>CXYZ01002951.1:2237425-2388610 GCA_900006705.1 Sonneratia caseolaris
TATATTATAATATATTTTTATTTTTTAAAATTTTAAATCAGCCAATTTTTTCACCAGTTCAATTGGGTTCATCGATCGAACCAAGAACCAGTAGGTTCAATCAAAATTTACCTCTTTGAATGTGTAATTTGATCTTTTATAGGAACTGGACTAATGAGTGGTTGGTTCTCACTTGAATCGGTTGAACCAACCGACTTGGTCCAGTTTTTAAAATTATGCTTCAAAGAGCATAAATGCGAGTTTTTTTTTAGTGACCCACGTGTCAAATGAAATCACCCATTTTTTTATAAAAATAAAATTTTACATTCTAATTATATAAATAATGAAAACAAATATATAATTGTGAGAATTTTACTCCTTAGATAAAACGATTTGAATATGAATTATTTCAATTACGTTCAGATTTTATTACATAAATCCAAAAAAATAATGTTATTCTTAAAATGTCAAAGTTGTATTCCATTCTCTTTCAAAGTTTCTTACTTAAGAAAAATAAGTTGGGTGTCTGGGTCCGATGGCTCTCAGCGAAGATTGTCCGCCTAGTCATAAGAATCGAATCGAATTTGACCACAGAGGCATGCAATCACTCTCTATGTTGATAATGCATCGAGTCCAAATCTCATGATAACAGCGTGGTGTCCAATATCAGGCCACTTTGAGCACAATCTTGTGCGAATTGAAACTAATCGGGTGAGCACTGGTAGGTTCAGGTGCACGTCCTTCTCGATGAAAATGTGTTGCTAATTTTGCTTCTGCGAGCTTCCAGTAGGCTTGTGGTGGATTCTGAGCCTGTGAAGGCTCGCTTCACCATCAGTGGTACAATTTTTAAGTCAACTTTCAATTTGGATGGCTCTTATGAAGCCAAAGATTGAAAATTTTAAATGTGGCCGATTCTATCCCTAACTAATATGATTATGTAATGCGGTCTGGCATCTCTTTTTTTTTAAGTGAATTTTCTTATTCAATGTGTTGTATGATATATTATGTCAAGGATGATAAGAATAGTGACACCTTTAGCAGCCACTCTCATATAGGAAGCTCATCTCTGATTTTCACCTTCAAAGCCTAACTTTGGTCTGATAAAAACCTCCGAAAATATTTTATCTTCTGTTTAAAATTATAGGTCGACGTAGCAACCGTCTACTATTTTTATCTTGCTGGGTAATCAGCCAATTTCCATCATATTTCCTGCTGCTTGAGCTATTAGTGTCTGTTTTTGATAGAGACACTGACTACACCCAATCGGACCACCCGACCATACCCAGTCACCACCAAGTTGGCCAACCCAACCACTATATACGGGTATTAGACTTCCCTCAGTCGGACCAACACAGTCACCTCCAATACATGAGAACCACCACATTATTAACATATCCTCCAAATCACTGTAAAAACTTACAACATGAGAAAGAAGAAAATAAGTTCATAAATACTTCTAAGAAACCATAATCATGATCCCTCAATACCCATCTCCCCCTTTAACTTCTCGAACGTAAGTTTATGAAGGTAACACCAGGTAAACCCTACTTGGTCCGATTTTCTTGCAGATCAGATCGTACAACTGCGCAAATGCCCATAAGGAGAAGGGCTCCCACGGAGAACTATCTCTCACCTCTCATAGTCAGGCTAACCCGCCCCCGTGACGACTGCAGATCGGTTTTATATACCACCACAGACCAAACGTAACTCTCATTTTTGCATCCCGCACAACGAAACACAGCAGCGCTTAGTGCGTAAAAATACCGACCTACATATTTTAGAAGGGAATAACGTAATGGCTTCCATACTTTCCGACCATTTACTAGTTAACGAATGGGGAAAATAAAAATAAAAATGGAACATTGAGCTGGCGAGGACTTCATCAATGGAGGACTGGGACAATGGAGAAGGTCGATAAAGTCGCGCAGCTTGAGCATGCTGGTCTGTCATCATTGAAAGAATTCCATGATGTGCCATTTCAGCCTACCCACCAAAAAAAAAAAAAGAAGAAGAAGGAATCTTATCACAACATGAATTATATTGATTTGATAGAGTTGAGTTCCATCCCCTATATATATATATATATATATATAATACTCAATTCATTATAATTTTCAAAAATACCCACCCTTTTTTTCATGAAAATACCCAAAAAAAATTACTCTTCTCTCAATGTTGTTGAATTTTATTACTACGGAAATAATTTCATGTTAATCCCCATCTATTTTCCCCGTCGGAAGTGACCTAAGTTCGTTTTTTCCCCTTATAATATCGTGGGAGCCCCCCCGCTTCTACGGCCACGCCCGCGTATTTTTCGTATGTGTAGAAAGAAACGAATAGATTGATGCGTTCCGAAGAGCAGTCCCACAGAAATCAGAGCATAGTACTGCAGATATATTCCACGTCAGAAAGAAGATTTAAATAAAATAATTTTAGATGGCAACAACAGAGAATTGACAACAGAAGGAAAAGCTATGACACGGAGTCACGCAATCATAATGAGGAAAGGATAAGGGCGCAGAGACAGAAGTCAAGGCCTGTGGTGGTCCTGCCGAGTAACGAGCATATTACTATTAGTTTGTCCATTTAATTCGACATTGCACGTGAGTTTAACTATTTAGACCGCCAATCGCACACCTCTCTCTCTCTCTCTGCATATAAATATACTAAAGTTTCTTATGTGGGCTTCAATTATCCGGACATCTCATTCACATGCCCAATTTTCTTATTTGTATTTGTCCATGTATTACGTGGATATTAGCCCATATATTTCAACCCCGATCCTGATGCCATTTTCCATGATTTCAAACGTGTTGCACATGACTGAGAAAAGGAAACGGATATCAAAGGGACATGCTATGCTGATTAATCTTCTTTTAAAATAATATCTATCAATTTTAACTATTCTATCATAATTTGCATAGAAAAATCGAACTCTAGAATGTTTTGTTTAGACAAACGGTATTTTGCTAACGTAATATATTCCTGGGGACCACCGTATTTTCTTAAATGTCATCATTCGGATCAAATTTCACAGGTTATGGTAAGAGATCACACCAGGGAATTTTGCTTGACACTTATGGGTGGAAATTGGTTGGTTTCAATAGCACACTCCTCATGAAAGGACTGCATGTGTGGACTTGGCTCGCTAATGAAGGGACTCGCCAAGATGTTGGCTCTTCATAGGATTCATGTCTACCCTCAGGGGCTGCGGCCTTTGTTGTTCCCCCCGACTGTATTCTATGTAGTTCTCTTCTATTCTTACAGGGAAATTGTCCAATGTGCACTTTCAATTGGTTGAGATAAGTACTCGAACGAAATGGCCCGGCAAATACCCCTTTTTTGTACCCCAGATACAAGCGAAATCTGTGACTCTAGAATGAATGGGAGGAAGAAGAAGAGAACAAGGACTATGGGAAGCGCCAGCAGCAAAAATCAAATCCAAGACATCTTGGTTTCAAATCGATGAGGGCGTGAATAGATATGGCCCCGTTTCTCCGGCAGCAGTATTTTAGTCGAAAGTATTATGACCCTCCCGGTCGTGTTGGGCTCGGGCCAGTTCCGCTGGAAATTGAAACGAAACCAGAGGGCCCAACCGATGAAGCCTCCAATGAGATCCAAGTTACTGTCCAGACACCCAAGGATAATACGAGCTAAAGCAGAGTTCGACGACTGGCAGCCACTTCAAGACACTTCTTTTTTTAATACTGTCAATATTGATAATTACATGTCATATATAAAATAAGATGTAATAATACTAATTAATCTATATTCGTACAATTTAAATCAATCAATTCATGTTCTTATAAGGGACAATTATGCTCCCCGTATCCATTAGACACCCCACAAGAGAAGTAGATGTAGAGGGACCATATTATTTATATTGGTCAACCCACATTCATATAACGAAGAATTTATTCTTCTTATACTTATAGACATCTCATAAGCAAATGAATACATGGTAACTTATGTCCATGTGCAAGCGCATAGGTTGATGGTCTTACAAAATATTACCGACTCAAAGAGAGGAATTCAACTCACGGTTAAACTATTTACAAATTCTACGCAAGCACCTGAGCTAAAATTTGGGCTATCTCAATTTCTCATCATTCATTGGCTTTTGGCTCCACTTATGCTGGCTTAAGGTAACACCAAGTTGCCAATCTGGCACATGGAGATGATCAATGCTTCAATTCTTATTATAATAGGACTCTCGTACCTTTTATTTCTCCTTTACTTATCTCCAATGATACAGGTTCACGAGCCTGCAGCCAGAAATGAAATGGGGGAAGAAAAAAGACATGTTGTCCTGAATATTGATTTCTATTGGTTATTCACGAGCATAAGAGGAGTCAATATGTAGTGCTAGCTTCAGGACAACTTACATTAATTTACGACTGTACCTCACGTACACAAATATATGAACTTGTCTTTCACTGTGCATCAAGCAGATTCTATGAATCGAACGCGTAGTTTTTCCCTCATGACCTCAGCATAAAGGACAAATTGGTGGGATCTCTGAATCGTGCAATCCATCGGTTACATGACCCTGGAAAGCCGAAGTATTCCAAGTAGAGAGAGACCGACAAGGATTGCATCAGATGGGAAGGTTTGACTAAGAAAATTCATATTTCAAAGAGTTTGGCCCGTCAAATGACATTTGATGGAGATAAGTTCGTGTAGAGGGGGAGTGAGAGAGACTCAAAATTGCTGGTTTAATTCTGAGGTGATTCACAGATTAGAACAATTCACGCATAGCTTTAATTTCATCGACGAGGAAGACAATATCACACTGTGATGACAAAGGGAAAAGACTGTACCACAACAAAAGGAAACAACACAAAGGCAACACAAGATAACATGCAGTATACGGTGATCTGATCCCACAAACGTTAGAGGCCGTCGAAATGTTACAGACATCGTGACACTGATCCGGTTCAGTATCAGATCTGTCCATCCGTGTTCGAAGAGCCCCTGGGCGTGGGAGAGGGGTAGCTCGAGGGATGGACCTTGTTCGTAGTACTCTTCCCGACCATCGGACGGTCCATGGTGCTCTCCTTGCCGACAGCAGCCACTGCGCCACCTTCCTTGGACACTCTTTCCGCTTCCCCCGCCTTCAACTTTTCCTCTTGGCGTTTCTTCATCATGTAGACGTGAGCACAGCTGGCACCGATCGAGGACATAGCGACCCGGAGAAATACTCGATCCTAAGATTCAGTAAGACAAAAAAATGCGGCTAAGGTTCAATATGTGGTGCTGGTAGTCTTATTGTTAGGTGGAGTCGGAACCCTTCGCGGGGGAATTTAAAGAGGTGTTCGAACGTCGGCTATGGTGGGCTCATTTCCATCATATATATATATATACAATGTATATAATGTATGCCTTTATATTGATTCATTGTATCTCACAGCTATGGCTATTCGGTATTAATGTTATCTTATTCCTAGAAGGCGGCTTAGGACGAGAAAGCTTCTTTTATGGTGTGAAATTGGATAAAGAGATATATAAAAAAAAATTCGGATAGTTTAAAAGTTAGACAAAATTTAATAGAATTTATGTAAAAATTTAAAATACATAAATTTCTAGTTTAATATACTATCATCTTTACACTCTTTCTAAATCCATCCTTATAAATATGTATAAATAAGTGTTTTAATTTTTATCTAAAAATAATATTATTATATCAAATTCTTTTTTTTTGTGTATTTGTAATTCAGTTAAATGAAAAAAAATGGTGCACCAATTCAATTGGAATTTTAATATTGAAAATGGCGCATTGCCATCTAGTGTCAACGCCCACTGACTTGAGAGTAACTTTCAGAAACAACAGCTGACTTGGTTTGTCGTGAGCTTCGCAACCTGATCCGCCTTGTCGCCTGAGCTAGCTGTCTTCACCCATACGTACACGACAGGTATAAATTGCTAACTGCTGGCACACGAATGCTTCTGAAATGGTAGGTAACCTAAACTGTACGTATCATCACCATCGATCTTGCCCCGTGGAAATAATTTGCTCAGTTGGACTTGAACTCAGGACCTGATCAAAGTTTTCCACGAGGTCGAGGACTGATAGCTTCGATGGCCCGAAGAGCATTGTAAACCAGTTATTCTATCTTCTGATCTCTTTTTGCATGACCCATGTGTTGAATATTGTAGCGTACTGCTGGCTGAATTAGAGCAGATTGTCGGGCTGGGCAGTATGATATTTTGTTTGAACACAACCAAAAAAAAACTAGACAGATAGTGGTGGACGCACAACTCTACATAATATTTTATTATGGGATGTCTTTATCATTCTGATTATTTAGTTATTGTACGTATCGTTTAATACTTAGTTTAACTAAATGCCTACCAATCAAATAGTCTCACGATTAAACCGCATAAAAGAATATGAATGGATGTATCGTGCTTTTAGTTGGTCGACCATAAACGACGCAACAACTCTTCTACTAAGACGCATTATGAAATTGTCAGCTTGGGCATGGGTTATGAAGAAATTGGAGGTTGCCCTGCTGGACAACATAATGGAAGGGGTTACACACATGTCATGTCAGTGTCAGCCCCCCAAAGAGGAAGGCTGCCTCGATAGGAAATGGCGCCATCACTTTCAGCCAAAAGGAAACACAGACAGTGCCGTTACTGACTCCTTCATCACTATTATAAAGCAATAGTGCCCATTGACCTGTCAGTGCTCATCAGCCAGCACACAAGGCATGTGTCCCTGTGCATTTTATTTTTGCCCCTTTATTTATAGTATACCTTTTAAGCACACAGATTTTGTACCAGGGCATCGGTTTATGCTTGTGAAATCACCATCATTTCATTTGGGCGTTGGAAAATTTCCTCATCAGACGAAAAAGGTCATTGGGATCGAATGTTTGGTGATGATTCATGCATTCTTAGGGCTGATTTTCTGGCAGAAGAGGAGAAACAGATTCGCCATGTGATGTTCAAAATTGGCTGCAGCCGCAGCCACAAGGAAAAGTTCTTCTTATTATTTTTTAATGATATAAGAATAATTATGAGTTTAAAAGATAATGAAAGTTATGAGAAAAATGATGGAATATAAAAAAAATTAATAATAAGAATCGAATATGAGAAGTATTAAAGATTAACAGTAATGTCATTATACCAAATTTTATTCTTTCAAAATGTTTCTTAATTCTTATTTTTTTCTTGGGATAGGAAAAATTATCACACCTCCAACATCGAGAAAATGGGGATGAAGAAAGGGGAACTCATTAAGTTATAACTTTTTTGATGTAAAAAATTATATTATGAATTAATTAAGATAATTGGATACACTTTTTTAATAAAGTTTTGAGTTTGAATATAAGTAAATGAAGAAAATTTAATTATGAGTAGGGATCTTTATCTTTTAAATGAGTTGACCTGACTCAAATATAAATTAGTCGGGATTTAATGAATTTTTGGATATCATACGATAAATATGTATAATCATCTTATCAAATGAAAATTCATCAAATTACAAATGTAATTGTACAGACCATACAGGAATTGGAGTTCGAGTGAAAAAAGATTATAGATGAATGCAATTAATTACGGACGTGATGTTAATTTTGGTATCCAATTCTAGGTCTGGGTGCCCTTGAGTTGGAACTAGAACAGAAACCGGAACAAACCGGTTCCCAATCTTTTTTACCTGAGACCTACCCAAATTTAATTGAGATAAGCTTGGAACCTACACATCTTGCCGGTTGCGGGTTTACCCGGTAACCGTGGACACTCCTTCCGTTGACTCTTTTTTCCCCTCCAATTTCACATAATAAAATGAGAATTAATCTCTCAAATGGTCAACTTAGTTATTTCTACAAGTAAGATAGTCATAATAGTTTTTACACTAGAACAAATAAAAAATCGGTATAGGCATAAGGTGAATGGCCTATTCTCAGTTGAACCGGTTGAACCAATTGATTTCATCCAGTTTTTAAAACTATGGTAGCCATTCTACTGCAAATTAAGAGTGATAGTCGCATGTTTTTTTTTTCTAGAGTGGCTGCAAGCCACTAAGGAAATTACATAAAAATTTCGGGTGCATCATCAACTAGGGCTCTAAAAATAACGAGGCTGCCGTGAAGCCCGCTGCAGTGTTAGGTTGGCCTGACGGCCACCTCGGTGCCAACTGATATATATGTTCAGTCGATACGATTGACTGGTCGACGATGGGTAGTGTATATGCCAGCCAGTACGTCGACTACCGGTGGTGTCCACGTCAAGGATTGATTCCAAAAGCAGATTAATATAACGACTTCACCGACCACAGAGGATAACATTTGCAATACAAGGGATACATATTGTAATGTGTATGCACAACGCGCATCCTTAGGTGTTGAGCACTAATTTGGTCTAATTGCCGGGATGGTGGATTCACTCGTTAAATTTTGTTAAAACTCTAATCCCCAGCAAAGAAAAAGAAACGATCGATTGAACCTTTCCTTGAATTGTCCACCCCCGGTAAATCCAATTCCGATCCGAACCAGCCTGTTAAGACCTTTCTGTCCGTAGATTTTCTCCACGATCGAGACCCAATTCAAGACCCGTCCACTCAAGTTGAGCCGACCCATTTTGATTTCAAGTGGACATTTGACGAAGAGACATTATCCAACTGTGGAATTGATGTTTATTTAAGGAGTTTCCCATTATGGGGTTTCATGTATATTATGAATGAATGGCAAGCCAACTTATTCTAACATGAAAACCACGCCTTTACCGCCGGTCCAATGAGAATATCAAAGGCGACTAATTTCATGGCCCCCAGATCTTCGAGCAGTCGTTTATCCAATGCAATGAGAGGCAGCCTTTAGTTAATCAAAGTGGCCCCGGCAGCAAGAAAAGCACGTTCATCATTGCTCATTACTTACATACACACACACACATATATATATCGAATAGTATATGACTTGCCGACATGGGAGACCTAACTTTGATATATTTTGAAATCCTCTAGCTAGTGCATGCACCGATCCCTGATGTGAATAACAACTGGTTCTGGTGGGGTCGCACACTTCAAGAATATTAATAATGCACAAACTTGTAAAATGACGGCGCCGGGAGGATTAGAGAACCCCTCCTGCATGTATACATACTCGTGCAAATGCCAAATTGTCAAGTTCCAACTCTGGCATATTTCTAAAAATTCAAGTTTATTACCACACCGAGAAGCAGCAGCACATGGTGAATTGAACAAACCAATTGCTACTGGTTCGAGCGTTCTGGAATTATTTTCCCGGGCCCCGATTAGTGCGATCACCATATGAAACGAGCCAAGAAGCCGTATAAGCTAGAGGTTCTTCTAAGTTTCAGAACTGAATTGAATATTGAATGCACGATTAGGTGGCGAAGACATAAAAGCACACTGCATGATGGTTGAAAAGATAAAATTAGGGTAAATCCTCAAATAAAGTTGACTATATTGAGATATTTGATCTCATATAAAAGAAATAATAAAAAAATATTATCAATTTCATAATTATATATTATCACAAATTATATTAAGTCTTTAGGTAGAGACAGTTTAATTCTTTCACACCTACCAACATGCCCAACTAATCTTTCTAGGTCTAGATCTAACTTGTTCATGTTGGATTTTTCTCAACTCGACATCCAAAGATTGAGTACTTCCCCTTCATCCAAATAAGACGGTGGGGTAAACGACATTTTATGGGCGACTAGGGTTTATATGGATAGTATTACCGGGAGGTAAAGTCATAATCGTGTGAAATACCCATAAATTACATATATATTCTACTAATTTGAGGTAGAGTTTATTTCCGGTGGCATTACAAAGTACGTACTTAGTCCATTCATCCTTTGCACATGGGTTCAACTGATCTCTAACCACGAGGTAGTTTCTTGTAATAATGGTAACCTTTTTGAGCAGACACAATTCCAGTCAATTTGAAGCTGTGCCAAGTAATCGACTAACTCCGAAGTAATGGATTTCAAATGATTTCTCGTAACAAATAATAAAGGCTGGTGTAGAGACTCGATCTGACAGTGTTTGTCGGGGCCATAAAATGATCTGATAATTGACTTTATGTAATGGGATTCCAATTGGGCTTGGGGAACTTCTTGGACCCCAAACTTCTCAGGGCTGCTGCAACCTTTATGCAATTGTCTGCGTCTCATCGATCGAGTTTCTGCACCCGTTTATTTCTCCTCTCATGTTTCTCACTTCCTGGTCCTACGCGTAACTGAGATAATCATGGTTCTAAGAAAGATCAAAAAAATCATATCAGCTCGACTCATCAATAATGGGTTCCAAGTCTGTACAATGGGAAGACCCTGCAAGAAATATTTATCTACTTTGAATGTGACCCTCATAATTTCATGCTATAAAATGTATCATAAAGACCTTAATACAACGCTTCTTTTCCATGTGGGATCGTTATACTGATGCCCATCGTAATCCCATTAGTGGGACGATGTTCTCGAGTTCAAGTTTCAATAGAGATACCAAGTAATAAGATCATAAAAAAGTATATTTAAGAGTTATAATCTATTTTTAAGTGTGTAAGAACGATTTTATTATATTAAAAAAATGTATATTCAATAAGTACACTATTTAATTTAATAAAGAGTTCGAGATTTTTATCAATTTTTTCTTATTCTTTTTAACGAGGAATCATTAGGAATTGTAATTCTCATCCTACCTGGGAGTACCCGACATGGCTCTACCTATTTGTGTCAGATATAACCCAAACTCGAGTGCAAGACAAGTCGAGTATGAATTTAATCTCTAGTTTAGCTCACCATGACCCAATTCACACACATATCTGTGTATGTAGTTAAATAACGATTCCATCAATATGGAGTAATGTAGGTTTAAAAAAAACCGATAGACTATCCTAGTCTCTATCAGTTTCACAAATCTCTGTTTAATTTAAAAATGTATCAGTTAATCCACTAAATAGGGGGTGTATGCTGGTACTGGGTAGGAATCTATCATTTGATAGGTTAAGGGTTAATTTAAATAGATTTCGAATGTGTAACGAGTAAAATATTTGAGATTCAATTCATTTTGATTTTGATTCAAATTCCCAAGGTATCTAGAATTGGAACCCCTATAAGGGTCGCAACTAGAATTGGATACCAAATACAAAAATGATTTTACAGAATCAACTTTGATGCATATGACATGCTAGTTCGAATCCCAATTGTTATGTTATTTGTACGGTTGGATAACTCATTTCATATAATAATTATACATATTTATTAAGTTTATCAAATAAAAAATTTTAATAACTTAAGAGTAATTTCATAAAGCTATACAATATATGAGAAGAACTTTCATAAAATTAATTATAATACAGTTAAATTTAGGTAAAATAAATGTGATGGATCAATATAAATCGTAAAAAAATGCTAAACTGGATTATTTGTCAATATTTAACTATTTTTTCCATAAAAAGAAATAAATTAGTTCCAACAGGGTGTTCGTTACCTTATGTCTACTATTACACAATCCTAGTAAGGTTCAGTTCTTACACATGATAAGGTAAAGTCTGGATCTAAAAATTTGGAGCCAATCTCTTACTTGGGTAGGCTCCTGGGCATTACAAAAAAAAAATCGGGTAATCCGAACCGACATCGACTTTCGTCGGCATCCCATATTGGTACCTTCAACGTGCATGCATAATTATTGTACAATCAATAATTCTTGTTTGATAGATGATGTGCACATGAGCGAGTTGGACTGGTCATTTGCATAGTCACTAATTCTTAATTCAATGATCAACTTAATAGATAAATTTCTTCAAATGTGTATATATATATATATATATATATTTTTTACAATACTCGGTTGGCGACATTTCATGAGAGGGAAGGGAACATAAAGCCACTTCGATCCACGGATGTTTTGTCCACTTACCGACATAAAAGCCCTAAATCGATGGATTTCCTACCCATCTTCGCTTTCCCTTATCCGCTGCAGATCTGCTCACGCTCACTCCACTGCACTTGATCGATCAACCAAGCCCAATGGCAGCCCTCGCGCAGCTGCTGTCTCACATCTACGCTACGACCCTGATCTTCCTATCCCTCCTCGCCCTCGAGCTCGCCCTCCTCCTCCGGTCTCTTCCCGGGACCCTCTGCCCTCTTCGCGGTGGCCTCAAGCATCGCCGCCCCTCCTCCGTCGCCCAGTTCCTCGACCTCGTCGAAGCCAGGAACCCCACCATCCATTACTCCCGAAGGTCCTCAGAGAAGGTGCTGCAAGTCGATCTCATCCCCCCTTTTTCTGTTTCCGCTGAATTAATTATTGAAGAGATCACTATCTTCTTTTTGCCCTTAATCGGTCGCATTATGTTTATCCACTGACGAAATTGACCGATTGCAGAAGGAATGCACGGAGTGTGCGGTGTGCCTGTCGGAGTTCGAGGAAGGAGAGGAGCTGAGGCGGCTGCTGTGCGGGCACACATTCCACAAGGGCTGCTTGGACACTTGGCTCCAGCAGCGCCTCGCCACTTGCCCGCTCTGCCGGAGCAAGGTCCTGCCCGACAACGTGGTGGCGGGGTTCCACCGTCAGCAGAACCTGCGGCCAGAGTACGATGGCAGTGACGAGGAGTTGGCCTTCCTCCTGTACGCAGTCCATGGTAACAGCTTACAGAGATTCCTATAATAAACTTGTACACAGCGTGATCATGGCCTCCGTGTAGTTATCATCTGCAATCAGACCCTTTGTCCTGTTATTGATGGAAAGTTTTCACCCTTTTTTCTGTGTAAATTGTAAATCGAGAAAAAAAACAGCTTTACCACGCACATATGTTACTAGTTACTTCGTAATGGCCTTGTCAGCCACATTTGTGTGCTTCAGTGCGCTCCCGATGTGTTAGAAATTGTGTTTTGCTTCGCCTTTCTTGATCAGTCAGAAAACAAATTCCCAGAAACACATTTCTCTGATTCTCTGAGAGGAGGGGGATGAAGGAAAATGTTCTTCCCTACCAAACTGGTCGGCGTCATTGTGCCATTGTTAACTGTGTGAACTGGCTGTTATGTTGTTTAGAGAGACGCTGAACTAGCCTTCCAAGCAGAGTCTTCTATATCATGAGTTTCACGGGTGCGGTTTGGCCAACAGGGCTACCGATCTATAAATATCTTAGTTCATTTACTTATGGAGCTACCACGGAACGATGGACCGCATGTTAATTGCGGATAGACAGGTTCCTAGCCCACTCATTCAAAATTTCAATGGAAACATTTCATTGAATTCCACAAAGATCTGGTAAATCTGCTTAGTTTCGGTACATTCTTATATAATAAGCATATGCCTTCCCCTGAATATACTTCTCTACAAGGTCTCTTCGCTTCCGAGGTTTCTTTGTTATGGGAAATGCTTCTTACTGGAGATGAGAATCTTCTTCGATTTTCACTCTCCATGTCATATTTTTTCTGCATATGTCTTGCAGTGTGTCGATTTACCATGACAACAAACCTTGAATTGGATTCCACAAAGATCAGCTAAATCTGTTCGGGCACATAATCTAGATTCTATGTAAAAGTATATAATTTCCCCTTAATTGCTTGTCTACAAGATCTCTTAACTTCCAAGGTTCCTCTGCAATGTGAAATGCTCCTGCCGGAGAAAATGCTTCTTCATTCTTAATGTCCCCTTTTTCTTCCATTTTTGCTTAGTATTCTTTCGTTGTGCGGGAGAGTAGCTCAAAAGATTACATGCCCCGAGTGGGTAACTACATGCTTTAACTTACAAAGGCATGGCACAAATATGCTCCTCTTCAGGAGCATATCTAGGGTCTGCTGCTCTGTGCAGTTCCGAGGACAGCTGAGAAAGTCGACTTCACTGTGAGGGAACCGGACTTTGCTTCCTAAGAGAAGCTGCATTTGGATTGACGTCGCCAAAGAGACAACTGGGTCTGGTAATTTCTAGTATGTTGTTATAGACTCAGACAAATCACATAGTCTCTCGGTTTCTTTTTCATTTTTTATGGTGGAAAAGGGGACATCATCAATATGGTGTCGGTAAAGAATTGAATAAAGCTTTTTCGAGATCTGATGTACAAAGCGAGATCAAAATGTCGTGTTTCACAGGAAGTAAGTAGGTGCTCTACCGATTTTGCCATCATGAAATGTTCCCTTCGGACATTTTGCAAGGACTGGTAGGTGGAGAGTGCAATGGTCAGAATTGATGCCTTTGCTGTCAGCTCAGCCTCCACATCAACCAAGATTCAGAATCCAAGGTTTCAGCCGGCTCCGACAAGAGTCAAAACTCTCGAGAATTTTCCCCTCCGGCAAGGCTGAGGATTAAAACCCTACTTAAAAGAAGATTAATTATGTTATACAGGTAATTAATGTGTACGGAACGTGTCAATTGGTACCAGCCTTTCAGTTTCACACAAGGGCAATCATTTTCAAATTCCTTTCTCAACTGGACCTTATCATAAATGTACTCTTATCGTTCTCCTCGTAACAATAAGCACCTGAAGAAGGCATCGATCCTGCGATTACAATGGTCTCCTCGACACCATGAACTACGCACAGTTCACGACAAGCAGGAGAGTCAGTGGAAAAAGGTCATTACATTATCGGAAAGATCGTCTTGTATGACGAGACTGGACCCGATCGGAGCCGGGCAGGACTCTGTTGCTTTCGGTCTCACTTCTGCCGCTTCTTCGGCGGCTGGAGGGCTTCCTCATCCTCGTCCTCGTCCTCGCCCTCATCCTCCTCTTGTTCCTCCTCCTCCTCCTCCTCCTCCTCCTCCTCCTCATCCCCACCATCCTCATCGTCATCCTCCTCCTCTTCGTCATCGTCGTCGTCGTCATCCTCACCATCATCATCTGGGTTTTCACCATCTTCATCCTCTTCCTCATCGCCGGCACCGCCCCCTGGGCCCTTCTTCGAGTTGCTCTTGCCGTTTGAGTTTTTATTAGCATACTCCTCTCCGCAGTCCGAGGACGGGTCCTCTTCACCTTCACCGTATCCACCGTTGCCATCTTCGCCGCCATCAGCACCATCGCTTTTGTCGTCTCCCTCAGCATCCGCCGGCTCAGACCGACTTCCTCGGCGACCATCTCCTTTGCTCTTCTCGGGTTCTTCAGCCCGTGGTAGCCCGACGCAGCCCTGCAGTGGATGTTTCCGTCCCATGAAATACCTATTATTTCTACCCCAAACGTTCTAAAACAGCATTTCATGGCAACAACAGTGACCAAATTCGGTTTCACACAGTCTCGATACCCTATATCACTTGATGCGATGAAGATTATGTTTTGCCAAATGGCGAGAAGTGAAAAGAAGAACATCAGCTTTGATTGATTCCCCCACCACTTTATTCCCATCCTCTGAGTGTCTTTTTCTATACATAGAGCATCTTCGACTCGCCTGTTTGTTTATATCACTCCCGGACTCTCGAAAATGCTACCCCCACGGCTACGTTCTACGGCATGGAACCGCATCAGACAGCCATGTCATCACGGTCCGGAAGCTATCGAGTTGCCATCTACGCACTGCAATTGGACGGCCCAGATCTGACATTAACTAACTCTTATTATTAGACTAATAGCGTTGCCCTGAACTTCATCTGCTTTTAGATTTAATCCTTTGCCCGTCCTTGGTAGCTGGTAAGTCGGAATTGAGCCAAGGACGTTGAGGTCATTTCCCAAGTTCAGACCTGTCATAGGTCTTTATTGGGTGCCTCCTGCTGGGCTCCACCTTGCACACCCCAATCTCGGAACTCAAACCCCACTCTTTGACGTATTTAATATTCCGCGCCTAAGGTCCGGACCCCACGACACCCCCTCTCGCTCCCCCACCCCGCTCCCCCCAAAAAAAAAACAAACAAAAACCCAAAGGGTGCGCACGTTAGCAACTATTCCCATTAGACAAGATTGAAGCGACACAAGCAGTCTAGAAGTCTCAAGTCTCAACTCTACGGATTCAAATCATTGTAAAGGAGCCGAAATAAACAACTAAAATGGTGAAAGAAGAGAACAGTTGATGGCAGCCACCAACAAAGCGTATGTTAGCATAAAAACTTGGAAAAAAAATATCTTGTCGACGGAATGGCAAAATTAACGTTATTAGAAACCTTAAAAAGATCTCAATTGCTAACTCATTTGATAGAAGAAGAAAAGGGGCAAGCAGAGAATAAAAAAAAGCAGAAAATTAATTAACAATAATAATAATAATAATAATATAGTGAAAACTTTTAGTACGATAATATTGCCCTGATCCTGAAACTAATTCTTAACCATGATATTTATCCATGACCCGCTTTAGTTTTCTATCCATGTTAGTCGACCGGTTTGTTCGTAAGGGGAAAAAACATTGGCAGAAGTCAACGTTCCGAGTCAAGCACTCACTTGAGCCAAAAGCTGGGTCTTGACTAGAGCCGCGACCAGAAGAGTGGCGAGTGCATCCCTGGCGGAGCAAGTTAGCGCGAGAGCAGCTACTACCGAACCGTGTTCAGTTTCCATCCGTCAGCGGGTCGAACAAATTTCTGCGACACCAAAAGAGACACCAGAGACAGGGAAACCAACAGCCGTTAGATATGGTTCTCTGAAACGCTGTCAGCCCTCGGATTCCGCACGAGGCCGACAGGGGAAGAAAAACAAATTTTCTTCAGAAAAAAAAAATCACGGGGCCGTTTCTGAAAGAAGACAAAACCGAACGTTCAGCTCGTCGCCGGGGTGCGACGAAAGCCGCTGGAAAATTGCGAGTTACAGCGGGGAAGAGACAGGGTGGGAGAGGAGGCGTGCACTTGAGCTGAGAACGGATGAATTGAGGGGGAATGAGAGGGAGAGAGTACCGTGAAGAGAGAGATCCGAGAGCGGAGAGAAGTGAGATCTGAAGAGCTCCGGTGCTAGAACGTGGAGGAGACAACGGCAGGGGCCCTGCTCATTGTCGACCGTTGGATCGTGATCAAAGATAGAATTATCGAAGCGCTGAGAGAGAGAGAGAGAGAGAGAGAGTGAGGGTGTACTAGTGACCGGTGTGGTGCGTTCACTGACTGAGGAACTGCCCGTAATTTTCCCGGGCGGGGCGGGCAGCTTCCCCCTTCTCGTGAAAATACCGTGTGCGAGCGAAGGGAGAGGGAGGGAGGGAGACAGGTGTCTGCCTTAATTAATTTCTTAATTATGCTTTTTCACCTTTCCTTTGGATGATTTGCTGCTTAATCCTTACTTATACCTTTGAACTAAATTGACTAACGGTTCAGTTCGGTTTGGATTTGGTTTTCGAACCGGACCACGCAAGTTCTCCGTTTTATATATTCTTCTCAACGGTAAAAGCAATGATAATCCCAAATCAAATAGGGAAATATGACGGGGCCCACCGTACGGCAAAACCTCGTCGTTTTCCAAACTATATTTTTTTTAAGTGAAAATAAACTAATTAGTAGTCCCCGATCGATATATTATGTATTAGCTTAAATATTTTTAAATTTCATATATCAATCTTATTCCTCTGTACATCAATTTCATCGTCTTCTTCCTATATATTAATGTTACTTTTGATAGTCGGTGGATTTTGTAAAGTTGAGTCTATGGTGGGTGACCTTGACCTCCTGGTGCTTATAATCTGTCTAGAAATGGACAACGAAGACATGGATCATGACTTCAAATGTTTCTGCCATGTCGTCCAAATTTACACCAGATAAGAAAGACAGCAAAAACAAAGAAATTTAGTGCTGCATTCAGTTGAACTGTCTTGAAAAGATAGGGACTAGTGAGAAATTCTGCTACCAAAGCTCATGAGCTGATGAGGCTCATCTTCAGCTAACTGAAAGAGTGGGACCATCCTTCACAACTTCGACATGGAATAGTCCAGAGCATCAACAAGAAAATCTGCAGCAGATACAAGACCCAGAGGAAAAACAAGATAAGGCCAAGATAATAGGTTCAGTGCTCAATGTGTCTCAAAACAGGACAGCTACTTGAGAGAGAGGAGATTTATCCAAAAAAAAAAAAACTTGAAAGAGAAGGCGAATATTTCTGTTATTCACGGTTGAAAGACGAGATCACCTGCATCATCTTTGCCGAAACACATTGGAGGCTTTACCCTGAGAACGTTCCCATAGAAACCTCCTTTCCCGATTAGAGCACCAAGCTCTTTGCCAGAAAGAAGAGAGAATGATGTATCAGTGAACAGAAAGGAAATAAAGAGAAAAAACAGGAAATTTTGATTCACGGTTAGCGGAGAATAAGGATACCTCTGAGTTTCTCAAACAAATGTGTCGCCTCGGATTTGGCAGGTGTCTTCTCTTTCCGATCAGTCACGAGATCAACACCCACCATCAAGCCCCTTCCTCTCACATCTCCAATTACTAATGCCAAAAACAGAAAGAAACATCACTTTTTGATTGGACAAAAGGAAAGAGGATGCATTGATAATTATCCGCAATAAACCTTTAAGATTATGGAAAGAATGTGGCACTCGAAGTAACTACTCACTCTCGTATCTTTGCTGAAGCTCCCTCAGACGACTCATTAAGTGGGATCCGACATCTGCACAGTGTGACTGGCGCTTCTCATTATTGAGCACCCTGAGGACAGCAAGTCCTCCAGCAGAACAAACAGGATTTCCTCCAAATGTGTTGAACTGAATCTTCTGAGCCATCACGCTCGCTATTTCTGGAGTCGTCACCACTGCTGCCAGCGGTAAGCCATTGCCAATCCCCTGGACAGGGAAGACTATCCATTGTTACCAGGAGACGAATCATTGCAGAGAACTATTGCTCAAAGAGTTTCACTAAAGTTGACATTCCAACTATCCTAGCTAGTATATTTTTATTTGGAGCCGTTAAAATTTATAAAGCTGATAGTGGGTAGGTTTTTTTGGGGTAGTAGAGATCCTATGTTCATGAACATTGAGGCTCAGGTTAAAGAGATTCCCAGTCTCTTCACCATTGGCAAATGAAACCCGAGAAGTGCAGTCACGTCTCTCTCATCTTCTCAAGAGCAATCCTATGCTGACTCAAAAGTTTGGAAATAAAAGAGCATATCATAAGAAAAATGTCTCACTTTTGCCATGGTAACTATGTCAGGAATTACTCCCTGAGTTTCAAAGCCCCAGTAATGGCTTCCAGTGCGACCGAACCCACATTGTACTTCATCCGCTATGCAAACGCCACCAGCTTTACGGATGATGTCGTAAACGAGCTTCAGGTACCCAGGAGCTAGTTCAACTGCTCCCCCTAGTCCCTATAATTCCATATATTATCAGGAAAGGAGAATCAGAATGCTTGAATTTCGACAATAAGCCGGCAAGAGAATAGTTATAGTTCTGACCTGTATTGTTTCAGCAATAAATCCAGCCACCTTTCCACAAGTACCAAAATTGATGTGGTCTTGTACGTCTCTTGCATATTTACTAGCATCAGACCCAAAGATCCCTCGATACGGATCTGGATTCGTGACATGGTGGATTTCACCCTGCGAAACATCATAATTAATCCCATTTGATAATATCAATTTGGCATGGCCTGCACTAGAGAGCACAAATTAATTAATGTTTAAGTTCATCGCAGCAATAAATGATTTAAAGGACAGAGTTTTGGTATTTTAGAACATAAAGCTAACCTGAGGTATAGAGTACTTCCACGTGTTCTGAGCAGTCAGGCCAATGGTGCCAGACGTTCCACCATGATATGCATTTCTCAATGTAACCATCTCAAGATTGCCAGAGTACAGTCGAGCCATTAGCATGGCTAACTCATTAGCTTCACTCCCAGAATTTACGAAATAAACGACCTGATATTTTTATTAGACCAAGGAAGGACACATCAAGGACGAACAAATATCTTCTAGCCAAATTCTCATGCATATTCTGATAAATAGTTGGCAAGAGGTGAAAACAAGCATGAAATGAACAGAATGGAAACTCTTAATTCCATAAGCTAAATTAATTGTCATCGCTTTGTGGAGACAGGATACAGGCATTTATTGACTCGTGCAACAAAAATAAGGCATCAAAATGGGACTTTACCTTTATGATCTAATTACCATGTATTCACTGTTCTCAAACCTCTTCAAGTACAGTTTTTGGATGCTTTTCTTTCCTAGCTGTATGTTGCAAGGACTAGCTGACCTTATATAGCCATTCAGCATGGTGGTATGGCAGGATGCTACAAGTCTTATGCTGTACCATTTCATTCCAATCCCTTTCCATTACATCAAGTCAAGCTGGTGAATCAATCACTGGTTCTTCTTGCCAAGCAAAACTTCTCAACAATATAAATTACCATCTCCTAGAGAATATGAAAAGTGAGGATGCAATAAGTTGCAATGCTTTAATTGAACCAACCTTAAGTTTTCCTGGCATTTTTGAAGCTAATGCCTCAGCGAAATCACCGATTGCATGGTGAAGATATATAGTCGTGGCATGCTGCAGAAGCTTGCTCTGCTCCATGATTGCATCCAGTACTTCAGGATGGCAATGCCCGCAAGAAATTGTGACAATACCAGCGAAACAATCAAGATAGCGTTTCCCATTCTCATCAAACAGATACTGCATCTTTCCTTCAACGATATTAACCTGACAAAGACAAGGGAAAGTTTAGTCAATACCAAAATTTCTGGGAGAAACTAGGAGGAAGGAACGAACAAGAGGTTTGTTGAGTTTCTTGCAGTGGATAGTCGATATGAGCATAGTCACTGTTCTATCTCTAGTCTTAGAAAAACCTTCTCCTTTCAGGATTCCATTTGAAGAAAAAAACTTTTGACTGCTTTAGGATTTCTTAGTTCATCAAATGAACAATCTACTAACATACTTTGTCGGATAACCTGTAACTGTAACTCCCAGATTTAAACAGCACTCTTCCTGCTTGCCCAGGAAATCAGATTTCACAATTATGTTGCCATTAACCACCAATGGAATTGCTTCAACGAGCGAAAGTAACAGTAACTTGTCCAGTGACTATTTATGAGGTTGGATATTGAAGAATTTCTCAAGAAAAATAGACCCATACATAAAAAGAAGAATTCGACTGACCGAATCAAAGGACATGGTAGTATAAGCTTATCCAGAAATGAAGAGGATAAGTCAATCAAAAGCCCACATTGCACCAAATTCAGAGACGGGGCAGAAGAAGCACGAAAAATATGAAGAGGATATCTCGATCTCCATTATGATCCGCATAGCTAAAGCGACTGGTCAATGTAGAAACTCACAGGCTTCTGGTAGTAGTGGAACAGGGAGGGCCCCAGGAACTTCTTGCGCTTCGCGAGGACTTCATCTGTGGTGGGCCCTTTGTAAGGTTGGGGCTTATAATCGAACCTCGGGAGCTGAGGAGGTGCGTCAAGCCCTAAACTTGAAGCGACCGTCGAGAAGGAACTGCAGAGAGCAGCAATACCTGATGGTCTCGCAGATTCAAGGGCCCTCTTCGAGACTCTACTCCATAAAGCCATTGCCACCAATCAATAAATCTCTCAGAGAAGCACAGTGAGAGTGGCGAAAGAGAGGGGGAGACGGGGGTTAAAGCTTTCAGCTTTTTGCTGCTGGTGCAAATGACGAACTGCTGCAGGACAGAGAACTGTCGTCATCTTCATCACCGTTGTCATCATTCTCATTATTGCAATTATCAGTATATGAAAAAGCCCCATATATTTTGGTCTAAATCGTGGACGTTACCAATTGTATCAAGTCGTGTGGATCAAAAGATTCGATTTTTGATTCCGTGCATCCCGACGAGGAATTGCCATTCCTCTTGCTTATACTTTCGATGCATGCCTTTACTCTTTTGCCTGTCCCTGGGCGACAGCAGGCTGAGAAAACAAAAGATTCCAATGCCTCCAGCTCCAAGGGCTTGTAGGTGTTCCAGCCGTTTCAGGAAGAGTCAGTTTAGCAGCGGTCCACTTTTTCCTGTTCAGCATGAGGGATCATCTGGTACCATCCTCGAAGAACATTTCCACGACAAGGAAAACAAGTCCCTAAACTATCAGTGCCCTTTTCATAACAGAACTTCACCAAATGCTGCTATGGCATCTCGAATCCTTGATCCATAACCTTTTTCCCGAGATCTGGAAGGCCTTTGGAGGGTACTCACATTCTCAACATGCTAGCTGCCCCCGAGACTGGGAAGAACACTCACGGCTCGTCCCGCCGTAAACCACCAGATATAGTATGGATAGAAATCAATTTAGATGCCGGTTCAAACAGCTGCAGCTCCAGCCACGCTGGGATTGGCACGTCAGTCTCATGATAGTTCAATACTTCTTTCGTGGTTTGTGAGAGCTGGCACAACTGCCACCGCTCCTAGCTGAAACCCATGCAGTACTCCAGGTTATCTCTTCAGCTTTGGATAGAGGATGGTTGCGTATCTGGATCAAATACGATGCTCTCTTGCTTGTTCAAGCCATCCCCCGTCCCATCGATTCCATGGGAACTTAGATTGCTTATGTAGGATACCATTCTTCTTCTATAGCGTTTTCTGAGCCGGCACTGTTGTCGGGTCTCTAGGAAAGACAATCTTCATGCACGACTTTAGTCATCTTGCCTTGAGGTCAAATGATGCAATCGCATTGAGTCCCTAATTGCGATCTACCTGCCCACAGGTTTGGAGATGCAGGTGATTGCTGAGTGACAGTTCTTACTGATTTTCAATTTCAAGTGCGATGCCCTCACTAGTACTCAACAGCCCAAACGCAATTGCAAACTTCTCACTTTGGTGCCATAGCATATGCTCGAGTCAGCCATGGGAAGACTGCTCAGAGTATATGTTCAATGCACTCAGACCAATCTAGATTCAAACCAGGACTCCAAACACATGACTCAAACCATAGAATTTCTTAATTCTTGTGACTTCTGCCCACCCGCCACAGGCCAATTACAGACTGCGAGGAGTGAGTATCCCACTCTCCTCTTGGGATCGAGAGCAAGCAAGCACCTAGCAGCTACTAATTCATGTTCGGGATCCTAGTGAACTTCTTCACAGGATGAGGGGACTGATTCTGAAGCCATCAATGGACCAATCATGCAAACACAATGGCTTAGAGTGGGCTCAATCCCATGCACATTCACCATGGTGCCATAATATTCTAACGGGTTATTCATCAAAGCACATCATAAAACCTGAGAGTATGAAATAGACTATTCTAATACCGGCTCCTGCTTTTTATGCATTATATCTGCAGATTGCTTAGAAGACAAAATTGAAAATATTCTCTGGGCATGGAGACTTTATTGCATATTGGTCTGAACAGTCTCCACCTGTGGCATGTAAGAGATGTGGACACGTGCCATGTTTGACCCTAGTGTGAAAATTGTGATCAATAAATCTGAGCACAAAAGAGAAAATATGCCTCATGGTCAATTGTTCCAGTTTGTAGCTTAAGGTAAACTATTGAGAGTCAGTATATAAGGGAACGTGACAAGTGAAGATCAAGTTGCCATGTACAAATTGATGCTTAAACATGGTTCCACTGACTGCCCTCGGTATGAGTCCAAACTGTATGGAGTCGAATTTAACAGTGGCAAAAATTATTCTGTATAGTGACGTGATTATTTCAAAAACCAGAAGGAAACCCACCCTTCCTAGGATCACTAACTGCCACAAGCACTCCACTAGTTCCTCTAGCACTGGAGTTGGAAGCTTTTTCCACTGCTCCCAGTTCTACGACTACCAACTGGCAGATTGTCCCACCAGCGAGGCTCTGTAGGAGGTGTCCTTTCTTCCAAAGGGCTGCCCTCGTCACCTCTGGAAGCTCAAAGTGGTCCCCAATTACAGTTGTCCAGTTCTCATAATGCACCACATTCGGGATCAGCTGCATTCAAAAGGGGAGCACTAACGATAACTTAAGAATGTTAAGTACAGGCAAGAGATGAAAGGTTACAAGATTTTTTATGGGCTCAGGAGTAGACCTGATGATAGAACCTTGGAGCCATCACGGAAGATAGAGGGTCCATTCCCTTGGCAAAATGGTTGAGAAGGACTTCTGTTGTCCCTGCAATGATCATCTCCCCACCACTGGCCCCAATCACAGCTTTAAGATGGCCGTCCTTTAGCAAAGCCAACACAACAAAACTCTTTTGACATGGTCTTTACAAGAATAAGAGTCTTATGGAATGAGTTCATAGGACACCAGATGATCTTGAGGCTCTAGAGTCTCAGACATTTTTTTAAAAGAACAAGGGACAAAGCAAGTCCGCCAAAGAAAAGGAAATCACTTACTCAACACACTATCCAAGCGCAAGGCCTGGTTTTAAATCTTGCATTCCAAGTCAGACTCATTAACCAACCAGTTTCTGTCATATGTTATCCCCAGCATTTCTGTGGAGCAGGTGAGATCACTTATTATGGGCCCCCTTCCTACTCATTCCAACTCTGTGGAAAGTTGATCACATAAAGGATATGAGAAGGGAGCACCCTCTAATCAGTATCATTAAAGATTGCAAAGTGTACCTTGAGAACAATGGTAGGTGACATGGAAGATAGTGGCCTCTTTCCTGGTCGGATAAAATTGGCAGGTGCTGGTGGTGGTACATTGGAAGAGCCATTTCTGGGGATGGAAAAATCATCCATCTCATTGTTGAGGAGTATCCCTGTGCTCGGTGAGAGTACTTTTGCACCGAAGTATGAGTTCACAGTACAGGTCATAGATACTGCATTATGTTCACGGTCTACAACTGAGATGTGACTAGTCCCATGATCGTGCATCTGATTCCACCTTTTTATCAATGAATAGAGAAAATAAAACAAATCATGAAGCAAAACCGAAGGAATGATCCGATCACTAAGCAGGAATCATGAGTCTCATATACCTTATTAGAAAAGACTCACCTTCCGCCATAATGATCTGGACTGAAGGTCATATTATCGTATATAGTCTTCATCAGCTCTTCCGCAAACTTAACAGACATCATATCAGAGAGTACTGATGAAACATTGACGAAATTAGGGTCCCCAAGATTCATCCTCACTGCAAATGCGTGCTTTAGAGCTTCAATAATTCGGTGTACTCCGAGTGAGCCAGAAACAGACGATGGGGGTCTGAATAGTGAAAGAATATTCAGTAACTGTGGAAAAAGGTGCATAAGCTTTTGAAGGTCAATAAAATAGAAAACAAACAATTAGAAGAAAGAACTGTATAAGCCTACGAGTATCATTGCGGCTCCACCAGAGGAAGGGGGAGGCATCCCCAATATTTCAAGGCCAAAAACTCTAGTAGAGGTAGGTTCTCTAGTTTTGACCTGGTATCTCCTGAAATCATCCAGGTTGATTATTCCTCCAAGCTTTCTAATGTCTCTCACCAGATTAAATCCAATCGATCCGTTATAGAGGGGTGCAATACCAAATTTGGAAACCTTCTTCAGAGTCTCCGCAAGTTTTCTGTTATGGCATACATCTCCCACCCCCAGCAGATTTCCATCTGATGTGAATATCTCACGGAGGCCCCTATCTGCTAAAATTCCATCTTTGGTTGCTGCCATTTGCATGTGAAGATAAGGAGAAATCTTGAAACCTTTGCGAGCAAGATGCTCAGCAGGGCTTAAAAGCCTCTTCCATGGGAGTTTCCCATGCTGCCTCCAGGCTTCATGGAGACCTGCAAGCTCCCCGGGAATTGCAATGGAGAGAGCGCCACTAGATTTTAAGGCCACATATCCTTCATACATATTCTGCGCAGCAGGAGAATGGGAGGAGCAGAGTGAAAAAGCTGCAGGAGGAAAAAATGAAGAATGGCATGTAAAACAGAAGAAAACCAAGCTCATAGAGAAGCATGGTCACCAAGTTCTTAACCTCTTCACCATAGAGAAGCTATGAGCTGCATTCAGACATAAGGGGAGGCACAATGGCGATTACCTCAGTGGCAAGCGATGGTGCAGTTTCTCTCATATCGAAAGCTTGAGTCCTTCCACTGCTCAGTCGAACCAACATGAAGGCTCCTCCACCGATGCCACTCGATGCTGGGCTAACGACACCCAAGCATAGAGCAGCAGCCACTGAAGCATCGACCGCATTGCCTCCTTCACGAAGAACATCTTTCCCGATTCTTGAACATCTCCGATCGTCCGTAGCAATCGCCCCCTTATGTGCAAGAATCGCCTCTTTTCTTCGAGCTTTGGGCTCTGCATCAAGGCTTGTGATTGGAAGCAAAAGAAAGCATAAGAGAAACGCAGTTTGGAACCTCGAGGACTGGGGGGAGTCCATCAAGACGGTTCCTTTCGATGAAAACTAATAGCAGAGAATCCAGGCGACTGTATGTGGTATGTATTACATAGTGAATTCTGTCCAGGTGTTCAGGATAATATCCAATGAAAACTGGAATGAAATAAA
Organism: Sonneratia caseolaris; assembly: GCA_900006705.1. Classification (NCBI taxonomy): domain Eukaryota; kingdom Viridiplantae; phylum Streptophyta; class Magnoliopsida; order Myrtales; family Lythraceae; genus Sonneratia; species Sonneratia caseolaris. The sequence continues at coordinate 2,263,647 of CXYZ01002951.1, forward strand.
TACCAACGAATGCCAAAATCTGAAATCTCTCTGTTACAGACAAACTCTTTACAATCAGCTCAAACAAAGACAGAGACAGATAAGCTAATCAATCGAACTTCGTGAATTTGATCTTATTCCAGTTCCAAGAATTTCAAGCCATACACCAGCTGTTATCCTGAAAAAAGAAAATTTTCAACTTAGTTTCAAATTGCAGTTTGATAGTCTCAAAAAGTGTTGAAAGATATAAGCATGATATTGGTACGAAGTTCCATCCTGCAATGTGATGATCGCTGTACTTTACTTTTAGCTCTGATAAACGTAATTACTCATTTTCACGTATCAGAGCACACATCCCTAACTGAAGAAGAAAGAGAAACCAAAAGGAGAAATTATACGAAATGACGCAGGGGACTGTCATGGTTCGGGCACCTATTGGGAAAAAGTAGTAAGTTAGGGGGGTTTAGCTTAAGAGGATAGAAAGTAGTAAGTTAGGGGGTTTTAGCTTAAGAGGATAGAAGTTGTTAGGAAGGAGGGATTAAAATGTAAATAAGGTACGGACCACGAGATTATTTTCCATGTAGGACAGACCATCGTGTAATGGGTCAGATAAAATTGAGAATCCTTCCTTTATTGCTGCCATTCTGCCACGGATTCAGTTGTGGTGCCATTCACACGAATAATCTAATTACTAGAGATAATTCCACCAACATTAAATTTTGTCCTATACACACAATTCGAATTCAAACTACAAAAACATCCATCAAACTGTGACTCTACTCAAGAGACACAAGTAGCGGGCATAGGGTATTTGCAATTGAGACTTATATAAAAAACACGGGCACAACTTAAACCGAAACGAGATCCATCAATATAGTACGGTGTGGTTACACGATCAAAATCGGAGGAGTAGACAACGTGTTAGCATTTCTTGAGAATTTCATCCGTGCACTTTTTATTTTTTTTAATAGCGATAAAATCTTCATTACTTCTAGAAAGAAAATATTGAATTATATAATTAAATAATGGACTCATATATTTATATGTTATAATCATAATTTTTAAAACCGGGCCGGGCCGGGAACCGGTCAGGATATGAGTTTATGGATTTATGGGTCGGACCAGGGGTTCGATGAGTCGGACCACATGTTTAATAAATAATATTAATAATATAATATTACCAATAAATCTACGTAATATTACAATTTAACTATGATTTCTAATAAAAATTATTAATATAGTTATTATATTAGTCTTAGATTCAACATAAAATATAAATATAAGTCTAGTAAAATAAAATAAGTACGTTATAATAATTTTTATTTTTTATTTTTTATTTTAAGTTGACTGGTTTTCTCATAGATTCATTTGGGTTCACTGGTTTGACCAAGAACCGGTCGGTTCAACCAAATTTGACCTAATTTAAAGTGTAATTGGAGTATTTATGAGAATCGGACCGGGTGGGTGGCCGGTTCCTAGTCGAACCGGCCGGCCCGGTCCAGTTTTTAAAACTATGGTTATAATAGGTAAATAAAATCTTTAAAAAAATTATAAATGCATAATAGTCCAAAATCCTAATGAATATTACTAAAATGTCATTTCCCTAATATTGATTTTTTTATTAGCATATATAATTTCCACCTTAAAAAAACAATATATCTGACCTCATATTCAAGAGATGCGGCATGGAAAGTGTTCTTTTTTTCCCTGTGTGATTAAACGACAATTTAATGTTTAGCATACGATCCAGTTTGACAATGGAGGACAAATTTTTTCAGTTATTAAAAAAAAAAAGAGCCTTTGCTTGCTTTCTTGCTCGCTTTGGTCTAGCCTCGTCGGGCCTAGTCATTGAACCGGTGAACCGCACAAGCTGGTTAGATGCGTGGGGAAGAGATGAGGGCTCTCTTAGCTCAACGGTTATAGATATAAATCCACTTGAGTATCTCAACATAACATCAGGGGCCAAGGCATAGGATTGACCCGAGACTTCAATTTTCTAAAGTCAAACGAACTTGGTGGAGCCCTTTTTGCCTCGGAAGAATAAACTCGAGGCTTCTAACCTTAGAAGAGGAGATGAGGAAATATAATTAGTTGTGAATAAAATTATCTTATAATAATACGATGAACGAGTCATCATTTTAAATAGCTATACTGATCCTTATCTCTTTCTGTTGACTTGAGTATTGGAGTATCAAAATTAGACCGATATCCTTTTTTTTGTTTGGCCTAAGTGTAGAAATTTTTGCTTGATGCTCAACTTGAGCCTCTTGGCTGTGGAGGACCCTCGTTTTTTTTTGGGCTCAACGTAGAGAGCTTTTGCTGTTGTGTCTCTACTGTCGAATTGTCAAATCGGTCAACCGTCCCACCCACTTTGATACTACGAACCAGATGCAGGATTTACTGCGAAAACTATAATGGGAAACTTTTCACGAGCAATTCTCCATGACATGGATTGTAAAAGTGTGAACTTCTTTGCAAACAAAATTAGCTCGTCATAAATGATACCACCAATAGCCACGTTCAGATTTGGTCGATATTGGGGAGTGGTATGAGGCAGGTGATCATCAAAGTCCAAGGATCCGATGGAATTATAGATGTTAAATGGGCTGACTGGCCCGAACTGGATTGAACCACCCTAAAACTTGCACATAATAATTCTTATTGAGTTGAGGGTAATTACGGATTGAGTCAAAGAAATAAGTCCATTGAACCGAAATTGGTCTAATACATATTCTCATTAAACTGGTTCAAAATCATTGTAAAACTAGTCCAAACTACTAAAAATCTTTCAATCAACTATCAATTCATTGTCATTTAATTTAAAAATAAAAATATTAATTTTAAATAATTTGAAAAAAAGAAAATAATCACTAATTATGGTTTCAAATTGGTTCAAACCATAAATCGATTTGAGCTAAACAAACCAGTTCATAAATTTATGAACTGTGATGTATAATTAAACCTGACATATAATCAATTCAAACAATTTTAATCTCATTTTAAATTGATATGAATTACCTATTCAACATCTCTAGATAGAATCCTACTTTTGAAGCTATCCTCACTTGGAAACAAAGTCTCCAAGCAGAAATAAAAAGTCAATGGACTCCTCTATTTCTATTGGCTAGTTAGTGGGATTTTAACTGTAAGGGTGTCAGGCCGGGCAACAGTTTCCGGATTGACCAATTACGCCCCGGAGATTCGAAATTACCTTTCAACATTTAAATTTCGGAAGGGTCTTTCCGAACCCGCGCCTATCCTGTACGCTTCAGTTCAGCCCCTTCAGTTTCCATATATTACAGATGTACCCCTTCTTGAAGACGCCTCCTGTCAACTGTCTACCCGCGTCAATTTTAAGCACTTGAAAATAAAACCTAATTTTCTCTCTCTACAAAAGCCACACATCTCTCTCGCTCTCTCTATATCTCTGTGTAAGCTCGAGCTCCTTGGACAACGACGAAGATGAGGAAAAGGGGAGCAAAGAGGAAGCAGAGGGCCGAATCCCGATCTTCCTCCCAGCGGGAACAGCCGCCAAAGGAGAAACACGAGCCTCCCACTAAAACCGCCGCCGCATCCAGGGCCAAGCGCGCCAAGGCTGCCAAACCCGAGCCTGAGCCTGAGCCTGAGCCTGAGTACTTCGAGGACCAGCGCAACATGGTGATTAAATGCTTCCATTCGCTATTTACTCTCCCCCATTTTGTGTTCGCATTGCTTATGAGCTCTTCGGCTTAGCCCTCTGAGTAGTTTTGCGCGTCATTATGTGGCCGGCAGTTACATGGCACAATTTTTTAGCAGGAAGATTAATTTGCACTATAGATTTTGCAAGGTTGTTCTGGTTCATACAATTATAAAAAACTTTGGTGTAACATATAAGATTGTTTTGAATAAGTAGACATTTATCCAATCTAAAAAAATTGATTTTGAATATCAAACTATATGGAATAAATATCCCTATTACTATCTGTAACAAAAAAGATGCCTTTTTTTTTCATTTTTCAGTAATATGCTGTGTTTAATCTTCTATGCTTTTATTTTTCTGGTGTTTTAGATCTCCCTCTCTCCGTGCTTTTAGTTGATTGTTAATCCAAAATTCTGTCCTTTTGTTTGCATTGCTTGCTAGGCAGCAATGATATGGAATTCATTTGTGCTTTAGGAGCATGTGGATTAGTTCTTCTACTAATATGCTTTGAGATTGATTAGTTTTAACCTAGACAAGCCGTGGGCATGTGTCAAGCTTTATTTTTTGCTTCCATCAAGGAAAATTGGAAAATTTAGACGTTTAATTTGGTTAAACATAATACTTCTGTCAAAAGAAGCAAATGTGTCTCTGGTGTAGGAGTTATCTATGGTCCAACTGTGACAAAGGGTGAGTTTTGTTTTTCAGTTACAGCTTTGCTTTGTCGACATAACAGGTTGCTGACAACATTCAATGTTAAGTTCACAAGCTACTCAGCAAGTCTGTCAGAATACTTTTTGGTTGTTTATAATATTTATTTCTTGAGATGGGTATTTTACATTTTATGTTGAGTTGAACTTTTGCAAATTTTTTATTCATACTTAAATAACCATCTGATAGGAAATTTTGATGCGTAAATGTAGGAAGATTTATGGAAGAAGGCTTTTCCTGTTGGAACAGAGGTTTGTGACATTGGCAGATTCCCTAAGTTATGATTGTTTCATCTAATTAATCAGGGTACTGATGTTGCCTTTGTGGAATTTGTATATGTCACAGTGGGATCAAATGGATGCTGTGTACCAATTTAATTGGGATTTTTCTAATCTAGAAGTGAGTTGAGTCATCCTTTTCTCTGCAGAAGAATCTTTTTATTCAATGCAATTTGTTGGCTTCAATTATTTGATTTCTGTAACAAAATTTACCAGAACGCATTTGAAGATGGCGGGAAGCTTCATGGCCAAAAAGTCTACCTCTTTGGATGTACTGAACGTAAGTAGCTGTGGATACATAATATCATTTTCCCCCCACATTTTGATAGGAAAAAGGATGTGGGACTCCTTAGTGCAACTCTTGCTGCTCTTAGGAATCGTATTTTCTGTCTTCTGCTAAACGTTCAACCCTAATCTATTGCAGCTCAGTTGGTGTCTTTCAAGGGTGAATCAAAGATTATCTATATACCTGCTGTTGTGGCTGTAAGTTATCTGTTGTGTTAAAGTTAAAAGTGTCTATTCTTGACATTTTTTGGTTACTGAAGTTTTGCTTGTTCTATATTTGAATTATGTGTGGTATTTGTGATGAAGTTTTTGTAATTATTGTATTTATAAATAAGATTGTCAAGAATTACCTTTTTGGAAGCAACAGATGTTGTTTCACATTGTCAAATTTCACAGCCTTCAGGGAATTTGGTTCATGTGTTGTTATTTTGAAAACATTTGACCTAGTCTAGAAAGTGCTGATATATCTGATTCAAACTTCTGCTAGAGGCACTTTATTGCTTTATGTTAAGTGCTTGTAATAATGCTTAACTGAGCAATAGTTTGTTGTAATCTTTAAGTGCATATGTTTTCTCAATGTTTACATGGTGGGGATCATGTTGTTCGAATGTACTTTGACTAATGACAGCAATGGATTGTTGTTGTACTGTAAATATGGCCTAGATTTCTTTTGCAAGTGCTTACATGCATTTGGGTTATAGTTGGTTGCTTATTGCATGGGGGTCATTTGTCTAAATCTGCCTTGCATCTCTTTCTCCTGCTTTCTGTTGCTGTTGATAGATGTTTGTCAGTATATGCCTTGTCAGCTTGTGAGCGTAAGGCTCATTGCAAGTTCTTTTCACTTGGTTTCTGAGGGGTTTTCCTTTTATCCTAACTTGGTCCCAATACTCCCTTGTTTTGCAGGTTGTATCCCCTTTTCCACCTTCTGACAAAATAGGTATAAAATCTGTTCAAAGAGAATCTGAAGAAATAGTTCCAATGAAACAGATGAAAATGGACTGGGTTCCTTACATTCCTCTTGAGAATAGGTATAAGATGCTGATATTATCCAGATTTCCCTGAATGGTTTGCCATGAAATGCTAATATAATTAGATTTGTGTGTCTGATTCATCACTTGTTGGTGTACAGGGGCAACCAAGTTGATAGGGTGAAATCTCAAATATTTATCTTGAGCTGCACTCAAAGGAGGTGCCTTATTTTCTATACTTGCATCAATCTCTAGTATTTGGTGGAAATAAAATACCTTTCTTTTCACTTTCAACTCTTAGAACTCTTGCTTTTTTAGTTAATAAGAAAATGAAAATTTTGAAGCATTTTATGATTGTGTTTGTGGTCTATCATGTATTGAAAATACTGTACCAGCCTTGGACAATCTATTGGGCGCTAGCATATATGTTCCAGCACTATGTGCATAAGTGCCTATGGGTTTTTGTTGAAACTATATGTTTGATGCGTATGGATTGTTACCTTGCAGGGCTGCTTTGAAGCACTTGAAGATTGAGCGTGTCAAGAAATATGAATATTGCTTGCCATGTGAGTATGTGGAACAAGCAACATGGTCTAATGAATGAAATTATGTGGGAACTTGGATTTCTTTGTGCTATGAATATTAGTTTTCTTGTATGTTCCCTTTGGACAGTTTTTGTATATCAACTGGTCTATGCTCCTCTGATGGTATATCCTCTTTCAGCATGCTAAAAAATTGAGCAGGGTTTTGGAATCAGCAGTTTTCTTCCTTTCTCCATTTTGTGTTGCTTCAAAATTCAAAGTTTTTAGAATCAGTCCTACATTCTATTCTTTGTATTCCATTAAATCAAATTCTCCATCATCATACGAATCTCATCAATTTTGCACTTGTATGGCAGATTTCTATCAGCCACTTAAGGAAGATGAACTTGAACAGAAAACTGAGGTCCAAATTATTTTCCCAGCTGAACCGGCACCAGTAAGTTCACTTATGAAAAACTCATTTTATGCTGGTTGTTTTTGAGACTTGGAAACTGATTCTCCTTTGTAATGAACATATGCTTACATTTTGTTGAGGAAGTTGTCTCTGCTGTGATGCAATGTCATACATCTATGTAATTGATGTATCACTATTGTTCTTTTCTGCAGGTTTTCTGTGAATTTGATTGGGAGTTGGATGAACTTGCGGTATGTAATTTGATTACACAAATGGGAAATAGTCACAGAGGTTCATTTCAGAAAATTTGGGATTCCGTTGCCCCTCACTGATGAGTGGAACTAGAAAAGACTTGTGCTAAATACTTATGCTGTCATGATATTTAGGAATTCACGGATAAATTGATTGAGGAGGAGCAGTTAACTGAAGATCAGAAGGTTGCCTTCAAGGTACTGATATAAATAAAGTGTCTTTCATGGCATTCAGAAAGGCAGCTTTCAAATTTTGTTTTTCTTTGGGTATTGCAAGGGCTTTAATTGGCATTTTCCTTTCTTGTTTTATAGGACTTTGTCAAGGAAAAAGTTCGAGAAGCTAAAAGGGCCAATAGAGAGGTGTCTGATTGGAAGTATTTAATTACAATATATGAATTTGGAATGTGCATTGTCTTGTCTATGCTGAGAAAGTCTTACAATATCTTTCTTCATAGGCAAGAGAAGTGCGGAAGAAAGCACTTGAAGAGATGAGCGAGGTGACTAAAACAGCATTCCAAAATATGAAATTCTACAAGTTCTATCCAGTAAAAACGCCAGATTCCCCAGACATATCAAATACGAAGGTGGGATTACATTGAATTTCAAATGTTCATGACCATTGTTGCATTCAGACTGCATCCATGCAAATAACCTGGGGTCATAAATTAATTATGTATGCTGCTTGCTCTCTTTTCAGTCTTCATTCATAAACAGATATTATGGGAAGGCCCATGAAGTCCTCTGATAGACCAATGTCTGGATTGCATAACGATGTTTGTTCATTGCTGGAAGATTTTTGTGCACCACAAGGAAGGTTCAGAGAAAATCCTTGTTACCCAGGCCATACACTTTGTTGCGACCAAGGATGATGCAGTAATAGTCTCTATTCTACACATAAATTTCTAGTTTGCTGTTAGTTTATAGAAGGTTACTTGTAACGTTAATTAATCGTTCAGGATTATTTAATTCTGAACCGAATTCCCAGCAAAAGAATTCTTTGTAGCTTTTTTGTTCATCAGTTTTGCCTTTCCGTTTTGACTTCAGCTCTGTAACATCTGAATTAAGAATTTTAATTATCATTTACAGCTTTGCAGATTACTGTTGGTAAAGTTTTTGAATTCAACTGGTGGTCTCTTTTGATACAGATTATCCACTCGAGTGCCTCTTTTGGCAAGTAAGTTACCGAGATGATCCTCTATTTAGTGTTTTAATTGGTTTAGAAAGGAATTTTGTACAAGAATCAGCTTGATTTGTGATTAAGTAGGAGAACCTGCCATCTGTGTTCAAATTCATGGTATCTTAATCATCTTCTAACATCAAAGATTGCAAAAGCAGCACTTTCTCAGTATGTATCCACAAGCATGTAATGCAACATCATGATTTGATGTAGTTTGGGACCTGGCTGCACTTGCTCTCTGCAGGTATTGTTACACTTCAATTACCATCTTGTTCTACCTATCAAAGTTGGTTTGATTGTATAATGATAAAGCTGAAGATTTATGCCTCAAGTGACATTTCATTATGGTCGATTACATGGTGGAAGAATAGTTCATACCTAGAGATCCAAGTTACATCAAGTACACTGCGGCCCGTTGACGATTCTGTTAGTTTTTTTTTTTTTTTCAGCCAAATGATGATTCTCTTAGTTGGAGCTGGTGATTTCGTTTCATTTCCAAGAAGGGTTTGGAGGGGGTAGTACTCTGAGTTGACCCAGTTGGGTAAATATATGATTGCTGGATGGCTCTTCTGCAGCTGACAACCACATTAAGCTTGATTTTCACTGACTTGGTTGAGAAGTTTGTCCAATCACATTAAGTTTGCTATTTAGGGACGCCTGGGCTGCTTGTAATCTTCCAAGCAATCCTTCAGCGATGAAGGCCCACATGTTCTGTTGCTCCCGAGCCTTTCTAAAAGCGCTTAGCTGGAAGCAGTTCCAGCTTATTGGATGGCAGGTTCAGAGATAGCTCAGGAAGTTCAGCTTGCAAAGCTCGGTAAACTAGGAGCTTCATGGTAGATTTAGGAATAAATTTAGGGACTCAAGCATCTGAAGATCTTTGATCTTTTAAGGAATCCTTTTTCAGAAGTTTAACTCTGGGATTAGATTATAGTTTTGGAGATACTACAGTGCTGCCATCTCTTCTGGAATTCGTCAATGTAAGATGTCACCGTGAATGTAAATCATAGAACAGGAAAGGAACTGTGCTGGGGGATGTTGAGTTACGCCCTTCATGTTGACCTGAAAAACCTGGTGGAGCAGAAGGATCCCGAGGGACTGAACACACAGCCGGAATGAGCCCAATGTAGTGATCATCCCAAATCGGGATTAACATAGAGGATCAAGGTGGAAGAACCAGTGTCAATCCCTACCGTGAGCCTAGTGGAGTGAACCCTGGAATGGTCGATCATGAACAGGCTTTAAAAATTTCAACAATGGCAGTGTGTTATCATGACACGGATGGAAAGTTGAAAGAAACAAGCGGACCGACTGACGATGATGAAATTATATGCTCTTACAGTTTCAAGATATGTACAAATATCAAGGCTTGTAATTCTTTTTATGGCGTCACTTATGGATAGTGCCATAAATCATAAGCTAACAAGGATACATTTCATATACCCACTGTTACACACGACACATCATAGGACTAAACCTACGCTCACTTCAGAATAACCTCAATATTCCTAGTTGCAATTCATGCCTCACAAGGGAAATGCCATGCTAGGCACACATGAGAGAAGGCAGCCAAATGGAAAATGCCACAATAAAACTTTGGCATTTTTGAAGAACTCGTTCCGCTACCTTTTTGTCAAAAGATCCTACCCTGTTCTTCATCAACAGGCATTAGCTTAATCATCATCATTGATAAACAAGCTGGCCGTGGCCATTCGTGAGAAATGGTCCTTCCACTCATGGGCACCTCCAAAGGGCATGAGACCGCACAACAGCGGAAGAAACAGCAGAACAATGGTGTAAAAGAGGACCCTCCTGGCCCAATAAGGAAATATTACTGCCCGTTCCTTCAGTTCAGGGGCTGCATTCACTGGGCCATGGAGTATGAGGAATAGCACTGATGTGAATGCATTCGCAAAGAAATGCACTAGACAGAGAACCTCCCAAATGAGCAGCCAGTGGAAGCCGCTGCCTCCCAAAGTATCGACACAGAGCTTCCCCGCAAAGCCACAAGCAACTCCCAGGAGGAGCAGTAGGAAGGTTATAGGCATCGTCTGGTTAGAACATGAAGAGCGCTGAAGGAGTACGTAGGCAATTACAAGGATCATCAAGATGCCGAAGAGCATTCTGCTGAGAACTTGGATCTGGCACTTGAGCATATCAAGTCCTGAGTTGAATGAGGACACTGGCTCTGGTATCCACCAGGATTTAGACTGCTGAGGAAGGAGGAAACAATGAATCATTGGGAGTATAAGGCAACAACTTTAGAGATGATCTCAGGCTAAGTTCACTCAGGAAATCTTCTATTTTAATGCAAGATATATATATATATATATATATATACGATGCTCTAAAATGACGATGTCTTCCAGGTTTTCTATATTCCTTCTTCCCAACAAGGGAAAATAACTAGATCGTGAACTTCAAATTACCTCAAATTTGGCCCTTCTTTGTATTCTCAGAAAATATTGGGAAAAGAAAAAAAGTAAATACAATTTGGCAAATGAGAAAAGAAAATTGGGACCATTTCTCCAAAACCAAACAATTGCACAAAACAATCAAACACTTAACATCAGGCTACAACGAAAATTTCCCTCCCAAATTCCCAGTTAAATTACAGAACAAGAGGACTGAGAACTTGCCTGGGTTAGGGGAGCACATGATGCAGTAGCTTCAGAGATCCTCCTATATGAGAAAACGAAGGCACCATACGCCAATGAAATTGACATGATAAGCAAACCTGCTACAAGACAATCCAGACACCTCTTAAGAAGCTCTGCATGCCCCAAATCCTTCACTTGGGTCTTGAACTTTTCAGCCTTAAAAGAAGCCTTTGATATGCCCATAGCAAGTTTTGATCTCTCCAAGTGGTTTGCATCATAACTTAGGGCAAGCTCTGCCTCTTTCAGCTTCATCTTCTTCATTGAAAGGCTAAGCTCCAGAGTCCTGAGGTCATTTGACCGAGTCTGCTCTATGACAGACTTCTCAAATGTGCTATACATGGACTGTTGGATAATGGGGCCCGATTTGCTTTGGGAAATACAAGCAAGTTGATTTATGGGAGCGCATGGGCTGATCTCATGGTGATTCAAGGAATCTGTTGGTAGATTATCTTGAATATCTTCAATGTCTTGTAATGTCTCTTCGCAATCATTTATGATACAAGAACCACCCATGCAATACCCCTGTCCCAAAGGTGAAGCTCCCATGGCTGTTTGAGATGATGACTCATTAATCAGGCTAGGAGTCCTTAACATATTTCCAGAAGAAGATCCTGTGGATCTTTGAGATGAAGAATCATTTATCAGCCTAAGGGTCCTTAAAGTGCTAACAAATGACATCTCAAAGTTGTTAGCAAAGCCTGAGAATTTGTTGCCAAAAACCTGTTGTTGGACCAGCAGTTGAAAAAAAATCGCACCCAAATTACGACTTCAGTATCTTGAACTAATCTGGAATTCCATGGAATACAGAAGAAACTCAACTCAAAAATTGGAAGATTCAATGGATGAGACAGCAGCATAAGGTCACTCTTACATTTGATAATGATTCTCTCACAGCGGAAGTGCAAATCTGCAAGTCAAAAGATATGTGGGAGGCATGGAATATATCAGTAAGCAGCTCAAAACAAACCATTAAATAAAAGAACAGTCCAACACAAGCAATCGCACTTCAACAGAACCTGATATGCAGATAGGACAAAAGTAAGAATTACCTGCGAGAGATGATCAATAGACATCATCTCTCTGGATGCATCCTTCTCAAGCACCTACAACAACAAATTTAGAATAACAGATTCAACTATTTTGGCTTTAGAGTGAAAACTGGGAATACAAAATCGCTTCGGCTTTCAGCATAGCAACATACAGCACAAGATCAGACAGTCCACTAGTACCAATCACAATCATTCAGGAAAAATGCAAAACATATCTGCCATTGAGTTTTCATCTTAACTGTACAAACAACTGAACAAATTGACCATGCCATCCCTCCTTTTCTCATATTATGTACCATTGTTTTTTTTTCCCCAACTTTCACTTTCCTCTTTCCAGAATAAGGCAATGGGTAAGCCAACCAGAAGACAATAACATGGACATGATCGGCCCAAGCTATTTCTAATGAATTCTCGAATTTTTACATTAGAGGATTATTTCTCTGACATTGATTTCTAATATCTACAGAAAACTCGTTTATACCGACCAAAAGATTGAAGCTTTGCCAATAATCCCAATTTGAAATCCGAAATTGACACATAAAATTCTCACTGATTAGCATACACTATCAGCAGAAGTCAAATGCACATTCATCCGAAGCCAAACTCCAACCCTAACCAATCAAAGCGACCGCCAAACTTGCAGCGGCAAAACCGTAACTTTGTCAAATCCCAGGCAAAAATATCGGAACTTTGACAGAACAATACGGGAAAGAATAAGATCAAGAAACAGGCAGCATCAAAATCGAAAATTTATCAAACCTGGGCAACGACTGCTGCTAATGACATGCCGAGGGGGAGCGCTATAGCCTCGGCCTCGGAGGCATGCCTCCTTGCTATCCTTACCGCCACCCGGGGAGGCCGACGCTTGTACGCCGCGCGCGTAGGTGACCAGGGCGATGCAGAATGCCCATCTTCTGTCTGGGAAGCCCCCGTCTTCTTCGTCATCTTCTTCTTGCTGGGCTTCTTGATGGCGTGTCTTGAAGATAACCTTGGGGGCGGGCACTCGGTTTCGTGAGCCACGGCTCGTTCTTCCCTGGAAGGAGCCGGAGAAGAAGCGTCCTCCTCCATGAGAGGAAGGAAGGAAGAGGGAGTGGGGGAGGTAGCCGGTGGTAGAATTCAACAGCAAGAACGGACATTCAAAAAGTGCAACGGAGGTTCTTTGATCTGATATCCCTGGGCCGTCGTTGCCTACTCGCATGGGTTGGACCATTTAGCCCATAAAGAAAACCACGAACGTAGTTGAACAAAACGAAATCTTGTCTAGTGTGTGTGTCTATATATATATATATATATATATATATATAATATCTTTGAAACCTATTTTTGCTAAATAATCATTAATTTATGACAAGTATCACATGATATATTAACACTTTTAATAATCACTGGGATGGGATCATCCAAAGTTTACCGGCTGCCATGTCGCATCGCCATTGCATAGGATATTTGTTCTATTCATGCCTTGGAATGATGGCAACCCATGACTCTACGGACCTCAATTTTCCAGACCTGTAGCAAGGCATGGTCGACTGGACGGTCAGAGAAAGTCAACAGGAGAATGCTGTCGGCACCTATTGCAATATACTTTAAGGTCTTCTAGATCAGATTCCAGTTGAGTTTGTCATAGTTCCATTGCAAAATTTAACTATTAGCACAGACTGCTTTGACTAGACCCAGTACTGTCGGTTTCATTGCCTGTTGGGGTACCGCTGGGAAAGTTTCTATGTCAATCCAACCTTCCAGACCAGCTAGTCCCTATCTCTGCCTCGTAGATTTTCAAATTTCAGTCTTCATTCTTATGCTTGGACTTTCTTTCCGGGTGGAGTGTTTCTTGGGGTAATGCACGCGTAGCAAAACTAGCTTCCCGAGTCTACTGTTTTGGAGTCCGTCGAAGAAAAGATTTTTCCAGCAACGAGCAATTAGCGCTGTCTCTGAAGCAGATGCTCGATTTGTCATGCTATGGCTGCATCTCAAGGCATCAGCCAGAGATGTTTCTCTTGCAGAGCATGGTGTCGGTTGCAGGTAGTATGGAAGAGGATGGTGCAGCATGGTAAGAAACCTGTGTCACCTTCACTTGTATCCAGTGGGGCCGGATGATCTAGTAGATGAAAGGAAGATTGCCCAGAGGATCTTCTGGCCAGAGACGCAAACACAACTAAGAGCTAAAGATTTATATATCACACTCGACCTACAGGTCTTGGAAGATTCTCTGTTCTACTTATCATTCTCCTGTTATAATATGGGTTTGTTAGATAAAACATCGCGCTGTACCTTTGCAGTTAAATCGGCTTGTTATCATGCCATCTATATCACATAAGTCGATCTGATCAGATCCTTGAACAAAAAGAGACCCATTTTCCAGAACATTTTTGTTTTATGGGGGATCTGTGGGGGGAGTAAATGACAAGGAAGAAGAGTTCAGTCACCTGCGGAAAGCCCTGACCGCCATAACCACACTGCACAGCATTAGATGGGTTTTAATTGCGTATCGTATAAATCTGACTTTGTGGGCTCATATATCGATATGTATGCATGTGTTTGTACATTTATTAGCTCCGCCTGCAGTGCACATTAAATTAAGCATATAAAAAGATATGATTATGTGCGGATATTATTCTCGATTTCGGATCATCAGTAATAGGTCTCAGTCTGATTTTCAATAATCCTTTTGAACCGAGAGGAAATTAGATAAGCTGTGGATGCATTTGTCAGATCGCATGCAATAAGTGAAAGGTGACAGATGGCAATTTACCTTGAATTCTCTCGGACGCTTATCGGCTTGGAATTTACCTAACCCTCAAGAACATGGTGTGAAATTGTAAAGTCATACTCTCAACTGGGTTAATCGAGATTTTGATGGCCAAATAACTCGTGTGATTCTTAATTAACCTGTCATAGGCCGTGTGCATATGGTGAAGCTAATTGAATGGGAAACTCGAGCGTTGTTCGACTCTACCACAAAACGCACCGAATGTACCTGGGGTCGTCCTGTCAAATTAATCTCGAAAACAAGTGTCACTTGACTAGAGAACTAGGATTATACCACCCAAGATGGCCCCAATAGAAAGGGGAAAACTACATCATCACCCACAACAATAACCACATAAGTACACAATGACATATAGGAGAGATGAGATGCATATATGCATGGGAAATATAAGAGCACGTGTATGTATACATTGTACGCGCATAATTGACTAACCTAATACACATACACATGTTTCTGAAGACGCAGCCGTCAGTTGGTCTGGCCGCCTCCTCCGGTGCCTATCGGTGGTCTTGCAGGCCACCTCCATTGTCCCCCCGACCTCCTCCATGTCCTTTCTCTGTGATCCTCTTCCTCCTCCTCCTCCTCCTCCTGCATGCATAATGATAAAATTTTAAACCCAAAGAGCGATATATATTAATTATTTGACAGACCTAACAGATGATCGATGAGAGAAACTGGAAATTCAGAACGAGCCATGACGACACGGCTAACTGAATCGAGAACCCGAATAGGATATTTTTGCCTTGTTGTTAAGGGAAGATCAGGGAGAAAGAGAGGGATGTATTCACAGTTTCAGGGGCCTTCTCTCGACGAGGAGCTGGAGAGCAGAAGCTGCAGAGGCACCTGAGAAGAGCCTTCATGAGCAGACGAAGATAATGGCAAGGGCTGTAGAGCTCATAAACGATGAACTCATCTCCTCTTCTTCCTCCTTCTGCTGCTTTTGATCGTCCAAACTCGTCCTTACCTGCTTCCATCTTCTTTCTCTTCCTCTTCCTCGTTCCTTTAAACTCTCCTTCTATAGCTGTTGGCTAGTAGCGTTCGGCGGCGAAAAACACTTTCCCCCCATGTCGCTCTTGGAGATTTATATTATGATTTTATTCACCAAACCTCAAATTTAGAAATTCAGTAAGTTTTTACTAATTTGAACCCATTACTAAATGTTAATATGGGTATATTTAATGACAAAGAGCTCGGCACCATTTAATAGGGAGGAGGACGGTTGAACAGATGGTCAAGCCGTGACTCGTCGTGACTCATTTTTTGAACAAGATATTCTATTATACAATTATTAGAATTTGAGATAAAACTTTTTGCATTCATAAAATTTGGTAAAAGAAATAAAAATTATAACATATTTCTTTTTACATAAATTTTTTTCATTTTTACAAGGATAAATCACATCTTAAAACATCGATTTAGCTGTCATCGACATCATAAATCCCCAAAATGTTGTGTATTGGGGAGGATTCCTCGACTAGCAAGAAACCAAGTGAAGGCTCGAAAGCAGTGTTAGCGGTCGTAGTTGTCTCGCCTGGCTGCGCCTCTCTGGTCCGGAATTTTTTTCGAGCTCTGAATCTTGAAAATACCACAGACGGATCTGGCGGGTGGGTCGAGGATAAGGAAATAGTTTCAGCGGGAGATTCTGTAGAGAGGATGTATGAGCCGCCGACAACGGTAAACACGAAGATTCCGACCGCGGGAGACGACTCAATGGAGAATGTATGTTTCTTACCGGAAGAAGCAATCCAACAAAGAATAAGGTATATTGAGCTATCGTATTTACGTGGTAATACAAATAAATTAGTTAACGATATGTGTGATGCACGGTCGATATCAATGATTAAAAATCAAATTGGAACTAGAGAAAATAGGCATCATGAGGAACGTGAAAAGATGAAAATATAGATGATAAATAAAAGGATAAAAATGACTATAAAATTAGTAATGGGAATTATAAATTAAATTGGTTTAGAGGGTAATTATAAAAAGTGAAAATGAGACCAAAATTGCTATAAGTGTATTTAAAGTAATAATTGTGAAATTTAAATAATTATTAGATGATTTTCCTACCATTTGATTTTTGTTTTTGGTACAATTTAATGGCACCCTCAGCCTCAAACTTGTAAATGTCGATTGTTGGATGATGATGATGCAAAGGGAGCTTTCTGGTGAACTCAGGTGGAATGGTAACTCGGGCCTGTGAAACTGGGCCTGAAAAATTGGGCCTATTCGGCCCGTAGCCCTAAAACTAAAAAGACCAAACTGCCCCGCAAACCCAGACCACTACGGGGGAAACCTCTCCCGCTGTGGTCTCTCTTCCCTGGTCTCTCTCTCTCTACCTTGTCGGCCTTCGGCTTCCCTGAGAAATCCTCAGCACCACCATAGCCCGCCAGTCGTAGCTCGTTCGTACGCCTTCACTTTCTCATCTCTCCACAAATACCTCTCCGGGTACATATCTGAGTGCGTGGGGGTGATCTTTCCACCTTTAGCAATGGCGACTGTGATGCAGAAAATCAAGGACATCGAGGATGAGGTATCGTGTGCTGCTTATCGTGACTTCTGCACGAGTCGCATAAAGTTTTAAATTTTAAGGATTGTTGCGTATCGTCTTGAGGTTTCGTTACACCTCCAATGTCTCTGAGTGGCGGAAGCATCAGCTGCATTCAAGTTTCTTGAGAAAAATGTTTGGTTTCCTTAGCTTTGTGTGGTAAAATCATAAATGGGAAATAAAGGGAGCTTGATAAGGTTTGGAGATCATGCAAATAAGTTCCCGCAGGCCAATACTTAGGAAATTCTTTCCTTTAGAAATGGTACTCCGTCTTAGGGTTATGCCATCCAAAGTTCTAAGTATTGTATATATGACATGTCACATTTTGCTCCATGCAAGATAGTCGCTCCTTGGCTTGTGACTGAGCTGATCTGAGTCAACTATTGGCAAGCTGAGGCTTGGCTTACCTGAAAGATTGAGTTCAACCTTGATTTTAAATGCTTTTGAAATACTAATTTTACCGCTCAAACTCATCTTGAGATATTATTCCTAAAGTTTTAAGGTAATTAGAATTTGAAAGTTGAGAATATGGGGAGACTTGTGATTAATGGGATTATATTGATTAGGAATCATTAGAAGGAAAATAAAAATTCAGAATATGTGCAGCGTGCTTGGAGTTTCAGGTAAACTCGTTTAAGCCTGTCTGTCTATTAAATCAATTATTACCAATATCAACTCAAGGCTCATGAAGTTTCTGGAATTTTTGGGGAGACTCAGCTTGCTTACACTCCTAACTCTTATCAAGCCAAAAGTGCTGTTCATGGCTCCTTTCTCAGTTTGTCCATTAGGTGTGATTTTTTACCCAAAAGAATAAATAGAAAATAATTTGGATAACCACTTGAATTTCTTTCACGTGATAATTTAATAGTTTTGGACTAGTTTTTGCAATTTATTATTTTGTTCTTTTGCCTTGTAAGTATTTATTTCTACCAAATGTTGATTTGTACTTAACATAATCATACATTTCTACTGATGATACGAACCCGTTTATATTATAAATCCAAATGTGCGAGGCTGAACTCTCTATTATGGATTCACCTTTTGAAGTGTGAACTATGTATTCAATTGGGTTTGCTGTTTATGGATAACTCTGTCGATAGAGAAGAAGCTTAAATGACCTATTATTCATTGCCCTTACTTTTGCAGATGGCAAGGACCCAGAAGAATAAGGCTACCGCCCATCATCTAGGCTTGCTTAAGGTTCATTTTTGCCTTACAACACATTCTGAAATCTTTTCAAACATGTGAAGAAACTTTTTATCTTCGTCTACATTTTAATTTCACATGTTCAGGACCTTGCTTTCTGTATATATATTACATCCCATTTTTCTACAGTTTTCACTACTTCTTGCTGCAAATTTTGGCCGATTTTTGAGGAACTAAGGAGTTATCCATGTCATTATGCATTTTGGCTGTGGATTTATGTTCATCTCTGCTTGTCTCATGTCGAAACTGTGTAGGAGCCTTCTCACTCTATAGCTATTTATCACTACTATGTTGTTCCATTTGTCTTAGGCTAAACTTGCTAAGCTCCGGAGAGAACTCCTCACACCCTCTTCAAAAGGAGGTGGTGGTGCTGGAGAAGGTTTTGATGTTACTAAAAGTGGTGATGCAAGAGTTGGTCTTGTTGGTTTCCCTTCAGTTGGGAAATCTACTCTCTTGAACAAGCTGACCGGGACATTTTCAGAAGTAAGTTTAATGTTTTGAAGTAGCTCTATTCTGAAAACTAACTTTGATACTGTGTGGCAGAAACATTGCCATTGTCAATCATAAGTTTGTTCTGTCCAATTTACTTCTTATCTGATTAACAAAATCAATTCCTTAGTGGCTATCATATTTGGAAAAAATGGGGCAGATCTTGGAGCTACTGAGTTGGTGCTCTAACTTGGGGTCAATAAGATCAGTTTTCTGGCAAATGTCATCTATGCAGGTTGCTTCATATGAATTTACTACGTTGACTTGCATACCTGGCGTGATTGTGTACCGAGGAGCTAAAATTCAGGTTGTCATTTTCCCTCTCTTCTTCCTTCTGTTACATTCACCATGTTATTCCAATCAATAAGAAGATGTTTTTACAGCTATTTTTCTGAACATTTGCTGTTGTTTTTACATCACATTGGCAGTTGTTGGATCTTCCTGGTATTATTGAAGGTGCCAAAGATGGGAAGGGTAGAGGCCGACAGGTAAAGTTTGGCTTTTGGTTACAACAGATTTAACAATGATTCTGAGTAGGCCTTTCAACCTAACTTTATTTTCCAGGATGCAAAAGCCAACTGGCAGTTTTCTAGCATTTGAATTATGTTTACATGCACCATACCATTTATTAGTGCTTTTCTAAGAAACAGTACTGTTTCTACTTACGAAGGAAAGTGAAGTAGCTCCTCTTTGTTCTGAAGGAATTGACATGATATAATGCCATAGATTATGAAAGAGACACGGAAATCAGATGAATGCACTGTTAACTGAACTTTCAGATCAATGGAAACAGGGATAATTGAAAGGAATATGGTACTGCAGGAACATTTCTAAACTGTCAAAATGGTTTTGATTAAATATCTGCTTGCACTTTGAGAAGTCCTGCACGTTAATTTTCACCTTGGTAAATCTTTAAGGCATGTCTGTAGGCGCAGCTTTCTTGAATACCTTTAACAACATGCAAATTGTTTCAGGTAATTAGCACAGCAAGGACATGTAATTGTATTCTAATTGTTCTTGACGCGATAAAGCCCATAACTCACAAACGTCTTATTGAGAAAGAACTTGAGGGTTTTGGCATAAGGTAATTTCAAGCTGACAATTCTCTTCAACTAGTATTCTATGTGATTGTCTAATATAGTGTGTAATTTCTTCCTCTGTATAACAGGCTGAACAAGGAACCCCCTAATCTGACATTCAGGAAGAAAGATAAAGGTGGAATAAATTTCACGTCAACTGTTGCAAACACTCATCTTGATCTTGAAACTGTCAAAGCAATATGCAGTGAATACAGGATACACAATGCTGATATCACGCTGAGGTATGATGCAACTGCTGATGACCTTATCGATGTCATCGAAGGAAGTAGGATATATATGCCTTGCATATATGTCGTGAACAAGATTGATCAAATTACGCTAGAAGAGCTGGAGATTCTGGACAAACTGCCTCATTACTGTCCTGTCAGGTATTTCTAAGAAATATTTGGCTCTCCCTTTATATCTCTTCCTCTCTCTGCCTGAAGTATATTAACTGTTTTCTGTTCTAGTTTTTGGAGAGATTGTTCTGCATTAGTTGTACTTCACTGTATGATGCTGAACAAAATTCATGCTGGAGTATTCTACCAGTGATCTTTGAACCTGACAATCCTGCAAAATTCTTCTCTTGGAAGTGGGAACTGTGGAAGAGTCTGCCGTAGTGAAGACATTGAATGCTGAACACGCTCTTTAATTTCTTGGCAACCCCTGTAATCTTGCTTGATCATAATGCAGTGCACACCTGGAATGGAATCTTGATGGCCTTTTGGAGAAAATATGGGAATATCTTAGTTTGACTCGTATCTACACAAAGCCTAAAGGAATGAATCCTGATTATGATGACCCTGTAATTTTATCATCCAAGAAGAGAACGGTGGACGACTTTTGCAATAGGATACACAAGGACATGGTCAAGCAATTTAAGTAGTGAGTAACCATTCTCAAAGTTCCATTTTTGATATAATTGAGGTGGAAAAGCCCATCGAACTCTTTTACTACATGTCTTTATGGATTCTGTGCCATGTTGCTGCATATGGTTTTAGAGCTGTCCTAACCTTTGCTATGTTAATTGTGTAGTCTGCTTGGTATCATAGAACAGTAGCTAGATGTAATTCCTTGATTTTATTTTTTTGGGAGAAGTAATTCCATGATGCAGAATGTGCATACTGTCCCATTTCCATTCTCTTATCATTCAATCATACAAAATGGGCTCATATTGTTCTCTTCAAGTTTTTATTATGTGGTGAATAATTTTCTTTTGCACCTTATGGAGCCTTCCTTTATTAAAATGATACAGTGCTTTGGTCTGGGGGTCGAGTGTCAAGCACAAGCCTCAAAGAGTCGGCAAGGTGACTTTACTCCGCCACTAGCAAATTTTCATCGTTATTTGGCGTTTCATTTTATTGTTGTCTTTTGCTTGCACAATTGCTGCTACTTGTGCATCTGCATGATAACAACGCTTTCTTTCTTAATCAGGAGCACGAACTGGATGATGAAGATGTTGTCCAGATTATCAAAAAGGTTTAAGAATAGGAGTGGTCGGAGGACTGGATGCTATGTGTACTAGTTGCTGCAGCTGTTTCATTGGATTGGGTTTCTGTCTGCTTCTGGTGTAGTTTCCATCCTGCCCATATGATATTTGAGTTGTCTCACGAGACAAGTTTCTTTAAGGGACGAATGTCAGGCTGCATGTGTAAATCCAAGTCCCATTTGTTAGAAAGTTGTTGTAAGCTGACATTGGTTTCAAGTTTTGATCTGGTCTCAGCTGAACTCTTTGATGGTTAGAAAATGGAAGGAGACTGAAAATAAGATACTTCAAACTTAGAGATAGATGAATGACCCTTTTTCAAATTGACTTCCTTTTTAAAGATTGTGCATATATGTAATACATTATATTTATAGTAGTAAAACATACATATGGACATATATATTACTTTGAAATTCTCTCTATTTTCAGAGAGGCTTAAAGCTTCCCTGTGTTGTGCTTGGGGCCCTTAGATCACAAGCACGTCCAATGCTCACTTCCGAATAAAACCTGACGGTCATCTGAATCATGTAGTTGTAAGAACTAGAACTGGGGATATGATCCATGCCTGTTGAACTTTTGGTAACATTTCCTTGGGTTCTTAATCGAAATGTCAGACTATCGAGTAAAAAAGCATATAATTGGCGGTGAAGTCTGGTGACTGTCGGTAAAATGCGAAGTTATTTGTAATTTGAGGATCTTAACGCTCTTTAGATTCAGCGATTTTACCAATTCTAGTTAATGTCATTTTGTACTGTCGCATCGGCCGGAACTGCTCGACAGTTCTAAAAGCTATCTATCACCCGTTTATCACTCTTGTGAACGCGTCTAGCGGCCTCCAACAGCTCTTGAGAGCTGCAGAGCTATCCTGTCTCACTAAATGAAGAGAGCCGTAGGTTGGGTTGGATTGCAGCCAAGGAACAAGAACGGCATGAGATTGAGAGCCATTCGTGAACCAGCGCTCAGCTCAACTTCGTTTTTCTTTTCTCGGGATGGGTAGGTCATGTCATATATATGTATGTTTGTATGTATGTATGTAAATGTCTGTGGCTGGTTACGCTGCACATGACAAGATTTATGCGCTGTTTCATTACAAACGAGAAGGATTTTCTGTAATAGTGAAACAAACAATTCATCATCGGATGATTTCTCAGTCCTCAAGGATGATAGCTGTAAATTATGGATGTCAAAACGGGCTGTCCGAACCGGTTTAAAGCAGGCTTAGAACCTTTAGGTCTTATTACAATTCAGCCTGTTAAGTATAATCAGCCGGTCTGATTTTGAGTTATGGTTCAGGACTATATGAACCGACTTGTGATCATTTATAAGTGGACCAGTTCATGATTCGGACATGTTTGACTTGTGAACGGTTTATATATATATATATATATATTTCAAATTATTTAAAATAAATATATTTTTAAAAATTTTAAAATTAAATTAACAAAATATAACTGTTAATTTATAAAATTTTTGGCAATCCAAGCTTACTTGAGCTAGTTTTATAATGATTCCAAGCCGGTTCAATGAGAAAATATACTAACCTATTTCTCGGACTCGGCTTGTGACCGTCATTCAATTCAATAAGAGTGATTACATGTCGGTTTGAGAGCAGTCCTTGCTAGTTACGGTTAATATCTTCAGCTATAATTGCAGCAAATGTACGAAAAGAGAGGCGTACGTTCCTCAAGGAGTAAGCGAAGCTAGGTCAGTAGTGATCATCATCGTCATCGTCTCTGTAACACCACAGAGCTCACATTTAAAAAGGGTCGAAAGGTCCTTTGCAAGATAAGAAAAACAAGAGTCCGATGCATCAAGCCATTAAAGGTCACAGGCAGGGCAGCGATAGGAGTGGGAGCGGGTGTTGCTCTACTACTTGTGTACGCACACTGGACTAAAACGTCCGAGACACACGATTATTCGAATGTCTTAATGAGCAAGCGGTCACTCAGCATTTTCTCCATTGCCTCCTCGTCGAGAGCCTGACCTCTGGTCTGCACATAGGTAAAAGAAGCATAAGATCACATGTAAAATTCAAAGTCAAGTCTTCAGTCCCTTCCGCGGTGCAACGACGATGCACACAAGCCAAAAAACCTCTTCTAGCCGTGCAAGAAGCAAGCTGAATCCAAGATCTCAGTCTCCCGTCTTAAACTTTCCAAGTGGGTGGTGGTGCTTTCCAGGCACGGGTCTGTTAAATTTGAGTTATTGGTGCCTCGGTTAACTATTACCCAACTATAGGATGTCATGACCTATAGAACAAAATCTGCTCCAGAAGATTCAAACATCTCGCTAAAATTGAATGCCTGATATATATATATATATATATATAGAGAGAGAGAGAGAGAGAGAGAGAGAGAGAGAGCACTCCATGAACACATGTAACAGGATGAGTGTTCTGCTAACCATATTAGCAGTTACCTTCATGGAGGGTACCATTGCAATTGCTTCTTCCACAGTCTCAGGGCAAAGATAGCCAAGAACACAAAAGCTTCAAGGAAAGAGAAATCATAATATTGTCAGATTTGTCTGTCGAGAAGATTCCATATATTTAAAAATTGTAGTATGTTTAAGAAGATATTTGCACAAGACAAGTTGTCCCACTACCTCGAACTCAGTCAGCTGATATCTACTGGGGATTCTGATTACATGTTAAGGCTCAACCAAAATACGTTACTATACATCCACTATTCCCATTGAAACAGTATTTTTAACAATGTTCACTAATCCAATGAAAATATGAACATAGTGTGCCGATTGATATATGTTCAAAATGGTAATGCCTGAACTACCAGAGTGGCATATCCGAGAACAAATTATAAAAAGCAAAAAAAGGATACTCTCGAACTTGTCTAACAGCATCAGGGGTTTTGTAGCGACTGAAGCGTTTCGCATACTGCAAAGACTTCTCAAAGACCCTGCATGAGAGAGATTGAGCCTAACCAGTAAGCCTGATGCACAACCAGCAGTCAATTAACACATAATACTTTCCTACATATAAACCCCACAAGCAAGTAACAGCTTTAGTCCATCTTGCAGCAACTAACAAGGACCACGTTATGTAGTAGAATACACGAGAAATGTGAAACCAGACAATGTCAAGTTGGTTCTTGCAGACGGAGAGCAAGGGCTGGGAAACGTTTGTTGGCTTTATTACCCAGAGAAATTTTAGTTTTTCACTGAACATGCTTAACAGAATAATTCACTAGCTAATTGATAGCACTTCACCAAGCAAATTAGATTGAAAACAGTTGAAAAGAATTGAAAAATCTAAAACGTAATCCTGACCGTGACATTCCTATACACTGGACTGCCAACAAAAGAAACAATTGAACTACTCACTGAGAAACCTGATTCAGTGGATCCTCCTACATCTGCCGAAGCTGCTCACATTTGTGATCAAGAATTAAGGATACTTCACAGTTCATCAGACATTTTGCCTTCAGAAATTCTGTGAAGGAACAGGTGAACTTAGACACAAAACACCACGAAAGCACCAGTCATGGAGCCTTATATCGATTGCCATGAAATTGTAAATGCAAATGAGGTATTATTACCCTCGTATGTCTATAACAGACCAAGCTCTCTTTTTTTCCCTTGTTATTTTTCGGGTGGTGGAGTAGGGGAAGGGGGAACTATGAAGTTACAATGCTTATCGGAATTCAGTGGCATAATTTCAATACGGTCCATACAGATAAACTTGTTACTGTGGCACAATGTCTAACAGTAAGACAGCATTACCGTCCCCGATTTTGAGCTCGGCGGCATTTTCTTCCTCTTCTCTGGACATTCTGCACCTAAGAAGATGAGCCCTGAATTTCCCAACCAATATAGCAAGTAACTGAGTCAAAAAGCTTATAGAATTTGTTCTGCAACAGAGCGGCAAAGAGACAGCCAGAAACATGACAATGATCGGTAAGGGAACGTGATGACAGAAACCCCTCTAGTCAGATTCCATCATCTGTTCCGCCGGCAAGACATTCAAAAGGATTGGATGCAAGCTCAATATCAATAGGGACACTAATTCAGACTTCACCTGATCCGGAAGCACTAGGGTTTTGCAAGGGAGACGGGCAGAGACAGATTGTGCTTTCACCGCCTATGCTCTCGTTTCTCCAATTCCTCCGCCGCACGACAGCCGGTGGGAGATGTGCTTCGGGAGATTTCACAGGTTTACTGGCCGGGATATAGTTCGAGGTTGTTGGGCCATGAGTCCCAACCACGTGCACCCTCAATTCGAGTCGGGCCAGGCTACTTTTCAACCAAATATTAAATTCTCTCATCCTTGGATACTGGGACATCTGCCATGGCAGAATTGGTTGTGTCTGTTAAAGAGGTTTGCTGAATTACTCAGGGATTTCTTCCCCTCCAAATTCCATGTAAGTAACAATCAACTCCAAGCAATCTTCTGTGTGGTCACTCTCAAAACTCTTTCCTTTCCAGTTGTCAATACTCAACTCCAAGGCTCCGAGCAATCTTCTGGGTGATCAATCATCCTTCTTTCGGGATTTCATTCTGTGAGATCTCTTTCATAAACGAAGAATTCTTCATTATGTAAGACAAATTTATATAAGACATATGTTTTCCAATTTTTGAACGACAAATATATGCTTTGAGATTTGAATTGGGCTTCTTTTATTGCTTAAGGTGATGACACAGGAATGAATATACACAGCATTCGACTTCTTATAATGCTCACTACAATACACTCATGATTAGTTGGTGATACAAATATGGCAGTTCACAGTATACAGTTCCTCAGAAGCCTGACCTGCAATATACATGTTTAGCAAACTGATATCCTGGAAACCCGAACCTTCAGCCCATTCTTCATGTGAAGAATGATTGAGGCACTGGGCCTCACCTCCTGTCTTTCCTCAACCTGAATGTGGAAGTTCCTTATTATGGCGGCCAAGACAGTCTTCATTTGTGAGAGAGCTACTTCCTTCCCTAGACAAGTCCTAGGTCCTGCATTGAAGGAAAGGAACTTGTAAGATGGTTCGTGTCTGATTGTTCCCTTTTCTGTGATCCACCTCTCCGGTCTGAACTCCGAGCAGTCCTTCCCCCAAATTGAAGGCATCCTTCCCATTGCATAAAGGCTGAATAGGATCCTTGTATTTGCCTGCATGCTGTGACCACTAGGTAGTACATCAGGTTTTACCGGGCTCTTGTGCTGGAACGGGACTGGTGGGTACAACCTCAGGGACTCAAGGATAGCACCGTGCAAGTAAACTAGCTTTTTGATGAACTCTCCACTCTCGAACATTTCTTCTCCCTGCATTGCAACTGACCTTATTTCTTTTCTGATCTTCCTTTCCACCGATGGGTGCTTGGAGAGGTTCCAAAAGAACCAAGTAAGCCCAGAAGCTGTTGTGTCTCTCCCCGCAAGCATGAAGCTCAAGATTGTATCTCTCAAGAACTTGTCCTCATTACAGTCTACACCCAACATCTCATCCTCTTTGAGACTCATGTATGATGTTAAAAGATCACAACCCTCATCATTGGATCTCGATTTTCCTCCTTTCATAAGCTCCTCCTTCTTTGTTTCTATGTAATCTGCTATGATACTGTCTAAACTCTTCCAAGCATGGCATAGCTTCTTTTCTTCTCCAATGCCAATCATTCTTTGCAGCTTCCATAGAAATTCTGGCAAAACATGCCGGAAGAAGATCGCTTCCTCAGCATCATCCAATGCCTTAGCAAATGGAACTTCTGGGAATTCACCAGAAAGGCACCCAGGATCAAATCCAGTCACCAACTTGCAAATTGAATCAAATGTGAACCTCTGGAACAGATCTTGTAAATCCACTACAAGCCGTTCTGTGGAGGCATGATCCAGAATGGTGATCAGCCCATTTTGGATCTTCTCCTGACTAGTCCTTGCCAAGAACTGGTGGAACTTTCTATGGTTAACTAATGACACAGCAACTCTCCTCTGGTCCTTCCAGAGCTCAGTGTCTGTGTTAAAGATGCCATCTCCTAGAACGTCGAAGATCCTCTTGAACTCAGACCCTTTTGGGAAATTTACAAAGTTTGCGCTCATGATATGGTGGATGTTTGCAGGATCCGCAGTTATTAACATGTCCATATTAGAGAACCATGGTCCTTGGAAGAGGAAGTTGCAATTTGCCTGCAGCTGGATCTCGGTGATCCAATCGTGGATTCGAGGGACTTGGCTCAGAAGGGTTGGCAACATCCCAATGAGTGGCCAGTTTGTTGGTAGCCCATTAGTGCTACTTCCAAGACGGCAAAGAATCATGAAGCAAACAAGGGCCAAGAATATCTCCAAAAGCCCCAGTATTGCCATCAGTGGAGCTTTCACAGCCTAATCTTCAGCAGGAATCTAACAGCCAGCGACAAGATGAATGAGAGAAGCTCAGATATATGTACCTCTAGGCTTTTCACTGGATTTTGCAACAGAAATTGTACGGCCAAAGGTGCATGAATTATTGTTGCATCAGATAAGAAGTATTGAGAAGTCGGACACTCAAAGTTTGAACTGTGATTGACCAAATCTGTGCTGTTAGAGCAAGGGTTGAAGTTCAAGATTGTTTGCTTACCTCCACCAGAAGGAAGGAGTCCTTCTCTTGTCTTTGCACTCCATACCCTTTGTGTGGCTTCTGAGATATCCATGATGAAATGGAGAGATATGGCAATTTCCTGACAAATACTTAGGGAAATGGATTAATTATTTATGGATACTACAATAGCCCAGCCTTCTACTGCCTAGAACTGATAAAGCTCTTAGATCTGCCATTATTGTCTTTGGAGCCCTTCTCTGTCCGACCCAACCAAAGTAGACAAACCAATGAGGAAAAGAAATGCTTCATTATGTCTCTTTTATGCGATGAATTTGTCTCCATCTCACATTCTAAATGTGAAAGGAGATCGCATGCTTGATAGTCTAAAATGAGTGTGTCATTACCTTGTTTTCTAACGAATCATTATAGAGGATGGTGCAGAAATGAAGTTTAGTACCGTGAAACAGTTGATTTGTAACCAAGAGAGTCCAGAATGTGGACGGTCTAAATCAATTCTCAGCTGAGAGAATAATTGAGTTAGCTGTGCGTAAGGGGTCATTCTCCAAATGGGACGAGGTGAAGCCTTTAGGTTACTCTACTAGGCCAGTTGATAGACTAGGCACACGAGGACTCTGGGAAAGATACCAGGGCAACAAATTCAAAGCATAGGACGATGCTGGCCTTTTCCATTTCTAGGAAGCTCTAACAACAGGAAGAGCTGTGAGTCGATTCTCAGATGTGGAATTCTCTACAACCTTTTATTTCCCATTCTTCCCACCTTACTATTCCCATGTTTTGTAACTGAAGAACAGACAAAACGACCTGGGACCACATGGTAATTTGTGGAACATTTTGCAAGGATTATCTGTCCATGTGATCCTAGAACAAGGTTCATTATGGGAGATATACACTGGTAGAAGAGATCAGAACTGATTCTATGATCTTCACGGCCACTTCTCCTTGTGTTTTCCCATGATCGCTAGAGATTTGAGGAGACCAACACCAGTCAATCCAGCATAATATCTCTGGGGCTCTGCTGGAAGCTGACCCCTAGTAACTTTCTGTGGCAAGCATGGAACAAGACATAGAAGATGTATCACCAGAACATGCCTTCTCCAGAGATGCACAAATGATTCAATTCACTCTTTTCCTGCAGCGTAGCTTCTTCCACATTTTCCCTCGTGTCAAATTCGATAATTAAAACTCCCCTTGAAGCTTTGTCTCCACGCTTCCAACTCTCTCATCTGAATCTCAGAGTTGTTAGGTTCCTTTCTTGCCAGTGGATCATCTTCTGCAAGCATTTCCATCGCTTACCTACTATTGTCTGTTTTTTCTCAGACAAAAACATCGTAGGTCTGAAAGTTCATCATTTCGATATGCAAAAAAGGAAAGGTTCTTTTGTTGCTACCTGATCACATGCTGCAGAAGCTAGCTTACGAACCATATGATAGTCACCCACTGATGAGGGGATGCCATACCGCAATCCATATCCACATGCTTCAAAGCCAAACGATCATAATTCCAATCTTGCACAGCTCATGACAAAATTATTCATGCCTTGCCTCATAAATTGTCAGCTATTGACATCAACTGCTATGACAGCTCATCTGGATCTAGTAGTTCAGATCAGAGTCATAAAATCTAAGGCAGTGACCAAGCCGGTCCTTTAGGCTAAATAAGATTTGGGTAATTTTGAAATGCTACAAAATTTTGGAGTCCAACTGTCTTAAGGGTCTTCTGTTAATCAAACAGCATAAGAAGAGCAGAAAACTTACTAGATAAACGACAGCTTGTGTCAGTTTAAATGTAGAAAAAGAATAAAAAAAGAATATTGTTGTTGTAATCTTAAAATTCTCGATCTTTGAGATGTTTCAGAGCAATGAAACTGGAATACGTTTGAACTCACCGAAGCAGTGCATGGAATAGCCGAGGTGGAGAAGAGCCTGTCCGATGAAGAAGAGCCAAATCAGTGTCTTATCTATTGGTGATTCCGCTGCACTTCATTTGGGAGACTTAAGGATCAATGGACCTGAATAGTCTTCTTTTTTGGGGGTTTTTTTTGGTTATTTGCTGTACTTCTGGAAAAGCATTATCTATAACAAAATAAACTCTAGTAATATTGAGATGAAAGCTTCAACTGCTGATAACAGAGGTGTTGAATCTATGAACAAAAGAATACTTTTCACTTCATGGCCACAGAAACCTGATCAAAATACATTCCTGTTCAACTTATACACACAAACCCCATATTACGCGAGGAAAATTGATTATCAACTGACTGAGTTTCACAGCAAAATGAAACCAAAAGAGGAACAAAAATGGACATAATTGATTCATCCGATATTATATGTATCCTATCTATCCGGGGGGGAACTCCAATTACGAATGAAATCCTTTCAGACATTAATGTCTGCACGCTTTGATCGTGTGGTGCTGCTGATTTCTAGGGAATTTGTGAAGGAAGAGAATCTTGGGAAGTTGTGATTCTCGAGAATGGTCACGGGCTGCTGGGGATACAAAGTGGGAGGCGGCGTGAGATTCCTCTGTGCTGGGAGAGGAGGAAGCATGTTGGACTTGTAGGTATCAGTGCTCAAGCTGCAAAATCCACAAGATTAGTAAGAGACTATACTTTGGTCTGATTTTACATCAAGCAGGAAAAATGGCCGACAATCTTCTTGGCAATAGTCTTCAGAAACTGGAAAAATCCTTCACATTTTGTTTCCCATTTCCTCCATGATCAAATATAACTAGGAAAAAAAAAGAATACTTTTCCCGATTGTCAGAATCAAACAGTGACCTTGTATCAAAATTTTCTGTGAACCAAAGTTTAGGAAAATCTCAAGAGAACCACTGCAACCCATTTCGCACCAAAACCAGAAGAAAACTGAAACTTCACAGAAAGATGATTATGTTTTTCGGCTCTCAAGTTAATCGAAGGATGAAAAACCATAATATTTTTTGTGGTCTTTTGAACCATAATATTGGCAAGGAAAACCACAGGTAAACACCAATGTAAAACCACAATGCAACCATCAAACACAAAAGACAACCTTGTGCTCCCGTAAAAGGGGTCCTCATCGCTGAGATTATCATCTAGTCGTTGGGCAGGTTTTGGAACTGGAGACATGGACCAAGGGCTTGGTAAAGGCAAATCCTCTGAAAAATACCTTCTCCTGATTAACTGTAAAGCCAACAACCAACTGGATATCACATGCAAATTTATCTAGAAAATAGAAAGAAGCTCGAAGAAAACTATCACTAAAATGTAGTAAAGAGACGGATCCAACCATAAGGAAAAACTTCATAATAGCTTCCTTGTCGTACCTCGCTTCTTTGGCAGCCTACATTTGACAAACCATATATTTAGAATCCCATCGTGCAATATTTACTAATAGTTAAGTTATGAGCTAATATATGATCAACAGTAATATTTGGAAATCTCCAAGATATGTTTTCCTTTATGGCCAGTCTCCTACTTATTAAAATGATTAGACATCAAAAAAGTTGAAACAGGAAATGAAACAGCATATAAAATGGCCAGAGTTTATGTAATGATTTATTTGAGTGTCACTAAGTAAAATTTAACCAAAATATTAAGAGGGATATCTACCGTAGGGAGGCTCCTGCAGGAGGGGAAACTCTCAGTGAGTGGAAGCTCCTCACTTGAAGGAAGCAAACCCTGTTTCTCTACCCATTGACGAGCTACATCAACAAGATTGCCGCTACTTACTCTCATTCCCTCTTTTGCAGCAATGTCAACCTTGTTACTTATGACAATGTATGGGACAGGTAGGCCACCAGGCCCACCTGATCTTAGAGGGGCAGAAAAAGTTCCTGTAGCAGCGATCTCGGCTGCCCATTTCTGCAAACTAGCTTTTGTCCTTCTCTGGGAGAGATCGTGAACAAAAATAACTCCTACAATTGCACAACAACAATTATTACTAACAATAGAGCAGCATGTCAGTTATTATCAGCTTTATTTCCAATTTTGTTCCAAACACATAGTGCTAAAACTTTCATGAGCATATATTAATCCAATAAGACAATGGTTCAAGAATATTGAGATTCCAATAATTTGCGTGATTCTCAAATAGGCTGTGCTCAATTGTAGTGTCTCAGAAAATGCTATCACTTGCCCCCAGCTTATGTACTCTTCAAGTATATTTTGCAACGAGAAATATTACCAGTAGCCACAGGACACCATGTAGGCTGTTAAATAGTGACTAGCATAGATAGACAACAACAGTTTGCTGAAACAAGATAAAGCTTCTATGCAAGTTCTACATAATACATATTGAAAGTATAATTTGTTCTTCCGTCTTATAATTCAAGATGGCAACTGCCAAGTAGATTGGATCACTAAGAGCTTACATATCAAGGAACTGACTCACAGGCATGACATACTTTATTCAATGAAAAACTCATCATGAGCAAACATGGATCAATTTTAGAGCCCCACTGCAAACTCAAAACTTTGCAGCAGCTAGCAATAACCAATGCATATAAATGTGGATTTTCTTCTCACCATTAATCTGCGAATAGAAGATAGATCGGCAGTCTTTGTATCGGTCATGTCCTGACACATCCCAGAGCTCGACAAAAAAATCCCGTTCAGCATCCTCATTAATGCTACTCGAAGAGCTTCCAGAGTTTCCATAAGTTATATGCTGGACAGAACAAAGAATAAGAACTTTTTGACAAATTTGATCCACCAAATACAGTTGAAACTAGCAACCACACTAACTAATAAGCAGACAGTTGTTAGTAGCTTGAGACACACCTTCACACCAACTGTACAGCCAATAGTTTGAGAAGGGCGAGAGACAGCAGATCCGTTAATGACCAGATGGACAAGAGAGGTTTTTCCAACGCCTAGAAAGAGTCGGGGAAAAGAAATGAGACAATACAATACTCTGACGGTCTGACCCTACAAGCTATACACAGAAGAACAGAGTTCATCAAGATCCTGAATCATGCTCGTATAAATTCATTAAGTATATGTAATTGAAATGACACGTCATCATTCGATGTCAAGAAACTAGGCTCAATCCATTCATCCAGGTAAGAGGGACTAATTGATCGAATTTAATGTCCAAAAGAGTATAAAGCTACATTCTTTTACATTCTTTTACATTCTAAAACAAGTTTTATCTAATCTTTGTCCACGGTTCATCACTAGAATATGAACAAACTCCACGCATCTATAGAAAATCCAGCTCCCTGCAACTAAAGTTACACTGTCTAGCACCAGCAAATCCGATTTAGCAGCTTCCAGAAGCTCTGAATCTCTCCCAGAAAGAATTCAAGACAATAGACAACATTAATGGAAGAAAATTTGCAGAAATTAACTCATAGCAGAAACAAAACTGGGAGGTAGAATTGCCGAGTTTCATACCAGAATCACCGACAACAAGAACCCGAACCTGCCCACAAGGTGGTCCGCCATTCTGCTCCTTGGGCTCCCTTTCACGTTCCCTCCAGAACATGTTCACCCCGCAACAATGGCTTACCAATACAGATTCGCGAAACTTCAGAGTTCAGAACAAGAGATGATGCCCACATTCAGAACCCTCGGCATCAAAACCTCACAAAAATCCACACTCAGAACCGAATACTCACGCAAAAATAAAAATTTCGAGAGGGCTGCCCCCAGAAATCGAGGGCTCGTGGAGAATCTAAAGTGAAACGAGGCTTCCAGTATGCGAATCAATCAAGAAATCCAAAAGGGGGCAGAGATCGAGGATAAGGGTTTCGATGCCAGATTGAGGGCTCTTGATTTGGCTTGTAGACGAAGCGAAATCAGAAATTCTCTGTTTCAAATTTTGTAATCCTGTTGATGCAAAGAAAGACTCAGATCTTGGAGAGGAGAGGATCAACTAGCGCTCTTTTCACTGTGCAGATTAGGAATTAGAACATGCGGTCTAGGGGAAAAAATGAACGATATAATATGTGTTAGATTATATATATTACATAATCTAACGGGCCGGGACGAACCGACTGTCATACCCAGACCCGCACACCAGTTGAGGTAAGACTCGCACCGTTCTTAAGCACGGGTCATGTCTGAGCCGCCTCACAGCTGGTCGGGGGCCGACCGAGGATCAGGTCCGTCAAACTTGACGGAAGAATGCATACGTATAGGACCACGAATTTGATAGAGGGGAACAGAGGTTGGGGCTGGCAATGGATGAGAACCACTTTCTCATTCGAATTTTATATTAAATTATTGAAAATTTATGCTTCTAATACCAAAAAACATTTTTTTAAAAATTGATAAAAGGTCGTGACGTTAAGTTGCGCACGGTTGAACGTGGGCCTGATTGGGTTGTCCTGCCCCATGAAGAATGGGCTGGCCCAATCGAGCAGTTGCGGGCCCATCTTATTGGCCATTCTTTCAAACGGTGAGCATCGGAGGAGAAACTGTATCATCTACAGCTCACCCCATTTCACTCTTCCTCTGGTCCACAGATAGAAAGCGTCGAGCTGTTGAATCGGACTGAAACCCTAACCGAAGCCCTCTCTCTGTGGAAGAAGACGACGAAGAGAGAAGAAGGTGATCATGGCGTTCACTTCTCGCTTCATATCCAAGTCCAGACAGGTAAAGTTTCAGCTTTCGGATGGTCTGACCCGTGCTGGAGAATTGTCTCTTCCGAATGATGCAGTTGCATTTCCGGCTAGCTGAAGCCCACTTTCTGAGTGATCAGTGATAAATGGATGCTGATTTGTATCTGATCTTTGTGCTGAGCTGCGTAGAATTTCCATCCGTGGGAATGAAGAGAGCAGATGCTCGTTATTTTGTCGGAGTTGGATTTTGGAGTGAAATGAACGAGCTTTGGTTTCTAGATTTGATACAATTTTTTCTTTTCTCAGATGCATTTTTTTATTAGGTTTGAGCGCTTGATGGTCGTGAAAATCTGCTAAGATGTTGCATTTGAAATGGTGAAACAAATCATGTTAATGTTGTAACAATTAAATCGAATTTATCAGCTCTCATCTTCTATTTAGTTCAATATTTGGTGCGACTACATTGTGAAAAATCTAGGATGAAGATAGGACCTCATCTAGGACTGTGAATATTGAGTAGAAAATGAAGGATGTCTATTCTAATCTGGCCCTAGTTGATGAGCATTGGCAACTTAATGTTCAGGCACCAATTGGTGTGTTTCAGTTTACTGATACTAGGTTAATCTTTTGTTTAAATTGTCCTCCACTATTTTGTGGCAATGCCTTATCCAATAAATGAAGTTTCCCTTGATGAGATTCCTAATTCTTGCTAGGTTAGCTGTTACATTTACTGTATTTTTATCCTTAGGTTATGGCAAGCTCAAATTTTATACTTGTTCTTACAGCTATATGGAAGTCAAATCATTTTGCCAAAGGAATATGCTCTTCCTGTCCGTAGCTTTGCCAAAGAAGCTGCTCGACCAGATCTCAAGGGAGATGGTGAGTCCTTGCCCTTGGATAACTTAACGCCGAATTAGTAGAAACACAGTTTCATAAGATGATAACAACCTGATTCGTGTAATGGAATGAACTTGTATGTCTGTGGTTGCCTGGTTACCTTTTCTTTGAGCTTTGTTTAGAACTTGTCTGGCATCTTTCATGAGACTGCCCACTAATTTTATTTTATTTTTAAATGCTACAATAGAGATGTTGAAGAACATCTTTCTGGAGGTTAAGAAGAAATTTGAGACAGCCATGGGAATTCTGAGAAAGGAAAAGATCACCATTGATCCTGATGATCCTGCTGCTGTGGCTCAGTATGCGAATGTTATGAAGACAGTAAGAGAGAAGTAAGTATTTACTGCCTTAATCAGTTACAATTTATTCTACAATAGGAATTGCTACTAACAAGAAAAAGTTGGAATTTCTATTTGAAACATCAATGAGAGGGAAGCTTTTCTTTTGCTAATTTAAAGTTCTTTTTTATGCCTCTTGCAGGGCAGACTTGCTCTCTGAATCTCAGAGAATCCAGTACACCATTCAAACACGTACTGCCAATATTCAGGATGCTCGCACATATCTCCTGACATTGAAGGAAATTAGGATTAAGTATGTTTTTGACAAAATGCCATGTTTCACATCCTATTCATTAACATAAAGTAGTTGCTGTTATATACATTCTCTACTACCATTTGCTGTTGATCTATGATATAAGATGTCAGGCCCTAGTTTCCCCTTCCTCTGCCTCAGGTTTCTGCTCTTACTAGGATTCAGTTCATGAAAGAATGGGCTCATAGAGCATTTTTTGCTAATGCTTTCATCTTCAGTACTTTTTTTGCTATAGTATTCCTGGCAATTACTCGAAAAAAAAGGTCTTCCTGGCAATCAAATCTTTGCTATAAGATACTATCTTAACCAATTACTTGCTGCAGGAGAGGGCTTAGTGATGAGCTCGGTGCTGAGGCTATGATGATGGATGCACTGGAAAAAGTTGAGAAAGAAATTAAGAAGCCTCTGATGAGGAATGATAAGAAAGGGATGGCTCTTCTCTTGGCTAAATTTGATAAGATCAATGAGAAGTACGGTTTATTGTTGAGCTTTTCCTTTTGTACATCTTTTTAATGGAGTTAGCAACCATATAAGACTTTTATAAAGGCTCCTGACTCTTCTTATCCTGTGATTCTTTTAGGAGGTCCTTTTTCTCTAAATAGAGATTTTAGATCTAAGCTTATTCAAGTAATATATCGTGTTCCTTTCACTGGAAATTGCATAGGGTTGTGCATATGCATGGTTTCATTAGTCTCTTGGCCTGTGGGAAAGACAATTGGATAATCATTATCGTTCTGTATATTTATTAGGCTTGGAATCCGGAAGGACAATCTTCCAAAATATGAAGAGCAGCTGGAACTTAAAATTGCCAAATCTCAACTGGAGGAGCTGAAGAAAGATGCCCTTGAAGCTATGGAAACGCAGAAGAAGAGGTCTGCTTATATTCTGCTGCATTGTTCTCCTACATTATTGAATTGTCTATTGCCATATAAAATCTGTGAAATAGCTCGGGTCGATTTGGGGAAAGAGATTCTTGCTCTAATATTTGAAACTTCTATTTCTACTAGATCATCACCGTAGAGTCAAATATTTTTTACCGAATCCGGTGGGCCTAACTAACAATTCCCAAGATCTAAAGATTCCGGGATTAATGACTCCTTGATTGTTTCAGTTCATTCTACTTTGAGAAAGGAAGTTATTGGAGCTATATTATGGATGCCATCCTTTATGTAGTTTCATCTTAATTGCTATAGTAATGGTTTGTTTTTGTTAGGACTTTCTTTGAGTTACTGGGTTATTAATTTAATCCTAATCTACTGTAGGTTCTTAAGTACGTTCTCTGGAGTTTGGGGTATGAGATCAATCATCTTCTAACAATCAGTTGGTTTCTATTTCAGGGAAGAATTCAAGGACGAGCCTATGTCTGATGTTAAGTCTCTTGACATTAGGAACTTCATTTAAGTTGAGGATCTTCTCTTTGTTGGTTTGTGAAACTATTCAAGACAAGCCAAACGAGCGAGTTATTTGGTGCTTGTGCTCTTCCCTGGGTTTCCGGTCAATAAAAGAGAATCGTTGTATTCAGAATCTTGGTTTTGTTACTGAAAGTTAATCCATTTGATTTTGGATGGCTTTGAGATAAGCATCATAGTTTTTGCTGGTTTTTTCTTTTTGTTTTATTTCATCGGATGAAATTTGCTTCAACCCTAAATCACATAACATCAATCTCTTAACGCTTGAAAGGTTTTCTATTTTGTACCCGATAACCAACAGTTGTCTGAGTGGCGCTGCCACAGATCTCCAGCTGTATCCTATGCGTTTATATTTAGGCAAGGACTAGATGCTGCTGCCTATCCTATGATCACAAATTCCAGTTGGACTAATTTGAATCGGCTCCTTCCCCGTTGAACCGTACATCATTCGTGCTCCGTGCTTCTTAAGGGCACAGTCCCATCTTGTGGCGCAGAGCAGAATTGCATAGCATCTCTACGTCATGGCTTTCAATTTGGCATCCGTAGGATCGAGGTTCACGCCTCTTCCTTGACAGTAAATGTGACCCAGAAGAAGAAGAAGCTCTTCAGAACTAAGATCAATGGAACTTAAGTCGCACAATAGAAATCTGACAATCAGGAGATCACATCTATCAGATGATTCATTCGTATGGGCTAGGGCAGCTCTGTTGTCAAATTCCTCTAAGCATACAAAAGGGAACAGAAATGAACACAAATGATGGCTCAAGATTTTCTTCTTCACTATCCCGAATACGCACCACCGCTCCCCAATCAATGTGAAATGATACAATTAACATTTCACGGGAATGATCCTACATAAAGAAATAAATAATTTACAGGGACGGTCCACTCTCATATCAAAATTCCAAACCCCCAGCAGCCTTCAAGATCCCACTTTGAATAATCATAATCTCAAGGCTTCTGTTTCTTATTCGACCTGGAGCTGTGCTCGTCTTTCTTTCGCCTTTTCCCGCTCTTCTGACCCTCTTTCTGTTTTCCGCGCTTGTCCGACTTATCTCTGCTCGATTTCACGCTGATGAGGCCTCCCGAGGGTATTCTCCCACCTCCATTTTGCAGAGCTTTCTCCAAGTCTGAATCCCTACCCATAATGGCATACTGTTGTAGGAGGTCTGGGTTTAAGAGACCTTCCGTCTGTGTTCTCATCTCATCCTATCCGATTATTGGCAGAGTTGACTCAGAGACATTTGAAAAGTGAGGAAACAATATAAACGAGATTCTCATTGATTGATGGCTTGTACCTCAACTTTCTTTGC
Source organism: Sonneratia caseolaris (assembly GCA_900006705.1). NCBI lineage: Eukaryota > Viridiplantae > Streptophyta > Magnoliopsida > Myrtales > Lythraceae > Sonneratia > Sonneratia caseolaris. Next base: position 2,302,481 of record CXYZ01002951.1, read on the forward strand.
GGCATCATTGAGGTCATCCTCCAAGGAGATACTATGTGGTTCCAGCGCAACCTGAAGTAGAGGATTCCAATCATTGCATTATCAAGCATGCTATATAAATGTTTTTATCTGCACTGTCTATAGAGTGTGAGAAACTATCAAATACATTTCACCAAAATGGAAAAAAACACAAGTTATTGACAAAAAAGTTCAAACTCATTTGCAGGAGGAGCAATTCCCTGGTCTTATCTAGCCCAAAATTCTCTATCCAACCTCCCATCCCTCAATATCTCACCCACACTTCTCAAAACCAGACTCCTACATTTTTCATTTATATTTACAGAAATTAAACCTTATTTGAAGTTTGGATTCTTTAACCATTCTGAAGGTACGTATGTCTAACTGAAGTTGTACCAACTATTGCTCTATATATATATTTTGAGTAGTCAAGAAATTAACTTCATTAATATCGCATCAAGAAGATGTGTAAAATCATATACAAAAAAATTTTAGCTAAATAAACATAAGCCTACTCATAGCATTACTCATGAGTATCTAACGTTGAGAACCCCTATACATTTGTTTATACCAAAAGTGTATATCCCATATCCACCTCTCCATAAACTTAAACAAACTTGTTTCTAAACCCTCAAATGCCCTCCTGTTCCTCTCCTTCCACACATGCCAGAAGATGGAGAGTGGTATCAACCTAATGAATTTCTTCTCCTCTTTGTTACTGCAAACCCCAAACCATGCCCTAAGCTCTTGATCAATTGTTTTTGATGTAGCCCAATGTACTCCTATTTGTCAACTATTGCTCTATATTAATATAATTGAAGAAAATTTTTAATCTTCATTCAACTAATTGTGCATCTACTGTAATACAAAATGTAAAAACTTCAAAGGTGAATTCTGAAGAATTTAATCAATGCACTTGTACGATTATCCATGCAAAATTTACTTACATTTTATGTGTATCTACTTTATTCTTATACTAAGTAAAATAGTGTAGTGCCTATTACTTTTATTAAGCATGCAATATAATTGTGATAATTGCATCCTGAGAGGTGTTGCTTCGCTCCCAGGCAATTAACACAAGCAAGTCATTGGATGCCTATAATGTTTCCACCTCATTATCTGCTGTTAGGTCACGTTTGGAATGGCCAAAAACAAATAAGGCGGAAAGGAATGCCATAAACAATATGAGCAAGTTATTGGCGTTTAATATTCATCCTGAGTACAAGCATATGCAGAAATGAGATTCAGACAAAGAGGGGTACTATCAGTAATAAGAAATGCTTGCACCATGGCAGAAAATCACCAAACTCACATCTTTTAGGCGAGGCAGGGCAGATTCAATCTCCTTTGAGGCAATTGCATAAAGATATTTGTGGAACTTCTTCATCACTTTAATGAACAAAGACAGTATCTGCTGCCTTTCTAGCTTCATTTGTCTCTGTGGAGAAAAACTTTAAGAAATTTCAAAATAGCTCAAGTGGCCGGTTATAAAGTGCCAAGACATGGAAGCAACGCGTATTGTGCAATTATAAACAGTTCACACGCAACATAAGAAAATAAAAGCAGCAGAAGACCAGAAGAGATCATAATTTGGACTCCCTGAGTCTCTACATCTATGCAGACCTCAATGTAAGTGACGTCTCTGTGCTGCAAACCCATGCAAAGCAATACTGATGCTTGAGCATATGATATAGAAACAGGAAGCTTCTCCTGAAAGTAAGTGTGTGACAGAACAGGAACCATGTCCAAAATCTGTAAAACAAGAAAATTTGGATGGAAAAATTGCACTTGTCAAGAAGTGGCAAGTGGAGAAAACCTTGAGAAAGAAATAATGATGTGTGAGGTCTAACCATATGAAAATCTGCAAGGTTGTTCGTATAAGCTTCCAGTCGTTTCATATCATGAGGTGAAAAGATTACATTAAGAGACTTCAAAAATCCATTTAAAGTAGATGATTCAGGTTCTTGATCATTAAAATTGATCTTCGGATCCAATATGCTGTCAGAAGAAGAAACAAGATGATCAGGTTAAATTGAACATCCATAGAATCTCATGCAAAACTAATATCTATACTTGCCTCATTGCAAGCTTATACTCCATGTCCCGAAAACGATAAGCCAAGAGCCTGGCAAACCTTTGTTTGAAATCTGCGTATATTCAGCAAAAATTTCAGGATACCAGGAAAACATTGTATAAATCAGGAATAAAATGAGCCAAGCACTGAATAAGGGACCTCTGTAAAATGGGCCAAAGAAGCCCAGTTCATCTGATCCACTGATGTCAATATCATCATTATTTAGTGGCTTCAGAATCATACATGTATGCTCACCAGTTACAGCATTCTGAACAACAGGAAAAAGTTCAGAACAACAGTCATACGCACATTGTGCCATCAATTGAAAAGGATATAGATGGATTTTTCTTAACTGGAATCTGCCCAACATAGAATGGGAGGAATTTATGCCTCCTCCAAAACCGGAAAAGGTCCAGAGTAAGCCCAAAGGAGACACCAAGGTAATGGAGCTTCTCAGGTTGTCGGTCCCGAAGATGCACAAGCAAAGGTGGAAGATTAGTTCTCGGCTTGATGTTTTCTCCCAGCAAAGAAGCCTGTCACAAATTAAAGGGTTTAAGATAACAGTCTATATACAATGCAATGCTTCAAGCTTCACATCCAATCATACATGGCTTTACTTTGACCAAAATCATAACTAGACCTTAATATGATTAGGTAATATAATCATGACATAAACTCAGACAATTCCATTCTATAACATATCCACATAGAGACCTTCTGAGCTGCTTCTATCACTCCAACTTGAGGGGCGTCCTCAGCATTTTCAACCTCTGCTTCTGACATAGTAGTCAACTGTCCTTCAAAGTATCTGTAGATAAAGATCAGATTTTATCAACATATGATAGAATGAATGAGGAAGCATGATGCTAATTGATCAAAGGAAGAGCATTTCTTCTAATAAACAGCTTGCACGAGCTTCCCTTCACTTTATTCCTACCATTTAGTTTACTTAATTGGTTATCGATTAACAGTAAGATCATACCTCGTTAAGAGTTGCACTGCAGCTGAACCATATCCAAGCTGCAATGATAAAAGGTGAGCTCATTACAGATGAGAGGCAAAGCGATTAGAGAAAAGGAAAAATTTTCTAACTTCATATGAACAATTAATTGAAATGAGATGTCAGAAATTTACCCTCATTGCACTAGGATGAGTGGCAATTCTCACAATCCGTGCACCTGAAAGACTAGGGAAAACTGGGTCTTGGAACTGCTCACAGAATTTCCACGGGATTTGGTCTCCAAATGGTTGATGACCATCACTTAAACTTTTCATCACAGATTTACGAGATATTTGGCCTTCAAGGCAGACCTTGCAAAAGAATATGAAACAACTATTTGTCAAATGTTAGACATGCATGAAATACAAGAAAGAGATGAGGGAGATTAATACCTGAATGACACATAAAATATCTGGCAATTGATTTTTCGACTCATCAACAGGGCCTACAAGCATGCTTTCAGTGTTAGGAGCTCTAGACATGCTAACAACACATGATGAATCAGCAGGAAAGAAACAAATACTACCAAGCAAAACAAACAAGTGGTGTGCTGGAGCATCTGCCATTAACTGCAAATCATTGGGAGAATTCTTGTAGTGGGAAGCAACATATAGAGCCATCATCCTCTGCAAGTATGAAGTGTTTAAGAACCAGACTTGCATATCTAAAGAACGGAGAATAATTTATCATGATCAGGTGCTCCCGCAATTACCTGTAAGAACAACTCACTATCTTTATGGTAAGAAAAAAGGGTGTCCCTGTTGACATAGTAGAGATCACATTCACTAGGAGGAGGTAGCCTACAAGGAAAAAGAGTTGTATTAGTAATCTATTTAGGATGTTCGACTCTAGACAGTTGTGGGGTCTTACCTGTTGATATTAGGAATACAGTTGGCGACATCAAGGCAAAGTAAATTATTCAGCCAAGACTCAATGGGATCACCCGAAGCATATCTAATTGATTCATTTAGTTCAATCTTTTTGAAGAGACGACCTGCAATCAAGAATATTAAAAGATTGGCATATATTAAGTCAGCATTGGTTCTGAGAAAATGCCAAAAGGAACCTTCTACCCTAATTGATGGCATGATAATTGAGAGCCCAGAAATTATACTCTCACAATGTAAGATCAAGCACTGAGGCCAAAGCTTGAGAATCACCAGAAAGAGGACCCTCTTCACCATTTGATGTCACTCGGCTCCTCTCTTCCAATTGCTGTATCAGCTTTAGCGATAAAGATCGACCGGTACCTTCATAACTTTTGAAAAGGAAGAAAGAGAGTAATCAACGAAATGAATTGAACCAAAATCGGAAGAGGCTAATCAGCAAAGTAAATTGAACTAGCACTCAACAAGTTTATGGACTACCACCAACATAACGTATCAAAACAAATCGTACCCATTTACAGTGGATGACAGGAATACCAAGTAAGGGCCAAGCAGTGATTTCACAAGCGGCAGAGGAATAGCTGCTGCTTCATCCACAACCAGCAGTTCCACTTGAGAAAGCTTCTCGTTCTCATGAGGTAGTATGTACTGCACACAAGACATTGAGTGGGACCATTCCAAATCAGTAAATGCACCATATACATGAATATTAATCACTATATAGGATGCATTCCTTAGTTCTAGCCATCAAAGTACAATTGGGTGAAAGAATCCTGAAAACTTCTTATTCTTCTTGTTCAGGTGAAAAGGCATGAACCTTCCTGCAGATTGACAAATGTGGCTACCCAAAGAATATCCTCGAAGGATATAACATTAATTTTTTGCTTGTTTTAAGTTCAGTTCATATCTTACTAACCTGTATAGTTTGTCGATGCTGCTTGTAGATATTGATCCTCACAGTTGCTTTCTTAAATTCTGGGTTTGCACTTTTAACAACATCATAATCGATATGCTCCTGCAGACAATTGTCAGAATAAACATGACAGCATGATAAAGCAACAGCATATAAACAAAAAACCAATTACAATATTTTTTTAAAAAAAAAAATCTCATGTACCATCACAATTCAATAACAGCAACATCATTTTAGGACTTTTAACAGCAATATTCCCACTCTTGACATTAAAAACTTCTTATTAGGACACTATAACCAAAAATAAAAAATACAGAAATTTCAAATGTACCTTATATTCAAGCACATTGAAACCCTTGCAGACAAATTCAAACAAAGTTTTCAAGTTCTCAGGACTTGGAGCAGTAACGTAGATATTTGAATACCTGCACAAATATACTTCATCACAAAGATAATTCTCTTGTGACAAAGCAAATAGAAAGGAATAATCTATATGATGCATTACCCTGCAGCAACAGCTCCAGCAATGGCTAAACCAAGGGCAGCCGATTTACCACGACCACGAGCAGCAAGCAGAGCAATTGTGTTACGAAGTGTCTTATCCAAAATTGCATCAAGAAATGTGATTACAGCTTTTCCCTGTCCAAAATGAGAAGAGCTTACATGACTCACTAGGCATTATAATTATCAGTAGATGTGGCAAACCCAAAGCTCAGGACAGCTCACCTGATCCAAAGTACAGCACTTCTTAATCAAAGGACCAACAGGAAAATCTTCACTTAGTTGTTCTTTCAAATCTTTAAGGTCTCTCTCAGCTTCTGACAACCCTTCAGAGTCCTTATATAACCAATCAAAAAGAAAGCATGTAACTGCACCATATGCTAAAACAACCACGAAATGATACTGGAACAAAACAGAATATAAAATTTATGTTTCTCAGAAGAACAAAAATAAATTGCTTAGTTAGTATGAATCTTCAATAAAGAGAATCCACTCCTACCTCTTCAACTGGAACTGGAGTAATTGACCTAATATGAGAAGAGATTGGCAAAATATTGAGCTCATCATCCATAACGACACAGGCTTTACACGAAGCAAGGGACAGCAAGAAACGTTCATTGAACCGACCAGTTGCTTCAGAATGCGACTCAGTACGAAATCTCTCATGGACATCCTGTGATCACATGCTTGGTTTAGTCATTGAAAAAGAAAAAGTTTCAAAAGAATGAACATGATACCATGGTACATACCATGACCATGGTGTAGAGACTGGTCAATGACTTCAAAGATTTGAGCAACAACAAAATCAATCCACCTCCTTCCACTGTTTCTATCGTTCTTGCAAGGAGATTGGGGGTTAAGGCCTCAAAATCCTAAAAGAGGGCAAAGCAATCAATTCGAAGCATGGTCATCAATGTCCAGAAAAAACCAGGAAGGAGATGGCACCTGAAGTATACACATTCCAAATGTATTTCCAAGAATTCTTTCCGAGTCTTTATATAGACAATATGTCAGTCCACCACTCTCCAAAAAGAGCGAAAAAGCATCGGCCTTCTCAGGATCCAATATCCCTCTCTGCATATATCTTTTGATTTCCTTTGCACGTTTTTTCTTGTGACTGCATAAAGGAGCTAGGATTGTTACATCATAGAAAATAAATCTTAAAATAGAATTTCTAAAGTAGAATAACGAGCTTGGAACTGGATTTCAAAATCAGTAAGCACAATTGCCCAAAAAATCAGTAAGAGAAAAAGCTTCATTTACAAAGTAAGCTAGGAAAATAATATTGAATAATTTCCAGAATCTCTAACTTGCAGGTATAGACGAGTTAAATTGACTTAAGCATGCACATCTAGCAGAGTATGATTCTCTCCAATAGAATGAAGAAAGTGAGGGAAAATAACAAGGAAATATAACAATTGCTGTCACTTCGAAATTCAGAAAGGCTCCAAATCCTTAATTAACCTATATACCATGTGAACTGCCATACAAAACTGAATGCAACATTATTTGAAAGCATAAAGACCTGCTCAGTTCAAGCTTATCCTTGTAGCACCATAGAACAGTTGGCCTCGATTTAATCACTGCCTTGCTCAACATGTAGTGAAGATTCAGGATCTACAAAAATAACAACGAACTTTATAAGCATGCTTTCAACAGTTGAATAGCCAGTCCAGGTTACATTTGGCCAACTTTCTCATCGTTTGCAACAACAGCTTCAACCTTCTTCGTTTCGTAATACCAACATGAACGGAAGTACCTAAAGCAAGATCAAACTTTCAGATCCATGTAAAGGCCGAGATTCCATGTCCGTAAAATTTCCAAACGGCTGTTTTCAATGATTTGCTTTCCACTCAACTTCCTAACAGAAGTCCTCAAACATAGACGTTCATCTCGCAACTCTACTTCCATACCCATTTGCATAGGAAACAGGAGAAAGAAGCAGCCTTTTAGCTCCAAAAAAAGAAAAAAAAAACAGAGAGAGCTTTTATGCTTGGCTTTTCTTATACAAGCATAGAAAATTGCGTCCCTCAACACGAATTATATCATATTTATATGAAATTGGTCACACTTGTGCACAGAGGCGATGGGGACAGCACCTGGTCACGGTACTTGTCGCCGACGATGACGAACACGGAACGGTGCCTTGTTTTGACGCCATTCTCGATCAAAGTCCTGATTCGTTCGTCCACCTTCTTCCTCATATTCCCTCCGCTCCGAAACGATTCCGCTCGGACAACTTCTCAGGATCAGTTGGGGGCAAAAATGCTTGTGACTGCACCGTCGCCTCTGAGGGTTTAAGGCACCCTTCAATTAGGGTTTAAGAGCGAGCGAGCGAGTGAACGAACAGGCACACAGACACAGCGAAGCTCCGATTGGACTACTAACGGGTCGGATCCGATTTCGGGTCCAAGATAAAACCCATAGCTTCTCATGGGCCGGGCAGTTCGGCCCACTTTGAGAAACCACATGAACAGTCCCCATTTTATCCGATGTGTATCTCATGATATGGTACAACTCTCCAAAAGCAACTCTAGCGAGAATAGCTAATCAAATTGACTAATTAGCTTAATCCTAATAACCTGCAAAAAATGTGAGGGGAGCAAGATCCTAATCAGGTTTCAAATCATCAAAAACGTCTCCATTGAACGACTAATCATGTACTGGACAGACAACGACTCCAATGATCACAACAAGCTTAGTGGGTCGCAGGTCGCATGTCACAGAGAAACAACGCCAGCCCCACTGCGTTGTGTGATCTTTACTCCCGGAGCAAGAAAGTTGGGGTGACCGGCGCGAGGAGGACGTTACACCGGAACCCTAATTTCAATTCGAGAGACAGCAATACCAGAGGGAGTCCAAGCGCAGATGTCGCCCCGGTGATCTTTCACAACATGCGATACCCACAGACATCGCTGCCCTACCTTGAATCGGGGGATCGGAATGTCATCGCAACGACTTAAGGTTACCGGCACCTGACCGACCTTCCCATATCGCTGGCTGGTGCTGGCCGCCCAATGCCTTCTTCTCCACACCATTTTGCCCCTTCAAGCCGGCTCGAGCCATTCATATACCCAGACGATAATTAAGAATACCAAGAATAGAAAGAATAGACAGAGTATTTCCGAAGAAAAAAAACGACCAATTGTTCGTCTCGAGTCAGTCTTGAGATGACGTGGTGGCCATCGACCCAACTAGTAAGTATATGTGGAGGCTGTCGAGGCTGGGTCGGGGGGTAGCAAGCGCGAGGTCCACTTGTCATCGTTAATGTCACCTCTGACGTGCTACTAACCTCTCTGATCGATAATGGGAAGTTAAATCATAATCGCCCACTAATTAATCCCCCTTTTAGGGATCACTTTTATCATATATTGTGCCCATTAAATGTGGCTGTTCTTTTGGGTAATCAATCCACTAATTCCTTCTTAATCATTTCTTAATATTAATTAATTAGTTCATTGAAAATCATCCCATCTCTTCACAAGAGTATAGTACATTTTTTCTACAATTTTAAATTTTCTTACATGTAATATCATATACTTAATTTCTCTTGCACATACTCGACAATCACCTTTTTTTTCATCTTGGAAAATTTGTAAGAATTAAATGTACGGTATAGAATTTTGGGGGTTTTTTTTGGCCCATTATATAAGAAATAAGCTATAATCTTCAAGACCTACACACTCTACCGAACAGGATTCACTTTATCGATTCAGCATTCATTCCGTCAGACACTTGAATTTCAGCGCTTGATTTCCAGTCCTTTCTGATGGATTGATTAATCAATCGCGAGGATCAGTGATTGCATTTATGAGTTGGTGGGCTCTACTGTGGATATGTGCTGTCTTAATGGCAGCAACTGTGGGCCGGTCCCGCCACAATGGGCTCTTCAAAATCTCAGGTGATTGTAAATTACACATCGGATATGAAAGTTCACTCTCCATCGGGAAAACCTTATCCACATGTAAATCTTCCTATGGGGGCATTTGGTTCATGTAAAATGGTGATCATAACCGATCTGCAAGTGCAGAATACTTTGGACATAAAATATTTACCAATCATACGGCAAAATTTTAATTCATACAATCTCATTTCACAGTGGACTTTGCAGCCAAATATAAATGGGGCAATAGTGATTCATTTTCTCCTTACTGCCGGCACAGTAGGGGTCCTAGTTAGTGCAAGCACTTCTGAAAGCCGAAATATTAAAAGTTGACTCCAAGAGATCTCTCTGCAACACTATCATCAGAATTCAACCAGATTCGTTCATCAAATTTGATGTCCTGTCCGTGTGCCGACGGCAGATGTCATTGTGCTGGTTGTTTGAGATTAGGTGCCGATCATTGTAACTGGGTAATGACTGTTAAGCCGATTTATCCAATAGTAGTTGATACTAGCGACTTTACTCGGTATATATCAATTGGGATCAATAAACTGAATGCCAAATGTGTCCTTGCGGGATGCTCAACCATGCATTGATATCAAACCCTAATCAAGTCCAAAACCAAAAGTGCGTCATTTGCTGCGTCTCGTGGTATTGGTGTGGGGACGATGATCAAACTAATATTGTTTCGACTTAGTAAGAAAACTATTCCTGGTGTGAAGAGAAGTCCCACCCACCTACTGTGTTTCCTAGTGAATTATATGGGGTAGCCAGTTGAGATCGCTACAGTGCTCGTTCGTTCATGTCGGGGCAAAAGCATGAAAGACACATCAAGATAATTGATGTGTTGTGTATGTAGCCAGGGTCAGGATCGGGCCAAGACGGCAGCCGGAGCCTCCACGATCACTACCCTCCAATCCTCTTGTTAATCCCGATCGCCATCAAGCTGGTGTCCCCTTCGCAAGTTTTAATTAGAAAGGATAAATCATGTCCTAGAGCATTGCTTAACTAGTCTTAGGGCAGGAGAGGGGCCACACAAGTTGATGAACACCACCCCGACCCATGTGATGAATCCTCTGGTGCACAAGACAAGGTTGCCAAATTAATTGCCTCATCTGATCACAACTTGTTTGTAGCCCCACATTTGCCCCTCTCAAGTCTCCTCCCTGGGAAACCATACTGGCGTTGATTTATTGTGACCAGGACGGTCCAATCTATCACTGGACATGGTTAACTTGACACACTTTTGCGTTCATGAACCTGATATTCATCGGTTATAAGCAATTTAATGACATGTCTTACATCTTAAACGTTTGTACTAATATCATGAACCTGAACTGGTAATGGATGGAAGTGGGTAGTGGTATCTAAAACTTCCCTTGAGCAGATTACGGTTCGGTTGGATACTGCATGAGCAGGTCAAGTTTCCCTGTCGTCTTGATGCAAATGGCAACATTATTTGCCGTAAAAGGACATCCTTGTTTCTGAGAAGATCTCTGTGGGGACTGTATGTATCAATCGTGTCTGGAGACACGATCTTCCTACAAGACAATAAACCTGTATTCGCCATCAGACAAGAGATGCAGCTGTCATGGGGACACGAGTTGTAACGTATGGAGCAGGAAAGACCTCTCTTATCGGGGAGATTGGTGTAGCAATGGCAGCCAGCCAAAATAAAATCATACGGAGCAGCTCTCGTCTCACATTGGCAGCCTTGACATTAAGAATCATCGTGTCCGAAAAACCCCAGAAACTGGGCACTTTCATGCATGAACAGTAGGGAACACTGATGTTGACTCCCACAGTTGCTCGTGTTTGCTTCTATTTTTCGACCTGTTAACACTTGACATGAAGAAGTTTAGTGTGCTTAGATTATTTCAACCAGCCACTTATGTTCACATCATGGGCACTCTTCTGTCGAACAATATCAAAGACAACGAAAGCAACACTTGCCTTTATAAAGGAATCAGCTCGAGAAGAACAGGAAAGCACAGCAAACATATTCCTTTGCTCAAGCAACCAAAATTAAGGTTTGATTATGGCGAAAGCTCAATACAAGGTTCTTCTTGCTCTGGCCTTCATTGTCCTCTGCTTCTTCTCCACCACTTCTTCTGGTAAGGAATTGAGCTCCGTGTCCTTCCTCCTTTGTGCCAATCGGTTGTCCGTCTTTTAGAAAGAACATGCCGTGAATGGTTTTCTTTTTCTCTGGCAGCACGGAGTTTACATGGGGGAGTGAAGGTAGACAAGCAGATTCTTGCCGGTGATGGGTTCACCACACTGAACGGAGATGGGGCGACAAAAGAGGCCGACGAATTATCTACTATGGACTATACTCCAGCAAGAAAGAAGCCACCAATTCACAACTGACGCATGGCAAGCTGAGTGCATGGAGAGTCTCTCTGCAAGATTCATCGGAACCAGCTTAGTTTTTCTGCTGAGATAAGCTACGGAGTTAGTTCAGACTTGTAAATGGATATACATCTGCACATACAGTACTGTAGAGTTGATCATAGGTTGACCAATAGTACTTTGAGAAAATTGAACACGTTTTGCTGGAGAGATGCCGTTACTTCAAAAATGATACTAAAAAGTGACAAGTGAATGGAATATAACCACCACACTGAAAATACGACTGCGTTATGCATATGGCAATTTCATTCCATTCCATTTCCTTTTCATTGCACCGAACATGCATGGATCAGGGGCTATGTGGAGTGGAACTAATGAGCTTCACTAAGTCGACCAGATTGTGAGGATCTCGAGCTAGAACGTCTTAGAGGTACCTTCAGCTATAGAGAAACAACCGTCTGATGTGTACATTGACCTGAACTGAACTAATAGGGGTAATTCTCGGAGTAGGAGAGTTTCTTTTTCTCGCACCAAATCAACACAGGATGTAATCAGATGTCAACGAAGAATGTCTCAGGTATTGTGTGGGGCGGGCACTCATCAGTACATCCGTCTTGGAAACTCAAATTGATCTGGGGGATGAAAAAACTGTTCTATATGTGTATACCTAAACCACATGCAACTATTAACTAGATATATCTGCTCCGGTCCTGCCAAACTTGTAGTTTCAAGCAAAGAATAATGCAGATTAGGTATCCTCACATTTTATACTTCTTCCGCTGGGATTCTCTCATAGTAGAGTATGCAAGCCTCAGACGCAAGAACATTGTCTTCTGAGACACATTCGACCTCTGTGTCCGAGATCCGAAACCAACAGAGAGGAACTTGGCCGGGAGCTTGGGGATGGCCTTCTTCGGGTTGTTCGGTCCTCACACTCCTATAGACAGTGAAATGGCCATTCCCCAGCGGCCCAGAATGCTCTGTGACAGAAACAAGACGGTAAAGGAGACCAGCCTCAGCAACCTCTCTGGGGTTCTGTTGCTGCTGCACCGGTTGCTGCACCCACCAGGGCAACCTATTTGCTTGCATGTTAACGCCAAACCTGGTTAACATGAAGGAAGAGAGATCCAATACCAATGGGAATGAAATGTGGCCCTGCAAGAATCATGACATTTCCACTGAGCATCATCATCAAGGTCGTGTTTTTGAGGGGCTCTGCTCGGAAAGGCTGTACCATTGAGAAACCAACAAGGCACTGATCTATTTCCGAGACGCCTGTTTCTATTTCTTTAACAGTAGAGTAGCTTGTATGTTTCTGGTGATCACTGCACAGTCAAGTCACAGATACAACCACAAAGAGGAGGAAGTTGAAGCACCTGAAGTTTAAATGTACATTGTTCAACCATTGCAACCCGTGCCAGCTCTATGCACAAAATCTGCAAGGATATACATCGTATTAGATCAATGCTAATTGCAGAGAGGAAGATATTATTGGTTGTTATGATCAAGAAACGGGTCCACTTTGCTACCTTTGGTGAGCGAGCTATCCTTGTGCTCTTGACAATTCGGCAGAAGATATCTGCCCATGGGAAATCTCTGAGACCAGACAAGCTTTTGCATTCACAGGAATCTCCCCAAATACAGGCTTTTACTTGATCGATCTCTCCCTGGCTTCTCCCTTTTGAGGACAAGTAACTTGCAGCAGCAGCATGCCAACAGCAAGAACAATGATGCCGGTTCTCTATGTGAGCGGAAACAAAATGCCTCAAGCAATCGAACAAGTTACAACCTCTCATCTGCAGAAATTATTTATTAGTCGTTAGGTGAACCAGTTTAAACGAGAAACCTGAATCTCTGCATCTTCGACACAGTAGTGGTATATGGAGTGAGGTTGCAGATAGTAAATGTACAATTGTGGAACCATTTGTGGGCACCGGAGTAACAACCAAAGTAGCGAAAAATGTGAAATCCAACGAGAGCTGCAAAAGAAGAAAGATAAAACAGAAAAATGTGACATCCACGAACAATGATAAGAGAAGTTGCTGATATACGAAACAGTACATGTCGCTGTGCTAAGATTGAAGGAAACTAAATTAGAAAATGCTTCAAATCATAGCAGTGGAAATACTTGATTTTTCCAAATAGATTCCAGGAGGAAGCCATACAAACCTGAGACGAACAGGTTCGGCAAGTTACAATGCTACCGGCGAGCCCATCAAAGGGCCCGAGAAAGTGCTTCTGCCATCTTTCTTGCACATTAATTTGTTCATTTGCCACTTGTGGGCTACGGATTCTACCTTCAGAAGCAGTGGGAGTTGCTAGGGGACTTCGGTTCAGTACATAACATCTCAAGGATTCTGCTCTTACAGAGTCCATTAGGCGACATAGTGCCTCGCTCGCATCCTATAATTGGCCAAAGCCCAGAGATAAGTTTTCCTCCATCACAGTACATTTTGAAAGAGAAGTTCTTTAACAGACAAAATGTAAAATAAACACGATGGCACCTGCTGGACTTCCATGTTGAAACCGGGAACATGATTTGCCATCTCATTCATCACCATAATTGGGTCCAGTACTTCTTTTGTCTCACTCAACATCTGCAGACCTGCCAAAAGGTGCGGATGTTAACCCTGGAAGAATGGCAGTATGACAGCAAACAGAGAAAGAAGAAAACAGTCGAAACAAATGAAAGTGATAAAACGATCCAATGATACCTAGCAGCATGGCATCTAAAGCTTCTGTCAGCGACAGATGTTCAGAAATTTCATGGATTGCCAAACTCTCAGATTCTTCCGTAAGCTTCTCAAGGTAGGGTCGGAAATGGGAACAAGATGCGAGAGCCTGCAAAAATCAGTCATATTATCCGGCAATGATGCATTATATCAAGACCCAAATACAGACATTCGTGACTTGCATAACAAGTTTCTGAGTGTTTTATACTTCAGTACCCATAACTTCGCCAAATTATTAAACAGAGGATAGAGGAATCTTAAGCATTCCTCCCTGAGAAAGTTTATAACAGATTCCTACAATGGATCTATATTTCCTGCCATCAGACCAGTGACAAAAACTTGGTTCAATGAAAATTTTAACCACCAACAGCATGAAATCACCCAGAAAAAAAAATCACAACTGTATAAAGAGGATTGCACCTGCAGTACGACGTTGAAGAAACAGTTGCTGCCGTGATTCTTAAGCCCAGGCACAAAGTAATCTTCCTCAGGAATGTTCTCTAGGGCAGGAAGCGATGATAGGCAACTCAGAGTTCCAATTAGAGCATCTCTTTTAATCACTAAGATCAAACCAACAACTCCCGCTGGGCCGCCAACTGATGTATGCAGTGCAGAAGCTGAAGCCCACCACATCTTGTTAGGCTCTGAACCCTCCACTGACAACAAACTTATCATCCAGTATGAGATCGATTGGCCCAGATGTAGTAGAGCTGACAAAAGCATTAATAGGAAAAGGTATTGAACTAGATAATAGCAAATAAACAGCAGGGGATTTTGATCATAAATTTAAGAAATGAATACTCAAACATGATGCTCAAAACGTGTGCGACCCTCCAACACACGCACTTCCATGGCCAAGATAATTTCTTTGATCAAGAAAAGAGAAGAAGACCCATTTGATTACTGAAGTCTCTCTACCTTGTATTCCCAAATGAGGCGCGAAAGTTAGAACACCACATGCAGAATTCCCAGTCTCTGCTTATGCTTGAAAGCCAGGGCGTCTGTGGAAGCTTGAGACTTCGTAAACAAAAATTACAAAGAAGAAGTGGTTCCTAACTGGAGGTGGTAGAGTGACCCGCGGCATACGGAGACTCGCTCTCTGTTTTCTCCCACTGTTGTATATGGGCGATAAGAAGCAGTCGCTGATGGGCACGGCAGAGAACGGCGGGAACGGGTAAAGATTAGTTATGCTTGTCGCTTCAGTTGGAATTTCCGTTAGATAGGCTGTTTTCAGTAACATTTATCCAATTATTGTGTTGACCCTTTACAAAAATCGTACTCAGAACGTCATATTACGGGTCAATGGAAGGGAATAGTCAAGTTTTAAATGGTGAGATAATTGGAGGCGGAATCCCACCGGAAGCCTTACCTTTTGAAAGCTCTCAAAGCCATTTTTAGTGGCATTTCCACGTCAGAAGAGGATGTATGGACGCAAAGAAGAATTGAATAGCAAGGTGTTTAATCAGCTCGTTCATTTCAGTGTTCACACATCGATGATAAACCTAGTCCTAGTGAGAAAAGGTTAACTGTGCCCTATTTTATGTTCATCAGCCGCGGAGCTTCTGCAACGTGCAGATGTGAGAGAAGGTTCTCGCTGTTTGCCTGATCAATAATAATGTCAGACTTATCGAAACATTTTATGGGCAATCTTTCATTACGTCAATTTCCATAGGAACATAGTTCTTTGATCAAATGACCCAAAAAAAAAACACCCAAAGAGCCTCCCTATTTTTATTGAATTGAAGACGACTTCTTAACCACATCAGCCGCTATGATCTGATATGGACAATTCTTCACTGTCCTCAATCTGAAACCGGCTGCTACTGCCTGGCCATGGACGCTGCTCCTGGCGATGCAGTGGAGCGGGAAAGCAGGAAGGTGACGCAGAGGACGGAGTGAACATTTGCTCGTACAGGCCTATAGGTTGTTGCTGATGCTCCAGAGGAAAACTCGCACAGTTCCTCGAGATCTCTGGAGGGGCTTGGGTACTGGGTGGAGCACTCCTAGGAATATCCGGCAAATGACTGCCAGCTGAGAAACTAGGATCCATGGTGCCACAATTTGACCGGCTTTGACTTGGGTTCGTGCTTGTGGTAACTAGCTGGACGTTCTCGGGGAAGTTGAGCTTCGCCTTGCTACCACGGAACCTGAGGGCAGCCTTATCGTAGGCCTGAGCTGCGGCCTCAGCTGTGTCGAACGTGCCAAGCCAGACCCTCATGGCCTTGAAAGGATCCCTGATCTCGGCCGCCCACTTGCCCCATGGCCTCTGCCTCACCCCTCGGTATTTCCGCCTCGGAGCCGATGACGACTCCCTGTGGTCTGCGGCCTTCTCGTTGTGGTAGTTGTACGCGTAAGTAGGAGGAGGAAAGAATTCAGATTGTTCTGCGGGATTGAGAGGCGTGACGTAGTTTGGAGCTGAGCCTTCTATAACTGAGTTCACCAGAAAAGAATTAAATGACTTCAGCACAAAAGATAACTTGGAGGTCCCATATAAACACACAAACACATGCGACAGCCTCGTTAAATCCGACGATCTCCTTCCCCCTGATGTCCCAAGGGAGTGCCGTCGAAGTCCTACGCATTGAGGGATGATGGGTGGAGTTCAAATACCTTTTGCGCTGCTATATGATGGTGTTCCACCGTTCTGCAAGTACCCGAATTCTTGATCCAACCCTCCCGAACTAGTAGATCCGCTGGCTGCATCATCCGGACGCTGAACCGCCTCTCCGCGCACCACACGTGCCAGAGCCGATACCATCACAGATGTCTCTTGTTCTCTTGTCAAGAGCCCCGGAAACCTGATAACCTGGCGTTGCAGCGGCGGTGCTGCTGGCCCCGGCAGCTCCTCGGAGAGCCAAGCGCCATGGCTGTTGTCTCTCCCAGCCTCCATGTCTCTTGAATTCGCCACCTTTATCTGGCACCTGTGATGCGTATCTCCCCCGGGTTGCAATTTGAAGCTCAGAACTCAACACCGAGAGATCTCAAACGACCATTTGGAAACATGCCCATGTACATACACACACACACACACATGTGGACGTACATATATATATATACACATATAACATATAGCTGCGGAAGGAGATATAAAAAATGTCAGCGCCGGCTCCCCAAAAAAAAAACATTATTTTGGGTTGTCGTCGACATCTCCTTTTTATCTTTATCGATGATTATATGAGAAGGAACGAATGATACTCTTTTTTTTTTTTTTTGGTTCTTTTGCATTTTTCATTCTATATTGCTTACCGAGTATTTATATATTTTGGATAATTGTTCATTTATTTTCATTCAAAAAATGCGACAAGTGGCTTAGCTTAGAAAGAGAGATGTTCACATGTGGGAGTCAAAAGTTTGAGTGTGAACGTTCTGCTGGTCGACATCTTTTCCGGCGGAAGGCTCCTGCTCCTGCTCCTGCTCGGCCGCAGACTGCAGACATTGATGAACCCCAGTAGCCGCGATCGACATCGACATTTGCCACTAAGATTAATTTTTTTCTTTTCGTTTCCTCTGTTTCCCTCTCTCATCTTAACCCTCCCCCAACAAACCGCACCACCACCACCCCCACCCCCCCAGCAACAACATTTTTTCCTTTGGGTTAAATTAGGGCACTCGATATCGAAGAGCTTGCGGGAATATGTACGGGTCACTTGAAAACTACGTAGAATTACAAGAAAAATGGCATTTGGTGCCATTGTATCGCCATTAACGTGAGATTAAGAAAAAAAAGTCATGGATAACTCTTTTTCAATTCTCTCTTACAGTCCAAACCTGGAACCTACCCGGATAACCCCTAACTCGGCCTATCCGGCTTATAAATAAAGAACTATTGAATTATAATCGGCTCAAACTATTATTTCGTTGAATCAGCCTGATACCGTTTAAAAACAGGTTAGGAATCGAAACTGGCTCAGAACAATTGCAAAACTGGCCCGAATTGTCAAAATCTTATAAATCAACAATCGGATTTTGTTAGATCAATTTAAAATATTTTTTAAAAAAATAGACGGTTCGTTGGTCAAACCGAATCATATAGTGAACTGATCTACTTATAAACAGTTTCAGGTCATTTCATATACATCTGAACTGTGACCCAAAACCCGACCAGTTTGTTAAGCAGTGGATCAAACCGTAACTGGGTCGAATAGTTTCAAACCCATTTTGAACTAATTGAGAACTTATCCAGACCGCCCGTTTTAACATCACTACCCTTACCCCACTAGTTTAGTTAGGAAATAAATAACTGATAATATCAAAATTATATCAATATGATATTAGAAAATCCTAAATATGCATTAACTAATTTATTTGATAGATATGATACCTCTAATACAAGGGACTACAGAATATATATGGCAAAACATGGAGGTTGCATCCGTCACTCTCTCTTCTTCTTTTTTCGTGCTCTACCAAGTTTGACTTAATTCGATTTTTTCTATTTATAAGATTAAAATTCGAGGAATATTAAAAGGAAAGAAGTGTCCATATCAAGGTATGTTGACAATTGCTATTAGCCATTGGGAGATAAAACATCTAGATGCACATATGATACTATTATATATGGCCTGACGGATTAAGTGTATAATTTGGTAACTACTAGTTCAGCCGCTGCCGGATTCATACGGCAATACTGAATAAATCCATAAAATTTGCTCTGATTATTGGTATAACTTGGTACGTTTTTCTATTATCTTAATATATACATTATATTTGAATCTTATAAATAAATAAATAAAATATATGATTTAAAAGTTCTAGCTCCTATCAAGCAAAACGGCGAGGAAGTCCACACGGGAGGGACACGGGAAGGTGGTGGCCATCATAGGACTCCGAGTTAAAGCCAGGCTCACGCATTAAAGACGTAGGATTATGACAGGCTATCTAGGGCATCGTCCCCAGTGAGCCATCAACTGATTCCAGAGACCCGACAGGCCTCACACCACACCGCAGGTCTTAGAGAAGATTCCGATTAAAAGCTCGAGTTCGACTCCCCCGGCTGGTTCAAGACAGAGGGAGCGTGCCTAATGAAGCCCCCGACCTCGAATTGTTAGTGATGCATGGAACAGCCAAGAAATTGGGCCGTCAAGCGGGTAAGTGTTGTCTAAGGACCCTGGTACGTCGCTGTCGACAAAGCTGTCTTCTTTATTGGACACAAAAAAAAAAAATGGAGACTGAAAAAAATGACGAGGTTGATTGAGTAGCATTGGATATGGAATCTGCCGCCGCCACCCACCTCCTCGAGGGGAATCAGGAGGGTTATGTTTAGCCTTCCTTCAGGGAACTGAGGTGGAGGTTACTGCTGCTACACATTCATATATGGGCCTCCTAACCCCGCTGAGAAAATGCACTTTTAGGCTGAACTTGCTGAATCGGGTCATTCTTTCAATGGAGCATAGGCGAGTATAGACAGATGATTTTAATTGCATTTTGAGCCACAATGAGAAGCGTGGAGGCAGACTCGTGGGGCCTTCATCCACTCGATCACAGTTATTCATGGAGTAATTCCGCCTTACGGATTTGGGGTTCTCGGGGAACAAGTTCACCTGGACGAACAAAAGGGGTGACGAAATCAAGGTACATAAGGCTGGACAGGGGGATCACCATATCCTCTGATCAGAACCCTGTTGCTCCTAACACGATAGGATCCTAAGAGGAGAAAAGGGAAATTTTCCTCTTGGAAGAGATGCGGACTAGAGATCCAAATTGCTCGCAGGTAAATACAATGAGCTTGGGGCAAATCAATGTCGGGTTCTCCCATGTTCAAGGTTAGATCCAAAATCAAATCCACGAAAACTGCCCTCAAAGACTGGAATAAGAGATGTTCTGGACATGTTAAAACTCGGTTCCGGCAACTATCACTTGCGATTTTATCTGAACCTTCAACTTTAACTCCCACCTGTTTCAGTTTGCCGTTCTCCACAGTCAGCGGACCCCAACACGGAAGAAAGCCTTCCAATTTATTCCATTGCAGCTGTGAGGGAAGTTCAATAATCGTTATTTAGTTGAATAGACCCCAATGTGGGGCTTTCCACATCCTTATGGTTATGCAAATGATGAGAATCGTGCATCCATCAGAATGCCAAGTTGGAGTAAAGTGTTCCCGAGGTTGCTGATGAAAAGAACAGGAATTTCATTGCAATTTGAGTAGGCTTTTGTTCCTCGACTGAGACACAACACGATGTACAAACAAAATCCAACACTCAATCCAGTGTAATTGATTTAGCCTATATACAGATCTTGAGCTGCCGACTTGTCTCTAACTCCCGCAGGCCATACATTCCTCCCGATTTGTCAAAGAGCACACCATCTGCGCCATCTTGGTGCCATCATCTTCCACAGCCTTTGACTCCTGCAATGACCATTGGTGAGGTAAATACATGATTTTGGCATCAATATATACACAGTCCAAAGGGAATTGACATTTTAAGGTAGAAAGGCAATTATTACTTTCAGAGCAGTAGTGTCAACTGTGAACTTGATGGCATCAGCTGCAGCCCGAGATCTCAAGTAATACATCCCTGTCTTCAGACCCTTCAAGCAGCAAAGAATCAGAAATTTATCAGATCATTAGCATTTGACTGCAAGAACTAACGTTGAGGACAAGCTAATAATCAAAACATCACTCCAAGGCCCTTCAAATATTCGTATTGTTTGACAATATAGGCCCAGAAAAAAATTATGGGGCCATGTGCTTACCTTGGACCATGCATAGAAATGTAAGGAAGTGAGCTTCCCGAAATTGGGTTGGTCCATATGAATATTGAGGCTTTGACTCTGATCTATGAAGCATCCACGATCAACAGCCATATCAACTAAGGTCTTCTGCTTGATCTCCCAAACAGTCCTGAAGAACAAATTGTCTTTAACACAACTGGGAGCCGGAACTGACTCAAAAAGCCATTCAAGGAAACAGTGAATCTCTTACTTGTATATGAGTTTCAGTTCCACTGAAATTTCTGGAATCTTCTGAACTGAACCATCTTCGTATATGATCTTGTTCTTCAATGTGGGGGACCAGAGACCCATCTCAGTCAAGTCATGGAGAAGATGCTTGTTCACCACAACAAACTCACCGCTGCACAAACAATGATAATGTTGACAACAGCAGTACATGTATTGGATCTAAAGAGCAGCCAAGAGAGGGGAAGCAAAACCTCAGAACTCTGCGACTGTAGATATTGGAAGTGTAAGGTTCAAAGCACTCATTGTTCCCAAGAATCTGACTGGTTGAAGCAGTAGGCATTGGAGCAATGAGAAGCGAATTCCTAACTCCAATGTTGGCTACCATTCCCCTAAGACCATCCCAGTCCCAACGGTCTGATGGAGTCACACCCCACATATCTGGCTGAAGAATGCCCTGATAAATTACAGAGTAAATTTAGCCTTGACACATTACATGTCACACCTCTAAATAAATGATAATGTCTCACAAACTTAGGTCCACCAATCCAATTTCTAGCACATGTTTCTAGAGCAGGATTCACCCAAGTCATCCATTTGCAGCTATTCCGATCGAAATGGAAATCTACCTTGCTCATAGGACTTCCATAGTATGTCTCATAAGGCCCTTCTTTAGCAGCCAGTTCACAAGAAGCTTTCAGGGCGTGATAGTATATGGTTTCAAATATGTCTCTGTTCAGTTGCTGAGCCTGAATAAATGAGCCAATAGTCAGCACTCAGAATCTGATTGGTTCAGGATTAGTTGCAGAATAAGATAAGATAGTAGCTTCACCTCTGGTGAATCAAAAGCCATTCCCAGCAAGATGAATGTGTCCGCAAGACCTTGAACTCCAATTCCAATGGGCCTATGCCGTAAATTTGAATTTCTTGCAGTTTCAACAGGGTAGTAATTAACATCAATGATCTTGTTCAGATTAGTTGTAATTATAGAGGTAATCTGCAAGCAGAAAAACAAAGAAGGGAAAATCTTATGAGAAACACTTCAAAATTCTGTTATGAGAGAGAGAGAGAGAGAGAGAGAGAGGACTCCAACATAGATAGATAGAAAAAATAAGAAAGCACAAACCTCTCCCAGCTTGTCAAAATCAAAATATCGATTCTTTGAGCCTCTACTCCCAACAAATTTAGATGGATGTGACTCCATTGGGATACCCTGTAACAAAAATATTTCAGTATCAAACCAAATTATAAACAAAGAGGTATGAAACTTCATTGGCAGATGTCCCACCTTCTCTCTAACAAAACGTGGCAGGGCAATTGATGCAAGATTGCAAACAGCAGTTTCAGTTGGACTTGTGTACTCAATAATCTCAGTGCAAAGATTCGAAGATTTGATTGTTCCCAAATTCTGCTGATTACTTTTCCTATTGCAAGTATCCTAGAAGAGTAAAAGAAACAAAATAAAACATCTGAACAAAGTTGAAGAACAAATTCATTCTAATCATGTTACCCAAAAAAAAAAAAACAAAGAAAGAAAGAAAAAGGCGAGAAAGAGAAAATGTCCAAGCAATTTTACCTTAAAGAGAATGTAGGGGGTTCCAGTTTCTATCTGGGACTTCAGTATTTCAAACCAGAGATTCTGTGCTTGGACAACTTTCTTTGCCTTACCCTGAAGCAGAAGACAGCACATGTTAATTCTCTTTTGAGAAACAAGATGTCAATTTTTTTGAAAAATATTTTTACCTCTCCTTCATATTGAGTGTACAACTTCTCAAATTCTTCACCCCAACAATCAGCCAATCCTGGAGCCTCATTTGGGCAAAACAATGACCATACTCCATTATTTTGGACCCTCTCCATAAAGAGGTCAGGTACCCATAGAGCATAGAATAAATCACGAGCCCGGTGCTCTTCCTGCAGTATTGTAATCAGTCATCAGCACGTGTAGTATACCTCAACTACAGTATTTAAAGCAAATGTTGTGTATACACATTATGTGATATATATCTAACCATCAAACAACTAGATAATAAACTCATAGCCAGAAGATGGGTCCATTAATAAAGCATAGCTTCTGGAGTCATTATACCTTCCCATGGTTTTTCCTCAGGTCAAGGAACTCAAAAATATCAGCATGCCATGGCTCCAAGTAGACAGCAAAAGCACCTAAATGCAGCAAAGTCAGAATAATTAAAAACAGAATAAATATTAAGCCTGCACAAAAGCATAAAGCATTGCATGTAACATATACCTTTTCTCTTGCCTCCCCCTTGGTCCACATAACGAGCAGTGTCATTGAAGACCCGTAGCATTGGAACAATGCCATTTGATGTGCCATTTGTCCCTCGAATATAACTGCCAGTAGCCCGAATATTATGAACCGATACACCTATCCCTCCAGCAGACTTGCTGATGACAGCACACTCCTTCAAAGTGTCATATATTCCTTCAATGCTGTCCTCTTTCATGCAGACAAGGAAGCAGCTGCTCAACTGCAGAAAAGAATCAACAAAACAAAGCAGGTCTAAAAGACAATTTATACAAGAGTTTTAGAGTTATCAGTTTTCCTCATAGTGAGCATACTTGAGGCCTTGGTGTCCCCGCATTGAATAGCGTAGGAGAGGCATGAGTGAACCACCGCTGAGACATCATATGATAGGTTCTAATGACAGAGTCAATGTCACTCTTGTGAATTCCAACAGCAACCCTCATCAACATATGTTGAGGTCTTTCCACAACTTTTCCCTGGACCTTCAAAAGGTAAGACCTCTCAAGGGTTTTAAAGCCAAAGTAATCATAGTCAAAGTCACGGTCATAGATGATCTCACTGTCCAGACGAGCAGCATTCTGAGACAAGGTAAAAAAAAAAATCAATTAAGGATAGGCATTCAAAAAATCTTAACAACGTGAACTTGCAACACCAGGATGCAAGCCAACACCACAAGATCAGACGTGACAATGATCCTCCTGAAGCAAGGAGCATACCTTCATAATTATTTTGTACACATCATCAGCAATCAGAGGGGCCTTTTGACCAGATCTTTCATTGAAATGGTTATACATGTCCTTAATCCTGCATCAATAACTTAAATAAATTATCAATTCCTTTGAGAAGAATAAGATAAGTCAAACAAGGATAAATTAACAAATCACATAGATTAATATGATAAAACTTACGTCTCAGAAAATGACTTCTTAGTGTTCTTATGAAGATTTGATACCGCAATTCGAGCAGCCAACTGCAGGAGATGATGAGAAAAGTTAGACATCATAGCCAATCCTTCCAAATCCCACTATTAATTTTCGTTACTTTGAGTTGGATCATTATTGACAGTATATAGAGTCTCAAAACTATAAATAATCATCATCTAACAAAATCCTTGAAAAAATGGAGACCAATGCATTGTAATAAGCGGAGAAAGAAGCACGCATCATTCCAACAACCCAACCCCCGCTCCCCAATAAAAAGGGAAAATGAAAATTCAAAATTATCTGTTACAAACCAACAGGTCAATTCATGTACTGATCAGATCGAGTGGTGCTCTTCTCCAGCAGCAATGATAACTCTTAAATGGCTTACTTATCTTTATGTTATAGACGGGACATAAACATGCAATCATACAACATAATTCAACAGAATAATTGGCATTTCCTCCTCAAAGAAGCCCACAGAAAAAAGGTCAGGAGAGACGGGAGAATCACTCACACAAGCATAATCAGGGTGGTTAGCAGTCATAGCGGCAGCAGTCTCAGCCGCCAATTCATCAAGCTGACTCGTGGTGACGCCCTTGTAGACTCCAGCGCACACCTTCTGAGAGACAAGCACAGGCTCACAGTGCTCGGTGCTGAGCCCATAACTGAGCTTCTTCAGCCTCGCGGTGATCTTGTCGAAGTGGACCGCCTCCTGACGCCCATCTCTCTTAACGACATACATTTCCCAAGGTATAAAAGAGACCTCACTCCAACTGGGCAAATTCGTCGAACAGGTCCCCTGCAAAGATCAGAGTGTTGGTCTGCACAGTTCGGGGTAGAGGAGATATGGGTGTCTATATATGTGGAGGTACTCGAAGGATCTGGCAATGGAAAGCTTCAAAAGTTTTGAGGTTTTCGAAAATTTGAAAATTCGTAAAATTTTGGGGGTTTCTACTTTCTGTAGGGTTTCCCTCTGCGGGTTTTGAAAGTTTGGCGGCAAAATCAGGAGGGGGCGACAGAGAAGGAGGAGCTGTGGCTGGAAATACGGGCTGGGGCCCACTCAAGACTTGAGAGGGAGATAAATGGCCTGGGGAGCCGACTCGAAGAAGAAAGCGAATCCAATCCGATCTGAATAGAAAATCAATAAACGTTAGTTAGGGCACAAGAAGGAGCGTTTGCCGACTTTTAATTTTGGCGCCAATTTTTGGAAATTTGGGTGGGTGTTGGGCCACTTTGCGGTTCCATGGGCTTTCGCTCATTGATTCTGCATTTCAGTTAAAATTTTACTTTTTTTATTTTAAATGAATGATACTCTCAATTTGAAATTTAGTAATTCAGTCAAGTTTTATTAGTGGTACTTTGCATATTCTTCTATTCTCTTTTTCCTCATATCCCATTTTAGTATGTGAGTTATTTTATAATCAGAAAAAAAATTTAGCTATGGCAAATATGGGAATTGGGTAAATTCACAAGAACGAGGGAGAGTGAGACTTTCTTCCCCTCAAATTCATGGTGTTCCTCTTCCAAATCACAGTTTTTCCGACGGTAATACGCATATCACCGCATTGATTTAAGTCAATCGCAGGGATACTTGCTCCTAACTTAAACCTCGAAGACGACAGCGATAATAGAAGAAGGATCGCAAAACATCCATCATCTAGATAGAGTCAAGATCGAAGGGCCCAACTTGCTCTTGCCATCCGTTAGCTCGAGTAATAAGTAAAATGGAAAGATTAGTGCGAGTTGATGCTCAGTCATTATGTTAGAGCGTCAAAGATTTGCACCACCGATCTCGTCATTGATGTGGCCCAAATCGAACTTGGGCTGTTAATCACAAGATAGCTGGGAAGGGGAATCGTACGTTTGGGGTGACAGCAGCGTATACATAGAGCTAGTTTCACTTTCAGCAACCATCGAATAAAATCACTGACTCTGCAGCTAAAGGTTCTCCTGTTGCTATTATCTTAGCATATGGAGTAGCGTTCTTTTGCTCCTAACCCATGTTTTTTGCCGTGTTTATCATGAGAATCGAATGTGGATGTGCTGCCGCATTGCCAAACTCTGTAAAACTATTCATTCCCAAGCCAATGTACACAGAGTCTCGGCCCCTGCAGCTGATTCAGTTGTGATGATATATGCAAAGCCTTCAACACACAAAACTTATACCCCGATGAAAAGGCGTATGAACGATCACCAGTTGAAATCATGCACTGCACATGCAGAGACATTCGATTTCCTTCCTCCTGTAGTGTTATAGACAGACAGCTAGCTTTCTGCTAGTGACACGGCTGTTGCCCATAAACGCTTGTGAGAGAGGATTATACACAAATTAAAACTAACCAATATTCATTAATCCTGTAGTCACAAAACTGATCTACAATCACGGAATGAGATCGTATACTGATAGCTAGTACTGCTTCCTTTAGTATCTGATCATTTCTTTTCACTCCTTGTCAATTCACCATGCAATCAAAACGAGACCTGCAGCATTCGGCAAGTTATCACCTCGCTGTGTCCTTGAGGTTTACGAGGTGTATATATATATATATAGAATGGCTGGTTGGCCTTACCCACACTTACACAGCTATTGAGTTATACTGCACGTGTATATATAACTCCAAAGCAGTGGTGAGCCACTTCAAAGAATCTAAACTGCATGGTTTGATCGTCTCTCGGCCGGTTAGCATTTCACATGCTCAGTCACCGTGTAGATATCAGCTATGTCTCTGAATCGTCTTCTTCGCTTCTTCAGCCAATAAGACCCGTCTTCTCCCCCGAAAACTTCTTTCACCGGTATCGGCCTAGAGGCCGATGGTTCCACTCCTCCTCTCTTCTGCTTCTTCTTCTTCTTCTTGCAGCTGCCGACGATGCAGCCGTTCTCTTCATCGCTGAGCTGCATCAGCTGCTGAGCCGCCAACAGCACATCCGACTCCGCAGAGCCCTCGCAATCCGGGTCATGGTGGCTCAACAAGCACCGGTGGAAAAGCTCCTGACGACGAGCCGCCATTCGTAGATGTATATTACCTCGCTTTTTTGCTGAAACCGTGACAGTACCGGTGAATAGAGAAATAGGTTCAACTGGTCTCCCTCACTGTCTGTTTTGTATGGCCTCTGGTTAGACGGTTTCTTCCCTTCATCTTTATGACTGATGAGGAGACTGAGCGCGCGCGTTTTTCATCATGCTTACGTCATGAAAGGGACTGTGTTTCTTGCTCCCCGGGAATGTTTGTCCCTTGTAGAGTTTTTTTAACCATTCATGGATAAAATTGGCATTACCAAATTTCTGAAACAAATTAAACTGATCTATACAAAGATTTTGAAAATTTAATGAGAGTGAAATGATAAATTTAATTAGATAAAATAAGAGAAATTGATCATCATGAAATATGTTAAAAATTTGTTGTCTCACTTTCAATGACCAATAAGCATACTTTCGATGCACGTGACATCATCTGATCGGTAGCTCGGGTCCTCCATGACTGAGTTTGATAGTCAAAAGGCCCAACCAAAAGCGCGTTGATTAACGAGAGATGGGGCCGGTTACAGCTACACATGGTGCATGATGATAGTCACAGGAGGGGCTATTGAGGTGGGCACGCCAGGTCGCGTTTACCTTGGCAGCTGACGAGACACCCGCGAAGTTGTCATCGTCGTTAGGGATGGAGAGATGAATTTTGATCTCAGTACTACTTAGATAATCAAATTTTCGAATAAATATTTAATTAAATTAATTTATTAAAAACTGGAATTTTCATAATGTTGATAAACGAATTCACAGCGTCTTCTTGGGCCCCACACGACCTTTTACCGGTTTGTCCTAATTCTCCAGTAATCGGGACGGACTGTTGCAAAAAGGTCATGATGGGCCCCGCCTCTGAGATTTTCAAATTTGGGGGGGTGTTTCACATTGACACGGACCTGTTCGTGTGATTAGACACTTAAGCATTTAAAAAGGATCAGATTAAAATCTAGTTAATAAAAAATTTACATTTTAAAAAATATGTATAATTATACTTGAATTAATACATATTTACTGGGAAATTACTCCTTTTCTTTCTTTTTTTTTTTTGCGTTCGATGGTAACTGGTCTCTCACTGCCCAAGTCAAGCAAGACAAGTCCAAAGAGCTAAGACACGGTCTCCAGCCGTCAGCGGGAGACCAAACGTGAATCTAATGGTGCCAGCGCCGGAGGCAGTTATCGTCGAAAGCTCGAGCGTTGGATGATCGAAAGTACCCAATATGTCTCCGCTAGATTACCGCTCTTCATTTACTTAAAAATCCAAAATCACACCGATCAAGTCAGAGATGACGGTCCAATTCAAAGCACGTGATGCTGCTCGAAGATAGCGAGCTGATGGAGCATATCGCAGGATGTGACCTAATGCCAATCCCGCGTACGGTGGTAGAAAGACACTTCTGCCCCCATTAGTGGCCCCTTCTGGAGGTGAATGACGTTCCTGCCCCCGGTGATGCAAGTGGAGCCATCGAAGTAGCTTGAAGAGGGGGGGAACCTACATCAGATTTCCAAGTTCCCAGCATAAAGATGTACGGAACAAGAGCTTGAAAGAAAGAACCGGCGGCTTAGATGTAGGCACAGACACTGGATAGGGTAGAGGCATAAGCCAGATCCCGGAAATTGGTGAAGCCTAGCCAATCAGGGACGGATTCAGAAAATTTGTTTAGTAAGAATGAAACCCAGTAAAATGTAAAATCCCGAGCTCTAGTGCAAAGCAAGATAGTTTGATCTAAAAAAAAGGATATAAAAGTAAGATGAAATTTCTCTAATATAATACCTCATAGTTTTTGTAAGACTGGTGCCAGCCACAGACAAGATCAAGTAGGGAAAGTTGGGACGACGAACGGAACACGAGATGATATCGGGACGGATCTGCTGCGGGGTCGGATGTCATACTGCACGAAAACGATCACGTAAGCACGAAGGACTCTTATATGCAGAAGGCAGCAAATAGACTGAATGTGAATCTTCTCTTATCGATGTCCCGACAGTTCCACCAGCGTTTCCTCGGACAATTTCTGTTCTCGTTGAATGAACCTACGTCACAACCCTTTAAAAAATGTTGTCCATGACCTGCACTTGGACGAAAGACCCCGAAATAAGCAGGCACGCACCAGATGAATCCAGTCCCAAATCATCCCTACGATGAAAGGATGAAAGAAGTTCAGTATCCAAAGTGGGGGTGAAGTGTGCTGATGTTGAACCTCCGCCTGCAAGTTAATAGGTCAATCCAATATCGAATTGTAACCAGCATTGTCTTTCAATAAAGAGATTTGTTCACTTTTATCTAACTCAGCTTCAGAAGTATCAGATCGATGAATATCAGAAAATTGTACCTGCATTTTCAACTCAGCTCGACTCCTTCATCAGAGTTCAATCCGACCCCAGTCCTGATAATCCCATTCGACTCATCCTACAAACAGCTTCTCT
This sequence comes from Sonneratia caseolaris, assembly GCA_900006705.1. NCBI lineage: Eukaryota > Viridiplantae > Streptophyta > Magnoliopsida > Myrtales > Lythraceae > Sonneratia > Sonneratia caseolaris. Next base: position 2,332,352 of record CXYZ01002951.1, read on the forward strand.
ACTTGATCCGAGATGCAGCTGAATAGTCGAGCCAGGTTGATATCATCGTCGAGGCTCCCTCCATGTAGACTAGTACGCAGCTTATTAATTTCATTTTTGTGGAAGCTCAAGCAGAGATCATTAATGGAGGATTGGAGTAATTAGGAACGCAGAGACAGCAAATGTCACTAATTAACATTATATGGACAATCAGTTAATTAACCCTTCGTTAATCATCAGTTACATGGCCGCTCAGTCTCCCCTTCATCATCTGTCTCTATAAATAGACCTCTAAGCCAAACTCTATCTTCCATCCGTTCTTCCCAATAAACTAAACCGCACGGAGACAGACCTAGAAGTGTCTCGAACTATGCTGACCCTCCACCGTGCAATCTTCATCCTGATTGGGCTCCTGGCATGCCTCGTCTCCAGCACTGGTGCGGTAAGGGTGATCGAAGAGCCCCGGCTTGAAGTCACTCCATTAAAGCCGGGTCAGGGCCTTGCCCAGAGGCTAGAGGCTGCCGCCGCCTCAGGCGGGGCCACGCTGGCGGACTGCTGGGACGCCCTGGTGGAGCTAAAGGCCTGCTCAAACGAGATCATCCTCTTCTTCCTCAATGGCGAGACGAGCCTCGGGGCTCCTTGCTGCGATGCCATTGATATCATCACCCGGAGCTGCTGGCCTGCAATGCTTACCTCCCTCGGGTTCACTCCTGAGGAAGGGAACATCCTCCGAGGCTACTGTGATGCAAAGGCTGCCGGAGGGCCCGCACCGTCCCCAGCCTCATCTTCTTTGCATTAATCCATCAAGATTGAACGCATAATGCGAATAAAATATGTGTTTCTCACGCTAGAGTGCACATCTATTGAATAAGTATGGCCATTGTATTGGGTTTATATATGCTTTTTGTCAGCCTAAACACAGTATCTGCAGATTTCCTGAGGGATGTTGCACTGGCTGTGTCTGTTCGAACGAGAGACCATTTCGATCAACAAGAGTTAAGAACGAAGAAGGGAGCACTCTATTTCATCAATAATAAATCACCGGCTGTGGATACATCTGAACCCACAATGCAGTCGCCCTCGAACGAACTTCCTGATCCAGAGGTTATCTATCAAGATACCTCTTCAAATATATGTTTGCAGCTTGCCTGTGGATGTTCTTGCCCTTTGAATAAGTGTTTCAGAAATCTCGAAAAATCTTTCTATATAGCTACACGTGATTCCAGACATAACAGGTTGTAGCATAGAACAAGTAAAATGCTGGGAGCGCAGTCGATCTGAGGTGAAACGGATCGAGAGCGCCATGCCAGGACGCGACTCATCTGAGGAGAACTGCTGCATTCATGCAGCTTTCCTTGTTGAAGCTTCGATTGTATATTCGATCGTATTGTTGAACTGTCGACTTGACGAGGTTTCTGTGGTATGTAATTAACTTTGCCCAGTATCACTCATCGGATATCAGAAAACCCAGAAACCAAAAAAGAAATTTCGGAGATATGAAATCCAGTCAATTTGTAGGTGATGTATACTCAATTTAGTTCCAATTTCTCTCTTTTCTTTAGAAACCAGATTTTAGGAATTTTCAAGAGTTTTTCTCAGATTGTATTAAAAATCTCACATTTATTGAATTTTTATCAAGCGGTGTCATAACTATGTCAGATAGTGACACTATTACGTGAGGTGCCTTCTTCTCGCCTACGGATACTACTGGTACTGGAGAAGCCACCAACTCTCGAGTTCACCCAAAAAAGACACAGAAGATAATACAGAAAAAACCGAAATCACCCAACACTGGTGAGAGCACTCAAAGAGATAACCATTCATGTCCATAGAGAAGCCAACGGAGAAAGAACCACATCAGTTCCTCCACTTCCCCATGGGAAGCGTTAGAGTAGAACCGATCTCTTAACCAAACCAGAAGACCAGGTTTCTGAGACAACTCGGAGCATCAACACGAAAGTTCATTAGGATCCACTCTTTAAGGAGTTGCCCACATCAATCACAAACCGATACTTGACGTCAGACTTGGCGAGCCTCTCCATAGCCATGTTAATTTCCTCCATCCGGATCAGCTCGATATCAGCCGTGATGTTGTGCTTCGCGCAGAAGTCCAGCATCTCCTGCGTCTCATTCATGCCCCCTATGTAGCTTCCTCCGATAAGCTTTCAACCTTCGAACAAAAGAACAGCACAAGATAATAAGAGATCAGAAAAATCGAGTCCTCCCAACTTTCAAGTCATATTCATCAAGTAGTGGTGGAATTATTATTGCACAGTGTATGTGGGGAATATTCTAACCGACGGCATCTCTCTACTAGCAGGCTACACAGATGAATGAATAGTCACATGCTAAAAGCATTAACAGTCTCAGGCCTTGTGGTGCCTTCGGTAGAAATCTTACTAAGAACCATAGGAAGGAAGGGCAACTCCATGGGCTTATCGGGCAACCCAACAGTGACAAGCTTCCCGTTCACTTTTAGCAGAGCCATCAATGGTGCCAGAGGATGGGCAGCAGAGACCGTGTCGATAATGTAGTCCATTGTACCAAAAGCTGCCTGCAGATAAGCACAACAGAGCAGAGGATTGTAGAAAACAAACAAGGAGAACACACGTTCTGCCCGAGGACTGTAGTCCATTTAAGTTGACTATAGCTGGTAGCTTAATAGGAAATTCTCCAATAATCTGTTTCCAGCTTTTTGTAAGATGATGAAATCATGGAAAAGAGAGCTTGTCGAGTTACACTTTACGGGACAATTTCAATCAGAATAACAAAAGCCTTTCTGAAGTGCAGGAACTGCAACCGAGCAGAAATGTCCCAATGAACTGCATTTTCCAAGATTCAAGTGGTAACTTTTAAAATGGTTATGCTAGTTCAAAAGAAAAGGGACAAATAGAGCCGGGTGAGAAAGTCAACTAACAGTTCAAGTCATAAAAATTTGTCCTAATCGTATCACGTAAGTGCGATTCTCACACCATAGAACAAGGCTATATAGATATTGCACAGAGTGTGAACCTTCATTTTCGCAGCATCACTGGAGACAAGAAATGAATCAGCACCGAGTCTCTGAATTGCCTCTGCCTCCTTATGTGAAGAGGAACTAATTACAGTAACTTTCAGGCCAAAAGCTTTCCCCATTTTCACAACAACATGGCCGACACCGCCAAGCCCACAAACACCCAAATGCTTCCCAGGCTTATCCAATCCATAGTACTTCATCGAACTATAGACTGTAATTCCAGCACACAGAAGCGGTGCCCCAGCATCAGGAGGCAAGCCCTCCGGGAATCGAACCACAAACTGCTGATGAACAACTATAAAGTCAGAGTAACCCCCATAAGTTTTCGACATGTCTTTCATGTTGGCGTTATAGGTGTAAACAACTTGTGGGCAATAGTTCTCCAAGTCTTGTTGGCAGCAGTCGCATGACCTGCAGGAGTCCACAATGACTCCAACCCCAACTCGATCGCCCACCTTGAATTTGTTCACTTTGCTCCCGACCTTTGTCACGACACCAACAATCTCGTGCCTGCAAAACAAAATTGTTTTACATAGATGTTACATTACAACTTCACTTCGGATGCTCGGATTGTCCTCCCATATTTCAGTCCGAATATAGATCATCTCTGTCTAAAATTTGGTTACCAGCAGTTAGAAAGACTTGGGATCACATTGAGAATCAAACCACACATCTTCGAGACAAGAAAAGAAATTTTAGTATTGAGCAAGCAGCATTACCCTGGGACAACAGGATAGTTTGCGACTCCCCAGTCGTTTCTGATCATGTGAAGATCGGAATGGCAAACTCCACAGTATTGGATCTTGACAGTGACATCATCGTCTCCATTTTCCCTGATGCAATTGGAATAAATAAACAGGCAATAGGATTATAATAAACTTATATAAACACGCTTGTAATCAAAGAATCAACATTGTTGCTGTTGAGATATATGATCACACATCAATTAAATAAAGAAAACGTTGTGAACTTATAAGAATGTTGGATACTGCCACATATTAGCTTAAACTTTTAAGTATAAACGAATCTAATTTCTTATGAGCTCACAATGAATTTAACATGAAATCAAAACCAATGAGCTCGCACCTTACCTGACTTGAGTCCAAAAACTTAGCTCGTAGTTAGTTGATATAAGTTCGAGTATAGAAGAAAATTGTTCGACTCGTGACCAGTTGTCCCCCTCATCTAAGACTGGAAAAAGAATACTCAACTCGTAAACAGTTATTGAGGACGAGTGTTTAATGGCATATAGTAAAGTAGACCACGTTGCCACATGAGGGCGGGTGTTGAGATATATCATTTCATATCGATTAAATGAAGAAAATGTTACAAGTTTATAAGAAGATTGGATACTGCCACTTATTAACTTTAAGTGAATACAGGTCCAAACTCTTATGGGTTCACAACGAATTTAACGAACATTTTCTATGAGACCCATCTATAGTTGCAAATTGGGCAAGTTTGGCCCGAAACTAGCCTGAACTGGAGCAATATGGTTAATAAGGTAGTTCCAATGTGGGATGTGTGGAAACGGCCCATTGAACTGTAACTAACTCAAATTGTTTCCAATGTGACCAAGCCAGAGTGGTGTAAATTTTAAATTTTAAAATATAAAATTAAATTATAAAAATATCTAGAATCTAAAAAGTAAAAAAAGAAAAAAAAAAAGGTTCACGGCCCGAACTGTGAATTGGCAGTTCACCATGCACCATTCCCAGTCCCTGGTGCGGTTCACAGGATCCCAGCTGGTAAACCATGGCCTGGACCGGCCCAGTTTGTGAACAGCCACGCACCAGCCCGGCTTGCAACACTAGATCCATCCTTCTGAGCACATAGTAACTGTGAACTTTTAGGAGTCAATAATGATTTGTCCGAGTCTTGTTTTTCTCTTCTTTTTGGATAAGTCATATAAATTTAATCTTAATGGTGAGAAAATAAATATAAGCTTCAGTAGTTGCCTTGGACAGGATACTCAAATATAATTGTCGGTTGATAAGTCGTTCAATTGTTTTTTTTTCTTTTTAAATTCAAGCTAGGATAAGATACGGCTATTCTAATTGTGTTACGTTGTGCATGGATTAGCTATAGTCATGATGACCGCTAGAATTATGGGTTATATTGACTGTTAAACTCAATGAGATTTAAACACCATAAGATATAAAACCGTGATGTGATTCGCTCTAATTGTTAGAGAATAATAGGTGGCCCACACAACTACGACACAGTGATGGAGAGTGTCAAGGATTTGATGTGAGAACATCGACCGAGTTTTGAGGTTATAGATTTGCCAGAAATAAGTAGATCGTGATACCGACGTTAGATTTCCATTAAAGGATTTAATGGAAGTGCCTCGTGGTAGACGAGATGCGAACGTTTGTGAAGGATTCATAATTCCATGGGTGAAATGGATTGAGTAGGTTCTTAGAAGTTAGAAAAGTGGCGGAACGGTGATTATATGTTGGAATGACAACTCTGATGACCCCTTTTCACCTAACCAAATTGTGGAGATAGAATGGTGACCGGAATGACGGTTCCGATTCCGATTCCATTCCATTTTCGGCCCACCAAACGTGTTTTGTGGAGGGGAGGATGGACATTTGTTTTGGAATTACATTGCCGTGTAACGTTGAAACTAGCTACTGATTTGGGACGATCATTCATCGGGGTGTCAAGAAATTCTTCAGCATGCTTATATTTTTATCAAGGAATGTCTTGATTTCATGAGATAGTGGGGTGGATTTTCGTTGTCGTGACAATTTTAGAGCATGCTGATTCTGAAATTATGCTACACCCTAAAAAATTAAAATGCAGATTTTCCAATTGATTATTAAATAGCATGTAACTCAACCTCTTTTTTTTGGATGAGGTTGAAGGGAAAGGGAAGGGAAGGGAAGGGAGATGAACGGATGTGAAATTTTAATCTTATTTGGATAATACTTAATAAGGAGAAGGAAAAGAACATAGGGTAGTATTTTAAGTTATTTGATTAAGAGTTCTTAATTGGAAAAAAAATATGATTAATCTGGACATTGACATGTTTTACCTCAATTCAACCCGATTTGGGATTTTAAAAAATGGGTTATAGGAGGGGAACGGAGGTGTAGAGCTTCAAGAGAAAACCAACACCAGAGAGCAGAAGAGTCCCCCAAGAACTGCCAGGAGATGGCTCACACAATAAGCAGCAGCCAAAAGTCGAAACATAGCGAAAAGTAGAATCTGTAAGTCTCTTTTGGGTATCTCGTAAGTGTAGGAACACAACTAATAGCTTATTTATCAGAGTGACCCACACGCTGAGATTGGATATTAACTCTGAAAAAGGAGATGAAGAAGCAGATCTTGGTGTGGAAAAACACATGCATGTACATGCTCATGTACGTATATGTATCAGCCAAAAAGAAAAGAAAAGAAAAGAAAAGGATGGCATCCTGTTGAAATTAAGCTAATGGGTTCCAAAATCTGATTAGCATTTCCTCTTTCATCTCATGGGTGATTGTTCGAATCACTTGCAGACGAATTAAAGGACGCAAAGATGAGCCATCAACCCACATGGGAAGAAACCAAGGGAAACCTTTGCAGCACCCAGGGGACGATGGCACATTCACAACCACATGGACAGACAGATGGAAAGGCAAAAGGATTTACTGAAAGGAAAATAATTCTCAGAGAAAGCGGAGGGAAGAGCAGGAACGAATACCTTCGAGAGAAATGAAAGGGAGAGAGGATTCCGGACTTATCAGCTGCAGCCCAGCCGAAAACCTTTTGCGGGTGCTCTTGAGCCGGAGCTTTTGCCATGATCAGTTCCACTCACTCTCTGCTGCTCTGCTGAGTGTCCAAGTCTCCTGCCCTCACTGGCTGGCAGCAGCTCGCTATATATGGAGAATAAGAGTCTCGGGAAGTAGATTGATTGCAGAAGAGATTCATTTGATTTTTACGTACCATTAACATAGATTACACACGCACGTACGCACACAAGACAGGTCCCAACTTCATTCGATTATGAGTGACGAAAATGGAACGCGTGACATCTCGACACCGGATAGAGGCAATGTTTATTTGTTGCAGTTGCAATGTAACTTGTCATTTCCAAGGCTAAAACCACGTAACTATATAGGATTTATCGGCAAATTTATCGTCAAAAAATTGGAAGCAACCATAGGGAGAAGAATTTTACGTCCCCGTCCTCTCTTTTGGCCTATTAGCCTTATTACCCATCACTTCACAATTCAAGCCATTTCTGCATACACCATTTCGTGGTTGGTTGTGACTTGTTTACCCGCAGCATTTGGGATTACTGCTGTGAACGTACCAGCGCATGCGGTGCATACAATGATCCAAACATAATGCTGACGACCGGACCAAACCGGCCGGTCAAATAGATGCGACTAGGAACCGGCCAAATGAAGCTCCAACCGTATTATTTAATTATTATTTGAGGAAACAAAATTGGTCAAAGTCATTGAACCGTAGTCCGACCCTTAAATCTAATCGGTGAACTTTGGCATCGCGCTATGGATATAATTTAAATACTTCCACTTATTGGTCCATTTTTATTTATTTAATGAAGATTTTTTTTATTATAAAAAATAAAAAGAGTAAATGGACTGTGTATGTATGGGCCAAATGCATTGATGCAGAAGATGGCGGTTGGAGGCCTTAAATGTGGCAGTAGAGATTTTGAAAATAAGGATAGTAATGGTTTAATAGTTTAAATTTTATTATTAAATGATTTGATAAGTATAATAGTCCGTGTTCCAATTCCCTCTAGTATATTGTATGCTTAAGAGCAGTTTGTTTAGAAAAGGTTAGGGAACTGTAAATTTGGATGATCGGCCAGTCTTATATTTGAAGAATAATTTATGAAATATTATATAAATTTCACATATTATATCGACATTCTCTTTTTATAAAATTATCTTATTCCATGTCTTCAAGATTTGCGCATTTACTCCTCACTGACTGTCGTGGAGTTTCACCTCCCTTATATGGAATTTTACAGATCGGGAGAGGCAGACTGCTCCAGCTCTTAGCAAGGGAATTTAAAGCACTACCAGACATCTGATCTGCCCCGCAATTCATTAACTAGTCAATCAATTTCCGGCCCCGCCTTCCGACTCATCCATGTGAGCTTCGAAATTCTCGCACTGTACCTAACCCTGAGAAGCATCGGTTAAGTTGTAGCCAAAACGGATGAAATGCCAGAGGGAAGATAGAGGTCGTACAGGTGAAGGTTCGGAGACAAGCCGTGCGAATCGGTACCGACCGCCGCAGCCTTTCTCGTTGGCTGGGAATACTGTGCGATCTTATCGGGAAATCGTGAGCCGGGTCGCCCTCGTTTGCTGGACAAGTTCGGCCACACCTTCTGGTCCCAAAGCGAGCGACAAATTCGAATCCATACACAGGATATTCGGGTTCTTATCCTGCTATGAACATACGCCCTAAACTAGTTGTTATTTCACGTGTTTGACCGGTTCTTGGATGTGTTTCGAATGCTTTCGGTAGTATTCGGCGTTTTCCTGTTTAATTCAGGATTATTTGTTAGCAAAAAGCACTTAAGAATCGAGGATTGATGTGAAAAAGGGCCAACAGTAAACTGAGTGATGTTGTGTTGCAGCATACGTCTCAGCCTAAAAGCCATTCACTTTCTCCTTCCACTTACAGTGTTCTTTATAATCATGGATAGTTTAATATACCATCATTGTATCTGAAAGGTAAATTAATACTAAATAAAGGAATCTTCAATTCATACTTGCAACAATAATACATACATTTTCTTACTGAAAATAACAAAAAAATTATCTTTTGCAATAAGATGATAGTATAAACTAGCATGTATACATGTTTATACATATAATTGGAAAAAAAAACATACGTTTTTCAATCAATAACCTAATTTGTTCGAAAAATGTGTGAAGTATTATGTTACCTCGGTGGTCGAGAGATAGATTTTTAACTTGGAGATCCAAGTTCGAATCGTACTTGAAGCAACAAAAGAGAATTATATCTTTTGACCTTCTGCAGTTGGCGTCCAATTTGTGTCGAAATATTTTGACGCCATTTCGACGCCTGCGTCCGCAATTTTTGGACACAAAATGGAGGTTAAAATTTTGCACCAAATACTTTAGCATCCAATTTCTTGATCCACTCATGGACGCTGATTCACGAATTTCTTGTAGTGACGGTGCATGTTTAGCCAAGTTACGTGGGGCCTCTCATTGTGCAAAGGGATGAGCTATGGGCTCAAGTTCTTAGATACAAGTATGGTGTTTCAGACGAAGGTAGCCCACCACTTATACGGATGAAGAACTGCTCCTGATTATGGAACTCGCTCTGTGATGTATGGAATCGTATTTCATAAGGGTTCGGATGGAGCATAGGGAACCGGCATAATGCTCGCTTTTGGGTGGACCAGTGGATTCCAAAGCATAAGCAGCATAGCAGCCAATTCGCCCACCAAGTCTATGAAGCCTGCCTGATCTTCTCATGTGGTGTTCCTCTGATAATGCTCAATCTGCAGTGAGATTAGTGTACGTACGGTCTTCTGGTTTCTCCGTTGAACCATCCTAAAGAGGATATATATCTGGAAGCTAATTTGGAAATGGTGGGGGTGTCCCCAACGGATTCGGTCTTTTCTCTGGCTGGTACAACATGGTAGACTACGAACGCCGAGCTGCTCGCGGATTATGTCAATCTGCTATTTGTTCAGGATGTGGAACTCACATTGAATCTGTGTCCTTCACGCCCTCAGAGATTGTCCCAGAGCCAGGGCCATATGGGAGCAGCTCGTTCCTGTTCATAACCCTCAGGTTTTTTTCCACTGATAATAGAGTTCAAGTCAATGGCTGCGAAGGAACTTGAAGGAAACGGGTGCTGCTAGTCCGGATCCACAGTGGGCCATGATTTTTGTCGTTGGTTTTTCCCGGCGCAGACCTACCCACAACATATTGCGCGGTAATAAAAAATACAAAAAGGAGGAGATTCTTCGCCTGTCTGGCTCCTCATCAGGGTTCCATTCGGACCTAGTCCCAGCACAGGTCAAGCGTCTTTCTAGGAATCATGTTGCTCGACTGGTTCCGTGGTGTTCTCATCTAATTAGTGGGTCTTGCGTCTTTATGCCTAAAAGTTCAAGTCCAACAATGGTGCTTTTCGTGTGCACACAGAGAGATCCATCAAAAAGTTCATAATATTATGGAGAGACAATGTCGAACAAAGGACAAGGAACAGAGTGATTCAAAAGAGAAAGGGGAAGAAAAAGGCAAATACATATGTTACAGAACAATGCGAATACCCCAACTCCAGAAGTTATCAGAGGACAAGCCAACAAGAATTAATGATCCATCCATTCCAATCAAGTTCGTGTTGATTGCGCTTTGATCTGCTGTTCGTCTGCAGTCACCTTTTCGGCCTCCACTTTCTTGTCAAATGTATTGGCAGGTTCAGCTGCAACCGCTTCTGCAGCTTCGATCACTTTCTCTTGTTCTACGTTCTCAACAGCTTCCACCGCAGGTGCTGGAGCTGGTTCCCTCACTGAAGTCTCCATCGCTGATGGTACTTCAGGTTTTGTCGGTTCCACGAATGGCTTCTCACTCTCCGCGATGGAACTCTTCTCTTCGTTCTACATAAGATAATTTTAAGTTTCAGAGGCTAAATTAACTGACATTCCGACCGAATCCTTCCACACAGAAAGTACTCTTATAAGCTGTTAAGTGTTAACCAGCAGCATAATATAGCAAGCACTCCCAAGCGAATGGAGACCCCGAGCATCAAATGGCTATCATTCTCTCACTGTGTATGGTGGCATCCCTCCTGTTTGGATACAAAATATCCAGTTTTCAATTCTGTCATGACTGGTCTAGACATCTTAGAAGAAAAAAACGATTTTTTAATTTTCCTGTCCAAGATCAAGATCTGATAAAATTCGGAAGATTCCTTGCAACCTCAGTCCAACTTGAAATAAATTCAGACAAAGTTCCTGACAAGAGCAGCTTTGTTGCCCATCAAATCCCAGATAGGGGCAGGGAGAAAGAGTTACCCTTTGAATGGAGAAAATTATCTGTGGATGCTGACAGGTCATTGGATGCATAAACCAACACATCAGCTTAAATTAGTCTGGCAGTGTTCTAAACTAAGATTCGATAATTCCACAGAGCACCCTTCTAACAGTAATCAGACGAACAGATGGTAGGTTCGAAGAATAAAAGCGGCTGCTGATTACGAGTAGATCCCAGTGAAATCCACGATTCGATCAGACAATCAAACATCCTAATCATGGCGAGTGTGGGGTGATTGCTTCCCCACAAGGTGAAAAAAGAAAAGGACCAGAAACTAACTGGATCAATATTACTACGGTTATGGTTTCATTAAAAATGCACAGAGAGAGAGAGAGAGAGTTAGGCTGGCTTCCATGAGATATCGCGTTCAAAACCATCCTGGTCTCACTGTGAAGCCATCAGAAACTCGAATCGCAACTTACCTCCTTGTTGAACAGGAGACTCAGCGGCCCGCGCTTGCCTGCTTGATCATCCACCTTATCCTCGTCCACTACGATCTCCTTCACTCCCTCGATACACTCCCACCCTACTTCCGCCGCCACAGCTTCCACCGTCGTCGCCGCCTCGTCCTTATTGTCCACCGTCTCTGGCACCGGTATGGCGGACTCCACCACCCTCGTCTCCGACACCACGGCAGCAACAGCCTCCTCCTTTCCCGGCTCCGTCGCAGGACGCTCGCCGTCATCACCACCCTTAGAAACCTTCAGCTTCGTCGCGCAGCCTCCCATAATTTCTCACACTCTAAAATATGTTTCTTTCTTATTTCAAATAACGAAGAAAAAAAAGAACTAAGCGAGAGGAGATGAACTCTCCGACGACGCCATGGAAGATGAGAGAGCGGCGTCATATATATAACAAGGCGGGGAGATGGACTAAGGTAGCGAGGCGCCTCCCTTTTTCCCATTTTCTTTTTATATTTTCCCTTTTTAATAATAAAAAATATTTTTTATTTTAAATTTTGTCATCCCCACAATACATCGTCGAGTTGAATTTAGAGCATAAAATTTGTTGATAATGGCCGTTATAATATTTTCACTAATTTTCATGAAATAATATTTTACCATTAAAGAAGTTCCTGTGTGAAATTTTCAGAAAAAGGTAGATTTCTATGTATGCATATATATATATATAATTTGCTATTCAAAAGTTGGTTAATGAATCGACAGTTAAACCGCTGCCTAGGCCGACAGCTACGATTTTCACTCACGAAGACGCGAGCATGACCTCTACTTTAAAGACAGCGTAACTTTATAACATAAAATGACATTTGGAAACTTGACTCGAGGTGTTGCTACGAAGGGTAATTCTCGACACGGCATGACATGAAAATTTGATATTTCGGTTGAGTGTAAAAAATTCGATACGAGGCAATTAATACATTTAAATATGAATTACAATATGTTGACCGATTTAAGCATGAGTATTACTATTTTAATTTATTATATGAAATGTATTAAAGTTATATGTTATATTTTATTGTGATAATCAAATTGTCATACTTATGATTCTAACTATTTTGATCGGATCTTTTTGCCACTCATATTAAACATGTTAATTGTGTATCTATTATATAATCGACATATGAACTAGTATAGAACCATTCATAAGCAAACCGATTTATGGTTCGAACCGGTTTGAACGGTAAATTATGACCATTTTAATCTTTTTTTTAATTATTTAAAATGAATATAGATTTTTAATTTTAAAATTAAACCGATAAAATTTAACTATTAATTAAAGGTTTTGCAACGATTTTAGGCTGATTTCCCAAAGATTTTGAGCTGGTTTACCGTTCAACAGACCTATTTTTTTTACTTAACTAGTAATCATCTCTTGACCTAATAAGAGTAATTACATGCTGATTTGGGGATGGTTTAGGCTAGTTAAGGGTTTTGAGTGGATGGTTCTGGACCAAACCGGCTCATTTAACATCTTTGACTAGTTTGATCGTCCAACTTCACCATGACCTGAATTGGAAAGCCCCCATCTTGCTTTAAGTCTCGACGTCGCCTTTTCCGATTAACTATACTCCTAATTCAACCCATTCTCTCCTGAATTACAAGTCCGATGTACAGGAACTTGTCTAACGAGTTGCAGAGAGAAGAAAGTAGAAATGATTGAAGGACAGACCGGAATGTTAAGATATGCTGTCCAGTTTCGGTGGTGGCCAGATGTGTATGTATATATATATATATATATTCTAATTAGATCATCGTAGTACCAGCTTTCATGGTCCCTAAAAGGGTTTTCAACTGCAGAACTTGCCAAGCTGTGCTGTCCCTTGGTAATCCTTAATAAAATCAAATTGACAGACAAAACAGAATGGAAGCTCAAAAGGAGAGAGGAAGTTGTTGGATCCTTTTGATTGCATCGTGTGCTCTATTATCTTAAGGAGGCAGACACAGTGATCATATCGTCATTCATGGAACCATTTCTTAATTTCGGTTTCGATTTTGTTTTCTTGTACATCAATTAATCAGAATGTCCTTGAATCAATCTGTCACATTCCGGGAAGAAAGAACGATTGCTTATGGTAGAAATCTGTTACTGTATAGGGAGGCATCGAGAATTCATGCGACTAGGGTACTTGTTGCAGCCACTGATCCCCGTCGATGAAGGAGGCATTGAGGAAAGGAGCAGCTTGAGTATCATTAAGCCTCTGAACATAAGGTGCTCTTAGACTCATATTTGATCCTGCTCCGGTGCAGTTGTACTCCCCGTAAAATATGTTCCTGCGATGATAAAATCGAAAGCTTAACACAGACCATGAGCTTAACCCAACTATCTGACTTACAAGCCGGTCCTGGTATGGGGCAAGATGGAAGTGGAGATTCTGCACATACGGGTCTCTGGCAGGGTCATTGAAGTCGTTCCAGCCCTCAGGTGCAATGATATCAGTCATTGACGTGAGGGCAAAGACAACTCGAGAAAAGGGGCGCCATGCTCTGCCCAGCCAGATGCGGCCCGTGCCTCCGATGGAGCTGTTTACAAATGAGAAACCAGTGTTCTCATCTTTCGAGACTCTCCCATGGGCCGTGACCACTCCGTTGATTAGCTTCTGCCCAGCTGGGACGGGGCTAGCCATCGATATCAACTGGCAGTTCTGTTATACAAATGTACGATTAAGCAAACTTCCGAGTTGAGCAACAGTTGGATCAAACAGGACCTATCATGTGGTATAAGCTGCTGCAACCATGATTTCAATGGAGAACCCTAGTGATCTGTTCGTAGTTGGAAACAATATTCAAACTTAGATAATACTAACCTCATATAAAGAACGAGCATCACCAAAGATGAAATCAATGGAGCCCTGGATATAGCAGTCCTTGAAGTAATGACGGCCCCTGTCGTCATGGAGGGTGTCCTGAGCTCCAAAGAATCCGCAACCAAAGAAAGCTGCTTGGTCCCCTGCTATTCTTATGGCCACTGCTTGGGCTCCAACATCGCCCGGGCTTGGTATCGGAGCAACATTCTGCAAAATTTACAAATAGATCAGCATGTCAGGTCAGCCTGTATCCTCATTGACATGAATCTTGGAGAAAATTTAGGTTCCTAACACCCTGGCGTAGATGATCTCGATCAGTAAACCGTAAAACAGATGTCATCACAAGGATTATCGTTGAGTTACACATCTCACCATGAAGCTTATATTCCTTGCAATAAAGCTCTCAGAGAAAACTTGAACGGAGCCGCTATAGAATGTGCCATGAGCAGAATTTGCTGTATCATTCCATGCAATTGCAGTCGATGTATACCCTTGTCCTTGGAATGTAATGTTTGGTTTTGTCCTTGGAACAGTGACCTTTTCACTGCCAAGATTAAACCATGTCAGGAAGTTCTAAAAGGGCATTCCAAGTACGGTAGAATTTAATATCTACACCAGGAAGATGGTTTAGAATGTGAACCAAGCATATTGTACGAAAAACAAATGAATATCAGTAACCAGCTTACTAGTAGATGCCATTATTGATCCAAATTACAGTTCTCTTCTGGCTGAAATTCCCAACTGCATCAACAGCTGCTTGGATTGTTGTGAAATTGCAGCAGCCATTTCGATCAACACAGAGGGTTAAAGTCGTGTTTGTCTCAGGAGGGGGAATGTTGGGAGGAAAATCATCACAGATCAAAACCTTCGGGCTTTTGGCAGGGTCTTTATGGTGTCTGTGGTGTCGATAAAGATGGAACCAACGGATGAAATCCAATATTACTGGTGACTCAAACAGAAAGCGATTGCTTGAATCAAGAAAGCTAAAGAGGGAAGAGGTGTTCCGGGTCATGAGATTTGTTGCTATTGAAGCTGCAAGAATCACAATAGAGATGGTGAGATGTTTTCTTGTGAAGATCATTTTCTTTCCCTGTTTGTGATTGGTGGGTGTAGAGTTGGTCGGAGATGCATGGAGATATTTAAGAGCAGGAGCTGATGGATATAGATTGTGCCCTTGAAGTGCAAGGTTTGGTGGCATGTCTTGCAATTCACCCTCTTGGCATGTGTAGTGAATATGTGGCCAGCAGATGATACCAAACTCAACCAGAAGAGAAGCCAATGGGTCACAACATCCTTGCAGTTTGTTCCCAAATTAAACAGAAAAACCAAATCATGACCAATCCTATGTCGTGACTCCCTCAACTCATCCACAAATCTGCACCAGTTGGATGCATTTCAGGAAGAACATGCCTGTAGAACATACAAGTTGCACTTTCATCTGATGTTTCAACTTTAAGATGTTGAATTGCAAACAATAGAACTCAGAACAAGATGAGCAGAATATGATCTGCAAACTACATTCGCAGAAATGGTGAAACCATGCAGTTACATCAAGAAATTCGTGGTATGATGGTTTATCTAAAAAAAAAGCAACTTCACAAAACAACTAGACTTGATAATTAAGGAATTGAACTCTTATTAAACTAGGATTCTTGTTGTCAAAGGAATTATGTGGTAGATAACATAAAGTTGCCAATTAAGTCAAAGTCTATCCTTATAATCAGATCAGAGACAGGCAAATTAGCAGTGTCTGCTGAATTTACCATTCCTCCTGATACAGACTAGTGAAAAGGGATCAGCTCATTAGCCTCCTGTTTAACCAAATACATTACCACATCACTTGCCCGGATAACTCGGATAATGGAATCATGATTAATACTTATGGTGAGCAAGCAGTAGCACATCACATAATCAACAGGTACAACTTTATCATCCAATAAAAGGTAAACCTTGTGGAATATGCTTAAGAAATAGCTGCATAATTCTCGTGCTTAAATCTACACATAAAAGAGTTTATTCTCCCTGCATCACTAATACTACAACTCTATGATTTGGGTAAGTTCGTAATCATGTACATACTCACCTTATTCTACTTAATACTAATATTACTAGCAAATCCTTTTGTAATCTCCATCCAAGCTCATTCTCAAGCATTGTTTCACCAAACCTCAATCTCCCCCTCTACTGGTGAGCTAAACCTCTATCACCTCCGGCAGTCCTGAAGATGAATCTCAGGCTAGAAAGCTCGTTTCCACCACAGCCCATCACCCACTTGCTTTCATTTGTGCTACCAGACCCTAAACCGTTTGCAAATGGAAACTTATGTCCTGAGATGAGGCAACAGGCAAATGATACTAATACATGGAGAGGAGGCTTTTTTTTAAATTTACATTCCGATTTCACACAGACAAATGAGTAAATTAGAAGCTCAGGGAAGAAATAATAATATACTCGCGAGTTCTAGAAATTCACATATGAAAGAGCAAGCGCAGAGGAGACAGAGAGAGCTAATTGATACAACCATTTCCATTGATTTCATCAAAAGACTAACAGCGCCAAAAGCTCTACTGCCCAAAAATTCTCTAAGAAAACAAACCACAAAAAGGCCACACCCTAGGTTGTTAATCAACTATTCATTTTTGTTATGGGCTAAATGAGAAGAACATTTCTAGGCCCTCTCCCCCCTGATCCTCCTCGCAAGCTGAATATCCTTGGGCATAATCGTGACCCTCTTGGCATGAATGGCGCACAGATTCGTATCCTCAAACAACCCGACCAGGTAAGCCTCGGCAGCCTCCTGAAGCGCTGCCACGGCGCTGCTCTGAAACCTCAGGTCGGTCTTGAAGTCCTGAGCGATCTCCCTCACCAGCCTCTGGAAGGGGAGCTTCCGGATCAGAAGCTCAGTGCTCTTCTGATACTTCCGGATCTCCCTCAGCGCCACGGTACCCGGCCTGAAGCGGTGGGGCTTCTTGACGCCTCCGGTTGCCGGGGCAGACTTCCGGGCAGCCTTGGTGGCAAGCTGCTTGCGCGGCGCCTTGCCCCCAGTGGATTTCCGAGCCGTTTGCTTCGTTCTTGCCATCTTCACAGGGAGAGAGAGATTACTTCGGCGAGACAGTAAGTAGTGGATCTGCTTTGACAGGCAGGGTGAGGGGTCCAATTTATAATGTGGAAGAAGATTGAAATTTTGGAGGGAAAATAGGCAGACGGAATCGGGAATTAGGAGGTTTGAGTTCAGAGTCTTCAGACCGTTGATTTTGCAGTTCCTTTCGACGGGTGAGATTACCGTTTGGGGGATGCACTCGGATCGCCATTCTGGCAAGTGCCTTTTTCTCTTGTTTTCTTGAATTATTTTTATTGCTATATATATTTTTTGTTTTTTATAAGCTAAATGACAAAAAAAATCATAAACTTTTACTATTTTTCAATTTTATTACATGATTTTGAATTCCATCTAATAGTTGACATCTTTTAATTTTTCTCCAAATTTATCATATTTACCGTTTTAGTTAACAAAATCATTAATTTTTATTAGAATGACTATTTTACCATCAAGTTATAATTTTTATTATTGTACATAAACTTTCATTTTTTAATTAAGTTAGGGATGTTAAATGGTCTAGGCTGGCCCAGAACCGACTTGAAATTGGACCACCCAAACCCAAAACCAACTCGGTCTGCCCTTAACTAGGTCCGTAATCGCTCTTATTAGGTTAAAGGGCAGTTATGAGCCTATTAAAAAATATAGGTCTGTTGAATCATAACCAACACATATCGTTATCTTATAGAATCGAACCGAAATTGTTATGAAATCAAACCGTCTCAACCAAGACCATGAACCAATGCCCTCTGCCCACTAAATGCCGCGATCTTTTTTAATTCACAGCAAAATCAACAATCACAAATGATTGAGCATTTGACCGTTGATTGCAATGGCAAATCAACAGCTCATAGTAACAAGTCAATCAAATCATTGCTCACACCAATAGTTTTATTAATGAAATACTATGCACTATTAAATAATTTGATTTTTTTTTAAGAGAGAAAATGCAGTGCTCATGGTTGAACGGGCCCAAACCATGTATCGGCTCGCTTATGCATCGTTCCGAGCCAATTCATTTTACAATGAATCGTGAACCGTAACTAGTCCAGACCGTTAAGTATAATGGACCGATCCGTAATCATGGCAAATGGTTCCAGACCCGTTTTAAACTTGTTCGGACCATTATTTTAACAACTCTACCGAGGGTGCACATCTCAATTCTAGCACCCGTTGCCCTAAAACTGGTCGGTTATAATTCTTAGTACAACAATAACCGAGAAATCTTCTTACCATAAAACAACTAAGAAATTAGTTTTAAATCAGTTTGTTTTCGAGTCAGATCATCCACATGATCATCATGTTGCCCTTGGTTTGCAACAATTTGTTTAGAAATCAATTCAATTCTGAAAAAGAAAAATTGATTAAATTAAACTCTAATTTTTATTAATATAGGGAAACTAATTTCTCAGGATTTGGAAGAACCTTGCGAAGATAAAAGAAAACTTGTGTTGAAAATGAAAGAGAATTAGGAAATTTTATGGCAAAACATTTTACATCTTAAGTATGTTCGAATTTAAAGCTATTAAAAACTGTTATATTTTTAAATACTAGATAACTTGCATTGAAAACAAATTGTTTCTGTTGAATTTTGGAAATCCATATACGTACATTTCCTAACGGCAATTACGTGTGGAACATTAGAAAATGTAGTGTGGCCCTGTGGTCCATCTAGAACTAGAAGCATTTCACGGTTCACCTGACTCAATCGTGAAAGAGACAGCAAGATAGGTTTACGCCTCCACGTACAATTGGATGACGCAAGTAAACTCGTTCCGCCCCTGAAGACGACACTTGGCCTCCACGACCTCGACCTCGCACTACTACTCTACGCTACTTCACGAATCATCCATCATCACCTGTGTTACCATATCACTTGGTTGAGTCAAATCTGGTTTCCAAGATCCAGGTTCCCGTAATAGATTATAATTTTGAAGAAAAATTCAAACTGCCATCAACAGTAGCTTCGAAAATCGTCCAAGAAAGCCTGAGTCACGCTCCCAAGAGAGGCTCTCTTCGGCTCCGTGATGCTTGGCAGGCAGCTTTGAATCGGTGCAACCTGATCAATTATATCAACAAATATGGCTTCACGGCTGATTGATTACCACAGCAGCGCAATGCCGTCAGTAGGGAAAATGAAGCAAACAGTTGATCATGTCCTCACCGAATTCATATGAACTAGCACAGTTCAGATCTTCAAACCCCATATCGTATATAATGAGAATTTCAATAGCAAGTTTATGAATTGCCAACATGCACTAGCGTGTTCTTTCAGCTGTCACCTTGATTCTATACCATTCGAGCTCCAGTTCACAAGACAGATACACACCCCAAAAAAAAAAAAACTGAAGCCAAGGGGAAAAATGGAAAACCACTGCCGAATATGAACTTGCTGACTTTAGAAGCACTTCCTGTGGACAATTGATGGACCAGACTCATCATATTCACCCTTGGAGATCCACATCTGAATTTTATAAGTGAGGAAAAAATCAATATCTCAGCAAAATACACCCAACAGTTAGATTGAAAAACAAACTAAAAAAAGACGGGATGTACCTGTTGGAAGGTGCTGAGGGAAGCAAGGATGGACCCTCCAATCCAGACACTGTATTTTCTCTCCGGGGGTGCAACCACCTTTATCTTCATGCTGCTAGGGGCTAGAGCAGTGATCTCCTTGCTCATCCTGTCAGCAATACCTGGGAACATAGTGGAGCCTCCACTGAGCACGATGTTACCGTAGAGATCCTTCCTGATATCAACATCACACTTCATGATGGAATTATAGGTGGTCTCGTGAATTCCTGCAGCTTCCATTCCAATAAGAGATGGCTGGAAGAGGACTTCTGGACATCGGAACCTCTCTGCCCCGATGGTGATGACCTGCCCATCAGGGAGCTCATAGTTCTTCTCCACAGATGAACTGCTCTTGGCAATCTCAAGCTCCTGCTCATAGTCAAGGGCCACATAGGCAAGCTTTTCCTTCATATCACGGACAATTTCCCGCTCAGCAGTGGTGGTGAACATGTACCCTCTCTCTGTGAGAATCTTCATCAAAGCATCAGTGAGATCACGACCAGCAAGATCAAGACGGAGGATAGCATGGGGGAGTGCGTAACCCTCATAGATGGGCACAGTGTGACTCACACCATCCCCAGAATCCAGAACGATACCTGGTAGAATCAGAACAGTTCAGTCCGAGGCAGAAACTACCAGGGTGAAGAAAGAAAAATCAAATTCTGGATTAGCTGCACGCACCAGTAGTACGACCGCTAGCGTAAAGAGAGAGAACAGCCTGAATAGCAACATACATGGCAGGCACATTAAAGGTCTCAAACATGATCTGTGTCATCTTTTCCCTGTTGGCCTTAGGGTTGAGAGGTGCCTCTGTCAGAAGCACGGGGTGCTCTTCAGGGGCAACACGTAACTCGTTATAGAATGTGTGGTGCCAGATCTTCTCCATGTCATCCCAGTTGCTGACAATACCATGTTCAATTGGGTATTTCAAGGTGAGGATACCTCTCTTTGATTGGGCCTCATCACCGACATAGGCATCCTTTTGTCCCATTCCAACCATAACACCAGTGTGCCTGGGACGACCAACTATACTTGGAAAGACTGCTCTGGGAGCATCATCACCGGCAAATCCCGCCTACATGTGAAGTATAAAGTTATAGGTTTTTGACATGTTGAATCAACACTTAGAAGTTGAAAATTAACAGATTCAGCTTTGCCCTTTCAGTGACCAAAAAACTTTCAGCGCACCTTCACCATTCCAGTTCCATTGTCACAGACGAGGGGCTGAATATCCTCTGCATCTGCCATTTTCAAAGATCTGCATGAAGAATTGCAATAGCATGAGAAAACAACAAAACAATTTGAAATAAGTATTCCATAGTCCAGCGGATCAGACAAGGTTTTCTGTCTCCATGAACTTTCTTCTAAATGGAGAAACTTTTCCTCTCCATTCTCCTATCTTGCACATAAAAAATGCTAAGAGTTAAATTTATTATACATGCACTGGTGATTGGTTATCGATTCATCGCTATAGTTTCATGGAAATTGAAAATAAACTTGAAAATCGAGAGATATATCTGACAAATCACAACGTTCATTCCACAAGNCATAGATGGGCACAGTGTGACTCACACCATCCCCAGAATCCAGAACGATACCTGGTAGAATCAGAACAGTTCAGTCCGAGGCAGAAACTACCAGGGTGAAGAAAGAAAAATCAAATTCTGGATTAGCTGCACGCACCAGTAGTACGACCGCTAGCGTAAAGAGAGAGAACAGCCTGAATAGCAACATACATGGCAGGCACATTAAAGGTCTCAAACATGATCTGTGTCATCTTTTCCCTGTTGGCCTTAGGGTTGAGAGGTGCCTCTGTCAGAAGCACGGGGTGCTCTTCAGGGGCAACACGTAACTCGTTATAGAATGTGTGGTGCCAGATCTTCTCCATGTCATCCCAGTTGCTGACAATACCATGTTCAATTGGGTATTTCAAGGTGAGGATACCTCTCTTTGATTGGGCCTCATCACCGACATAGGCATCCTTTTGTCCCATTCCAACCATAACACCAGTGTGCCTGGGACGACCAACTATACTTGGAAAGACTGCTCTGGGAGCATCATCACCGGCAAATCCCGCCTACATGTGAAGTATAAAGTTATAGGTTTTTGACATGTTGAATCAACACTTAGAAGTTGAAAATTAACAGATTCAGCTTTGCCCTTTCAGTGACCAAAAAACTTTCAGCGCACCTTCACCATTCCAGTTCCATTGTCACAGACGAGGGGCTGAATATCCTCTGCATCTGCCATTTTCAAAGATCTGCATGAAGAATTGCAATAGCATGAGAAAACAACAAAACAATTTGAAATAAGTATTCCATAGTCCAGCGGATCAGACAAGGTTTTCTGTCTCCATGAACTTTCTTCTAAATGGAGAAACTTTTCCTCTCCATTCTCCTATCTTGCACATAAAAAATGCTAAGAGTTAAATTTATTATACATGCACTGGTGATTGGTTATCGATTCATCGCTATAGTTTCATGGAAATTGAAAATAAACTTGAAAATCGAGAGATATATCTGACAAATCACAACGTTCATTCCACAAGGTACATATATGTAACTTTGATCTTGCTAAAAAGGGAAAAAAGTTAGTTTCCTACATATAATTTTTATGTCGCAAAATTAATCCATCACCATTGCTCATAGATGCATCATGTAAGACCATTTTTAGCTTGAACGTAAGGCCAAACAAGGTGCTGGAAATGTATATATCAACCTGCAGTGAAGTATCAAATTCGGATCGAAGAGACGCCGTTGCGTTTAAATAATTTTTTTTAAGTAGTCCATTTCGTTCAAATCTTGCAGATAAACATTCAGCAACATAAATGTGTCACATATTATAGAAACGGAAAACCGTCAAATAGCACGGATCGACCGATTCGGCTCCCAATCCGAGCAAACTTCGAGGGGGAATCAAAGCGGAGAAGCATCAAATCGCTGAGCTAAGGTTTGAAAGACTCTTCTCTTACGAATCGAGAAGTGAAAAGAGAGATGGAAGGCGAAAGAGGTTCAGATCCAAGCTCAACTAGTTCACCGTGAGGGAAATCGAAGGGGTATTGAGCTCGAAGTAGCACCGACAGTGACCTCCGAGGCTCCGACGACGATGGCCCCTGCCCCCACTCTCCGTCAGTGTCTGTTGCCAGAGAAAATGGGACAGCAGGGTGGTTTACATATGGATGAGATCCTTGAAAGGCAATATTTCAATTACATCCCTCTATTTCTATCTTATTTCGTTTTAACCCTCTTAAGTTTCTGGTTGTCTCAAGCTCGAAAATCTTGCTACTAGGGAAAGGGAAGGTAGAAGCAAGAAGACAACCGCCAAAAAGTAATTAGCAATGGGGGATTTCCAAAACAAAAATGTCCAGAGGCGCCCTTCCACGTGATGTCGTACCAATGAGAGTATATCATTTGTTGTTAGACAAATTTTGACGCTTTGATATTATGATAATTTCTTGAAACTATTATTCATTTATACTATAAAACTTGTAACACTTCTCCTTTTTACCCCAAAATAAGTGTTGGAAGAGACCATTCACATGAGAATTCATAGTACGAAAAATCTTCACCTTCTTTAACAAACCATCCGTTCATGCCAGCTTGGTGAGGTTCAATGAGATTAGATCTCTCGATGTTGCCCAACTCACTAACGAAAGAATGAGAAATGCAAATTGAACGAATTTTGATATTAGGTCAGGTTGACAGAATGTGCTCATATAATATACACAGTTTAAAGATTTTAGATTGGTTCACTATTTGCGGGCAGTTACTAAGGTCATCTAACTTATGTTTGTATATAATTTGTGGGTTATTAATACTCCAAATCTTCATCATAAAAATGTGATATGAGGTGTAATTATTTTGCCATATAAGAATTTATTAGTTGTAATCTCTTAGTGTCAACTCGAATTTTTCACAATTGGTGTGTTATTCCAGGGAAGATATAGATTCGATTTATTTATTGAGTTTGTAGTTAACGGTGAAATCACTCGTATATGTATTTGCATACGAACTTAACTGAATTCATGATTTTGTGGATATTTATAAATTTGGAGAAAATAAACTAATGTGGACTTGTCAAAAATTAGCCCGGCTTGAACGTATGGCTTGAGTATGGTATAAAGAAATTATGTCTAACCCAAAATTTTCAGGTCGTTTGAAATATCGGGGTCCTGGTGGCTCGAAACATGAAGATAATGTTTTTAATTAAAAATAAAAAAATGTTAATTATATACATTTACAGAACTTCTTCAAATTAATATAAAATTTATATTAATCGATTAATTATATTATATAAAATTTAATTTTAAAATACACAATTATTTAAATTTATTTTATTTGATAAGTCATGATTTTTAAAGCATTTGAGATGGTAAATTAGTCCGAATTGATAGGTATACACTCATATAGTCTAAAAAAATTGAATAATTGATTGCTAATTGGCCCTAGAATTTAATAGTTGATAAATTGTGGATTGATTAGCAATAAAATGGTGAGGGAATGAATCATTTCATTTTCCTCCACCGGAAGAAGGCAGCGGCTGACATGTCCCGACGGCCTTCCTCTGTTCGTCATCGGACTTTTCTGCGGACCGCCCTTTTTGGGCCGTTAGATTCATTCCTCACCGTCGGATCAACAGCCGGAGCATGGCTCGTCGGGTCCGGGCACAGCTCCGGTCCGCGTGGCTTGGTCGGGTCAAAATCCCGAAGAACGTTTTCCGAGTTCCGAGTCTCCTTTGACTCCTTTCCTCGGTCAAAGAAAAGCTTGAGGATTCGAAATCTCTGTATGTGTGTGTGTATGGCAGTCGACATTCTCCACCGAGGTTCAAACTCTCATGCCGGGGGATTCGCAGTATCGACTCACGGGTGAAGTTCGAGCAATGGAAAGTTGAAGTTGCTGCAAAAATGGTGTGGAAGCTGGGTTCGTATGGGTAATGCTTCCGCAACAACGATTCACAGAATCGTTAATTTTGCAATTATATTAGCCAACACAATAGAGATCACGTCAGTCAATCTTGGTGGCAGATTAATACGAAGCTATCGGCCCTGTTAGTATGTTAAGAATGGTCCGATCCTTTTATCATAGGTTGATCTCAACTGTCTCATGAGCTAATGACGTATTTATATAATCTAATTAGAGCTAATGTTCGATATTTTTTTCACTTAAAATGTCTAAATTGATAATTAATGATAATTAATTTTCTTATAAATCCACGATTTTCTCTTCTTTTGATCGACGTGAAATAGTATATCCTAACACTTGTTCTCATATGAAAGTATAATCTACTTTATTGCATGTTATTAAACATCCATACTCAATAACTATTTATGAATTAAATATTATTCTTCTGTGCTTAGATGAGGGAGACAATTGACCATGAGTTGGACAATTTCTTATATACTCGAATTTAATATCAACTAATCACAAGTTACGATTATGAACTCGGGTCGATTAAGATGCGAATTTTATAAGTATGATATTATATTGAATTCGTTGTACACTTATTTTAAACTAAAAGTCTAAATTAATAGATAATACTACTTAATTTTTTAAATTCTCTTTATTCATCGTATGTCTCAAGTTCTCAACACTTCGATAATGTAAAAATTGCATGGATCCATAGTGAAGATAATAAAATTGCCATTATTTTTAATCAATGGAAAAAAAGCTTGATATTTTGTCTCCATTAATTAAACGTACAATACGACAATATCCAATAAATGAAGCGTTGTCCAGAGAGATGCTGCATATAAAAAGATGGAGATTATAGACAAATATGACTCTTAACTTAAAATTAAAAATTTTTGTAGTGTAATTCTTGAGAATAATACTTCTCTAATTCCATTTTCTCGCTATTTACTTTTAGGTCAAACAAGCTTAGACGAAAAAATGGAAATATTGAACATGAGAGTTTTTTTAGTTTTATTTTAAGAGATGGAATCCCTTTTTTTTTTGGTTGATAATAATATTTCATTCAAGGGATAAGTTTATTAGAATTATCTCATAATATTTTTATCGGGCAGTAAACAAAAGTATATATTTTTTGAAAATATGAAAGTTATACCATAAAAATCAAATGTGTATCCTCTTAAGTTGATTCCCCGGCCGCCCCCCCCCCGCCCCCTCTTTTCTCCTAGAGAGAGATATATGCAGAAGGCAAAGTATCACAATCACTTCATATATGCTGTGGTTACTGGCAACCCATAACTGAGACTGAGTGCGGAGATTTCCGCTTCCTGGGTCCCTCTAGCTCCTGACAGTAACCTTCTGCACTTCGTTTCATGTGAACCCTAGGGCAAAATGTGCCAAATTCGAAAAAGGCCTCACTGTATTCAGTTAGCAATGTATAAATCGGACTTAATCAATGAAATAGGGGGAACTTACCTCCTGCTATGGATGGATGACTGTACTTAGTTGATCCCTCATTTGTCCATGAATACACGAACACATCGACTAGAAATCCGATACAAATAAGCATACGAAAGCCTAAAGAAAAAAAAAACACTTCTAATTCCTTGACTTCAAGAATGGGAAGTTGTACACAGTTTGGTTGGTTGTCTATCCATTACTTAGAAAGTTATATAATAATATGGGATAAACTAATTAAAAAAATTAAATTTATAATTTCTTAATCTCGAGTTAAACGTCTTATGATTGGGCTGAACCCTCTCCCTTTACTTTATCCACAAGTTATCATTGTGGGTTACTTCTATCTCTAGACTTTTTGGGGTTTCAAGTAACCTTTAACTCCGTTCGCATTGGTTTTTGATTGGGTCGTTGCATGAAACACATGGGTTTAATTGAATGAAAATGAATTATAAAGCAGCACGTGCAGACGCTCTCTTAGGTCCTGAGGTTGACAGCGAGGGAAGAAAATATAACTGTACGATGTGTGAATAGGTTGACAGTGTGCTTCACATTCACATGAATTTACGTCCCTGCCGAGTTGCATTCGCGGGCCGACATGATCTGCCGTTCGAATCATGAAAAGGGTTAAGAAACCTGTCCTTCAATTTTGACGAAAATCGCAGCATGTGCCATGCATCCACTCTGTTATCGTCACATGCCTGCACATTCTTTTAGCTGCGGATAGCAGAACTCTCATCATTAGGTTCCATCCACTCAACCGACCGCATGAGTCAAATCTAGTTTAAATCCATTCAACTCTTTAGAATATCGGGTAATGTGTGTCAGGAAAGAAAATTCCATCCTATGTGATATATTTTAGATCAAGTCTCTTATGAACCAATCATAATTTCGGTGATATTTTAGTCACTGATATTATGTTATATATATTTTTTTCAATATGAAATTAGACTTTCAGTTTAAGGACTTAATCTAATTGTAATATGATGTTATATTTATATTGTGTTTATAGAGCCTGAGATTTGTCCACCAAAGGACTAAATTCATCGTGATCATATCACATGGCATATATTCTCAGGATGCATTTTGCATTCCTGACATGAAATTTGTCGCTTTCCCACCATCCAATATGTCAAGCATATTGTATACGGTTCTTGTATTCAGTTTATGACAAAATGGTATACGAGCTGAGCCCATGCTGCTTGCAGTTGTGTTCCAGAAGTAGCGGCTTGAATCGGAAAAGTGCCATTAGGTTGAATCCCAGAGGGCACCTACCATGACCATCATGGACATATAACAGCAAAAATCTTGGTTCTCCATGGGTAGGATTATGTCACTGATATTGAGAGTATCCAAGATGTTGAGATCGTCCAACAATGGACCTCCTGGTTGACTTCATCAGGCCGACCACAAATCCGACTTCCCCCTCCTAGGAAACTCTACTGCCCCTCCGAGAGCTGGCCAGGCAGCCGACGTCCCGTCGCTATCCATCTTGCAAGGACCGAGCGACTTCCCTTAACTCAAAAGCTCTTGTGAACAGTATCGGAGGAACTAGGTCTTACCGGCTCTCAACTCATATATATTTTATAGATATCTCTAAACCTCCGTTGTCAGGTAGTTCACTTCCTTTCATCTCTAACCAGTTCCGACCACCGCATTCAGATTTGACTTCCTTATGGATGCCCCAAGAAGTGTCGGGGGGGAGTCCGCCGCCCTCGGAGAAGCGCAGACAGTTAGAAGTTCAGCTACTTGAAATCGACCGCCTGCTGGGTAGGCCTCTGGGAGCCTAGAATCACGGTATCTAATTTGTTAATTTCTTATTTTAGGCTCTCCCGTTTACTCTACCATAGAGAAATGCCACCAATAAATTATCAGTGTGAGTAGAGGAGCATCAGATCAGCCCCGGTTCGATATAAATCGCCCGGTTCAAAAAGCCCCAAGACGGAGAGATCTCCTCGGGGGTCATTGTGACCGTTGGATCCCGCTCCCATCTGCCAGTTGTTCGGCGGAAGCGCAAAATCCCGGAGGTGACGTGTCGAGATCAGGACGGCGTTGATCGTCGCTCGGCGAGGCCCAGTATCAGGTCCAACTGGTCTCTCTCATCTCTCTCCTTCATCCGCCTCGGCCTTCAATTCCCTCGTGGAAAAAGGGGCCCCCGCGTTGCCATGACAGGCAACGCTTCGTTGTCGTCTCCTTCCTCCCCTGGCTCCTCCTCCGTTGACGGAACCTCCGCTTCCTGCTTCCATGAGCGCTCTTTGAAATCGGTATGACTCCCCTTCTCTCTATATCTGGGGATGAAAAGTTGTTTAGGGTTCTAAGTTTTTTCAGTGAACTACGTAGTGGCTTATCGGGTTTTGGCGAGTGATCGAATGAAGCACCGGACAGGATCCTGTCGCTTTCCAGATAAATATTTGGAAAATTAATTTTTTTTCATCTCGCCAAATTATAGATGCGCACGTACCTGTTTACGTATTCATCTATCTTGTGTATGGCTAGCAGGTTATTTCAAAGTAATTGCAGTGATTGGCTGGAAGATCACTTGAGATAGCGTGAAGGGAATCTCTGGTGACTTGCGGTGGTCTGTGCTTACTGTTTGATCACTTTGCTACTGATTGCAGCTTTCTAATAGTCAAGAATTCTTGGAATGCTTGGCAGGTTAAATTCTTGGTTGCAAATCGCGTCTTCAAGTGTTGGGCACCGTTTTTTTTCCTCTTTCACTTGAAGGGTGTGTTCAAATACTGAAGTTTTGGGTAAATATGGCATCTTCTCACTCGGATGATGCTCGAATGGAGCAGATCATCACTGAATTCTTTGCCAAGAGTCTCCACATAATACTTGAAACAAGGTCCCCTTATGTGTCATCACGTAATTATAGTGGTGAGCAGACTGCATCACCCTCTTCTTCCTCTTCATCCTCATCAAGTGTGAGGCCAAGGGACAAATGGTTTAATTTAGCCCTCAGGGAATGCCCCGAGCCACTAGAGAAACTTGATCTCTGGCGCCAGAGCAATCTTGAGCCTATGGTTGTTGATGTGATCTTGGTAAAGAGAGCTCTTGATTGGGACCCAATCAACTTCTCCCGTAAGCCTGTGTTTGCTAATAATTTGTCATCAAAAGAGGCATACTTGAATTGCTGGAGTACTGATCAGGAGGATTTAGGAAATGAGGGAAGGAGTGAAAAGATTATTGAGAGATGGGTTCTGCAGTATGAAGTCAGGAAGACCAAGGATGGTGGAAAAGGGGGCAAAAGGTCAAGCAGTAACCTTCTGTCCTTATTGTATAAAAAGTCTATGTTGCTCTTGAGATCTCTATATGTGACAGTAAGGCTTTTACCTGCATATAAAATTTTTCGAGAGCTCAACCTGACGGGCCAACTTCACTCATTTTCTCTGACTCATCGAGTCTCTTCTTTTGCTGAGCCCTTTACCCACAGAGAGGAGGCCGAAATGCAGCGATTCAGTTTCTCTCCTGTTGATACTTCTCGTGGTAGTCTTTGCCTTTCAGTTTTATATCGCTCATCCCTATCTGATGTGAGTTCTGAGGGATCTACTCCAATGTCTCCCCAATTTATCCATGATTATGTTGGAAGCCCACTGGCTGACCCGCTTAAGAGATTCCCCTCAGTTCCAATGTCACGTGGTTCACCATCTCTGCCAATTTCAAGACGGCATAGCTGGAGTTTTGATCTCTATAGAGCCTCCCCACCTTCTATTTCCTTTTCATCCTCACCCACATATTCTGAGCCTTATGCTCCTGCTTCAATCCCTTGTCGTTTTCCTCCTCGAAGCTCACAGTTTCATCCACCTGAAACGTCTAATAGTCATAAGGATAATGTTACCTTTGATGAATACTGTCCCTCCCCTACCTATTCTCCTTCTCTATCTCCCTCTCCTCCAATTTGTGTACCTGGGGGTCACATATCGAAAGTTCCTTTACGATCAGAAAGTGCTCCCATTAATATACCTTACAGAAAGCTCCATACTTATTCATTGCTCAAGAACAAGAATTTGCCCCCATCTCCTCCTCTGAAAGGTACCAGACGTGGAAACTACAGGGCTGACACAACCGTGGTTCCATCCCATACCAGTGAGACAGTTGACAAGGTACTTCATGCATAATGTAGTAGTAGTTTATGAACCCTTAAATGCTACATTTTTATTCATCAGCAATGTTGTTACTTTCCAACAGATGCTATCAGTTGGAAAAGATGATAGTAATAGATACACTGGTGAGAAGATCTCAATTTCCAGATGCTCAAGCAGATCTTTTCACGATGATTTTGATGAGTCGGAGTTTAGTTGTCCATTTGATGTGGATGATGATGATATAATTGATCCTGGTAGCAGGTAGCTCTCATCTGTGTCTTATTCTTTTGTTTATGATTCATCTACATTTTAAATACATGTCCCAGTATGCTCCCTTACTCAAAGAACTGTATGATCATCCATGGTTAGAATCTTCTTGCTGTTTCATGGGGGGTTGGGAATAAAGATTAAAATAGCTACTTGCTTTTTGGTTATTCATTCTTAATCAATTTTTATTAAATGGTGTATATTGGAAGTTTAACTTTTTCTAAGTCCCTGGTGGTGGTTGGAATAGTAACATCGTCAAATGAAACTATGGCATTTGACAGCTGATCAGAGACGTGCCAACTTTGCTTATTTGCATGGTGTTCTCTGTAGTTTAACAGGTGACAGACGACCTGCTTGTGGCTTTCATTGAGTAAATTGTTTTTATTTTTTCTGCTGGATGAGTAAATTGTATATTTATTGTTTTGAGTTCAATAAAAATGGTTATACTTTCTGAGAATTTATGACCTTGGTTTACTTAGTATTTTCCCTTGTTTTTGGTAAGTTGGTTTACTTAGTATTTTCAATACTAGTCCAGGAGGTGTTTCTAAGTTTTTGAAATTTGTGAGGAAAGAGTCCTTTTCTTGTGTTGAAGCCTGCTTTCTGAAGAAACTGTTGGATTAGACAGTGAGAATATTAGCTTGGCCCTCTCCAAAGGGCCCTCTATAACAGGCAATCTGCTTTTCATATGCCCTTGTAATAAATTTTACCTTCTTTCCATGTGTGACATTGTCAGATATAGACTTTGAGCCAGTGCATTTGACAGAAATTGAACTCTGTTTTCAGGCCTGAATCCTTTGATCAGAAGGGATATCTCAGGGAGCCACTGGAGCCTGGTGGTTTGATGCCAATTAGGAAATCTCAGGGTGCTGCTGTTGGTGCTCTTGTGGACATGCTGAAGAGAGCCCCACCTCTTTCTCAAGTGCACTCTCATTCCATAATCCTCTCACAGATTGATTGTGGCAAGGCCTACAAAATAGCCGTGGATGACCCTGATTCCATCTCCAAGTCAAAGACAGTTCAAGGTTGCCCATCAAGCATTGTCTCTTCTGGTATTCTTGTGTCCAAGACGACAGCTGATGCTCTGGAAGAACTCAGGGCTTATCAAGAGATGAAGGACGTGTTGCTTAGCCAAGCTGGGAGGCCTCAGCTACTGGCCAGCTCTGCTTCTAATGTGGAAAGCATGGAAAAAGGCACAAAGTGATAACTTGTTTGAATCCCATGCGCGTATATTGTACATTCACTACAGTTTTAATGTTGATTTTGGGCTACTGCCAAAGGGTTTCTAGACTGAGTGATGCTAATTATGGCGCATCTAATATGAGGAACTGACCAATACATGGTGCTTAAAGCCACAATGAGTGGAGGTTGCTCCATGTATGTCTAATATGTAAATAGCCCTCGCCTTACTATATGTTTATTGCTGAAAATCTAGTGATCAGCTCAGTAGTGGCCTCTTGGCTTTACCGCTGTTATCTTGCTGCTTTACTAAGACGTGGTATATATGTAATTGTATATGAGTGAATGTAAAGCTGTTGTGTCGTTTGATTAGCCCTTCGAAGTATCCTATTCTCTCAGTCCATTTCCGTATGGTAATTTTGTCGAGTGACAAACATGGATTGGTCGAAGTGAGCAAGTTATCTTGATAGTGCATACCGAAGAAAAAGTGTAATGGTCAGGCTATTGACTTCTAATGCTTCAATTCAAACTGTATATCTAATACGGCCACCAGAGGATGGCAATATTTTGGGCATTCGGAAATCTAATGCTTTTGAGCTATCGTGATCTAGTCCAGTTGGCTGGTCAAACAGCGAAACTTTTCTTAGACGTCGGTTTTCTTTCCTTGTAAGGTTTAGATTCGAAATCGGGTGCTCGACCGTCTTTGTTCACTTCCACCATCTTTGTTCATTTGACAGTACCTGATCCGGGAGATGGGCCATACTTGGTTCTGGCCCCGGACCTTGGGACAAGGCTGTGATCGTGGAGAATTTCATCCAAAGTGTCTTTGATCCGATCTCGAAAGCTTTGAAGTGATGGCAATGGATTTGTAAGTGAATTTCTAAAATCACTTCCTGGTGCGGCGCTTCTCTCTGTATCGGATTACAATCGACGGCAGCTGGAACTCGGAGAACTTGGTGCTAGACACTTGGTGCTAGACACTCCATAGTCTGATAATAGCATATTTGACTTGACATTAATTACATCAAGGCACAAAACTTTGTATGCCACCATGCAACTCTCCAATTACGTAGTCTTTTCCTGTTTTCGGTAGATGTTGTATTCCATTTCGTCCTTCTTTAAAGTCCTGTCTTCTGCAAGATATTGCGGGAAGGAAGTGGAGGAAACTACACTTGTACAGCGTATTCTAGTTTAGCACCGTCGGGAGCCAAGACTCTTACTGAGCGAGATGATAACACAGGAAATTCGAAAAACTTTGACACCATAAGCACAGTAGGATCCTCTGCAAGATCAAAAACAGGAGATTTCGAGTATCAGAGGTTCACACTCTTGAATCCAAACCCCGTTACGCCCCGACCTCGCTGAGAAGAGACAGAACCCACCTCTCAGCTCTCTCGAGATAGTTTCCAAAGATCTTACTGCCTAACCCGACTGATCCAACAATAGTTCTTTTAGGTACATCTCCATCAAGTCCATATTTATTTATAGATAGAATACCATATCCTATTTGATATCTTAGAAAATATTCTCAATATCCTTAAGAATATCCTCCATTGAAATATGTCATGGCACTTGAAATCATATTCCAACGAGAAAATATATATTTACAAAATCTCCGTCGTTGATCGTCACCTTTGTTGCTGGCGTTCCGTGACACCGATTTCCAAACCCGTGTATCAGGCTTTTAGGCCTCTCGAGTTTCGACTAATGACGAGACATCGAGGAAGGTCTCCACCTTGGCTAGAACAAAGATAAGTTTGGCTGGGCCTCGCTCGCTCAACTGCTCAGCCCTTCATGGGCTCCACCCCACCTTGAGTGTGAGTGTGCTCTGTTCAAGCCCAGGCCATCCTTGAACTCCATCGAGGTGGTGGGCTTCATCGGATTTCCTTCGGTGCACCCTCCGAAACTGACCTTTGCATAAGTTGACTTCACCTCGACTTCAATATTACCAGAAATCGCCAAAGCAACGAGCCTACAACTTCCTCGCGGCTTCCCTTGTCCCCGCTTCTGCTCCTTGTCCGTGAACGTTTCTGTAGAGACTGCTGTCTTGCCTTAAACTTGCCCGTTTGAGTAGTCTGTACTACCAAAGACCGAGTAACAAAAATCTCCAAGTCTTTCAATATGAACTCCACCTTTTCCACAGATCTCTCAGCCTGTCCTAGACAAGGGACGAAGATTTTCGAGGACTTTCCACCCCGAATGAATCTATCCGCATCCGTTCACCTGGCTAACTTCGAGACCATCCAAGTACTTTTTATGTGAAGTCAACCTCTCGATCATCATAGTAGTGCCGGCTCTCTCTTGTAGACCATACAGCCCGGTCTGCAACACCCACTTCATCACTAGAAGAGCTCTCCTCAAGGCATTCAAGACTCCACCTTGGGCCCTGCACTTGTAGGCAAGCGCATCGGGCATCCCCAACGAGATCAAGTTCCTCCTAGCTTCAGGAACATGCCACACGTTCTACAACGTTTGCACATTGCCATCCTCCACCTTGATTTGTACTTCCCCTGCCCTAACGCGTTGCACGTATGATTGTNTCCTCCACCTTGATTTGTACTTCCCCTGCCCTCACGTATGATTATTGCATTGTGACAATTTTCCCACCTTCTTCTGTTGACCAATCGGCGGCAAACATTCTCCTATCCCTACAAATATGGACATTACTTCCCAAATCAAGAATCCAACCTAACCGGTTACGTAATGTAGTGGTTATCTCGACACTCGTTCTCCCCTCATATATTGTTGTCAGTGGCATTACCGACGGATTACCGAGGCAATTTTCCCTCGGAAACATTTTAGGTCAGATTCCATTGATTTCATTAGATGGATACATTACCGTCATAATTTCTGTTGAAATTTTGACGTCAGCTTCCATCAGTCGGAAATCTCGTAGAATGACTGTCAGATGATTTACCCATTTTCCAGGGTAAAAGTAAGTAGTAGAGTGAGTATAACCCACATTTTCATTTGATGTAGTCTGATAAAATGCAGTGATTTTATAGGATGGAGGTCAAAGTAGGATCACCAAGAGATAGCACATATACATAATGATATGCCAGATCCTTGTTAACCATGCAGATTGTTATGTTTATTATTGGATAACCAAGGAAGAGGAGATCCAACCAAAACAGTAGAAGAATTGAGAGTATGTCTTATTAGGGACGATTTAACTCATATGACCAGAAGCGGCTTCAGATGCAGCTGATGAATGAGGTGGGACAGGGTGGAGCTGGGATGCCTACGGTGCCTTCGAGCATCAGTAACACCTTCCTCGTCGCTGGGCGAAGCGACAGCTCTTCCATAGTGCACCAGATAGCAACCTTAACCATCCTCTTAAGCTGTCTCATGTTGACACTGTCCTCTTCATCAACTGTTCTGTGCAGCTCGCCCGCCTGGAAGCAGTCGTAGGCCCAGTGCTCGAGGATGATCTCATCTTCCCGAAGGCTCTGGTCCATGTTCCACCGGCTCATATGATCTCCATCAGTACAATCCCAAAGCTGTTGACATCGGCTTTTGTTGTGATAGGGAGGTTCTTGTGCAACTCCAGGGCGACATAGCCCCTCATCCCTCGAATCTTGGTGAAAGTGTCGGTCTGGTCAGGTTTCAGCAGCTTCGACAACTTGAAGTCAGATATCTTCGCGCAGTGGTTCTTGTCGATGAGTATGTTTCCAGGCTTTATGTCATAATGGATAATCTGTGTTTCACACTCTTCATGGAGGTAGAGCACCCCTCTGACTATGTTNTGTGTTTCACACTCTTCATGGAGGTAGAGCACACCTCTGGCTATGCTGCGGACTATACCCATCTTCTCTTCCTAGTGGAGCAGCTTCTTTGGTGCAAAAAGAAGATCCGCAAGTGAATTGTTACGCATATACTCAAACATCAGCAGCCTGTTGGAGCTCTCTTCCCGATTTCTTCACTAAGATCTCGAGTCACCTTCATGAACGCATCTTAAGTAAATGACCTGGGCGCAACATCATCAATCATCCCTTGGGTGCCATCCGCATGAAGCCTTTTTATATGACCGAACATGATTTCGACAAAGAAGGATCACGCAAACTGTTATGATTACCACTGCAAGTGCTATAGATGACAGACTTGTTAACAAAACCTCTGTGCGTATCCTCTGTTTTCTTTGTTCATCAGGCTTCTTTACGTCATCCTCGATACCACGAGTCATTTTTCCTCCGTTAACGGAAAGTGTATTCGAAGTGCCGAGATTCCTCCTAGCATATCTTATAGGAAGCCTCTGTATTTTTTGCAGGACGCTACCCGATAAATAGCAGCTTCACAGTTGCAGTCTTGCAGACACTCCATTTGGCATTCATTCTCTGCTCGAACCGCCACAACCGTGTATGGATCATCTTCCGATGCAAAGTTGGGAACCACCGAGATGTTGAAGCTGGCGGGTGCTTTTGTTTCCTTGCAGCTCTCTGCGTTAAAACCACTCTCGGAGCCGGGTGTCTCGTTGCTGCCGCACACAGTGTCGAATCCCAGGAGGAACTGGCAGCCAGCAGCCAGCAGCCAGTAAATAGTGCACCTATGGCGTAGACTGTGGAAGAGAACATCAATGATGACCGTGAATCTAGAGTAATAAGCGGGGAGACTTTCATGGAAATGAATCGGAATCGGAATTTTCTGATATGAAGTTGAGAATAATATAGTTGCACCTAATTCTATTTCTTTTCTAACTCCTCCCATGGTTTGAGGTGAATGGAGGAAAAGGGGGAAGGAAGGGAATTTTTTTTATCTTGCTTGGTTTAAATATTTTAATGGAGGGGAAGAGGAAAGGAGAGGCCTCCATTCACTTTCTAAGGGCTTTTTTAGAATAAAGTGTGGCTTTAGTCCTAAACCTCGGCTTATGCTGTTATTTTTGTCTTTAACCTTTTCTTGAGGTGCATCTGGTCCCCATCTTGCTGCCCTTTACAGTTTGAACATAGAATGCCGTTCTATTTCAACTACAACAATTCACAAGGTTGCTGATGCAATTGCTGCTGGATCGGAGCTCTCGCAGCTTTGGATTGGTGGTCACCTCTGTTGATGCTTCACTTTGATACGTTTCGTTTCTGAGCTAAATGACTGGCAAAATTTGCTGTAACATTTATAATCCCTCGGTAGGACGTAATGAAAATATATCAGGAGATGCCACCATTAAATTACCGTCCAAGCTCAACAATCTGACTAGGTGTCGTATCTTTTCTGCCATCTTGTTATTTTGGGAAATGATATTTGTTGCAATTTTTATGATTTTCTGAACTGAGTCTCAATGGCTTGAAGCTGTCCAAACGGGTTGTTAGCGATCTCTCTCAGCCAGTGAGAACCTTGTCTCTGTCTGGACTGATGCTTGGTGGTACCGTTACTGGAACTGCAAGTCAATTGAACGGCGCTTTAAGTCCATGAAGACAGATATCCTCTTGCCTAGCTTGTTAGCTGGGTTCTGACTTTATCTCCAATCCAGGATGAGCCACTGCAGTTAACGGAATCATTGTTGTGTCAGACGCATAAGCTCGTGAACTTCAACCTGTCTTGGTTGCATACTGTCGTCCAATTCCTTTTCCCAATTTAGCAGCGATGCTCCGTTTGGTGTAATTTCCCAGCTGAATTTTGGTGGAAACAATGTTACTCAGGAGGTAAGGTATCAAATAGCTCTCTCTAGTCAGGATATCTCTAGTGGTTGTTGCTCAAGCTCTTAGTGATCACTCGAGACAATCTTTGGTGCAGGGAGTCGGTGCATTGGCATCAATGCTTTAGAGATTCTGAATAAGTGCGAGCTTGGGCTTTCTGGAGCGCTTCAAGTAATTCAAGCGCCAACTGATTCATCACTATAGCCCATCTTACTTTATGCATTACATCTTAAACAACCAATTATGTGTATCACATTCACTTTGTTTTCTTCTTGTATTGGGGAATAGCTTGGTAAAAGAGTTCGGTCTGGCNGTTTTCTTCTTGTATTGGGGAATAGCTTGGTATAAGAGGAATGAGTCCGATAATGTGGAATGAGTCCTGAAGAGGAAACCTTCAATGTGACATAACACGAGAAGACAAATCAGAATCCTCGCAACAAAATCCCACAAATGCTGAATCTTCTTCTCACCACATACAAAGTGATTTGTGTCCCCAAACCATGAGTGCAGTCAGCTCGAAGTTGCTAATAGTGAAGATGAAGGGATGAGATTTGAGGTCTGTCCTTCCGGAGTCGAACAGAGCTGGGCTGGCCCTAGTGAGAGAGTTTCTTTCCCATAATGCACACTCATCGAGGAGCTTTCTGCTGCAGTCGGGTTCGCGAGGCAGCTGGAGCTGAGCAATAACGGCTTCAACTCTCCAGTTGTGGAATCATTTTATGCTTCGTGGGCTGATTCCAGGGCAGCTAATTAGGCACACAGGCATATGGATGGAGAAGTGCTCCATCTGTCGGTTCAGGCAAACCCATGGTGCCAAGTAAAACCTTGCTGCAAGAGGTATTAGTTCTGATAACCACGGAGTCTCTCAAAGTTCTACAGTTGATTTATGGCTTCTCCTTAGCTTCCTAATACTCGGCATATCTGTCAGTTCGCCAAATATGTAAATGGATGTAAAGCCGATCGATTAATGAATCATATGTTGCTTTTTGTTGAAGTATACATGACTAAAGTCATTCAGTGGCTGCAAAGCTCTTATGGAAGACAAGGCTCTAAAACTTCAATTCCTCCCGGAAATCAAAGGGGCTGGGATCGGGTTCAATAATTGAATATTCCGCGGACTCTCATTTGGGAAATCATGGCCGCTGGATCATGGGCTCAGAACTTATCTGTTGTCATTATTCGGTTGAATTACTCGAATGAGGCATTACCAGTTCCAGATCCAGCAGCAGGCACCATGTTCCCCGATTGATGTCGATCCTAAACTGTTCTTATTCACACCGGTCAGCTTAAAGTTAACGAAACCATACCTCTGGTAATTAATTACATCATCTTCAAAAAGCTTCCGAGAACAGAAGAAGCACCTTCTTTATAGCAAGGAGATTAAGAAGAGGAAGAAGAAGTCCATTAAATACATCATTCACTGACTTTAAACAGCAAAGGTGCAAAAGGTGAGCTGTCTAAGGTCTGGGAACACATGACTGGCAGAGGATTTCCAGAAGATTGTTCCCCCTCTCCGTCTCTTCAATCAAATTTCTTCTTCCATCCCCACTGAGAGCTTCCACTTCTGTCCCACATCCTTCTGATGAGACCACTATCCGCTATCGAACTTCGTCCCGATTCAAACCGATGAGCGGAAAGTCTTTTAATTAGCTACATCATTAGGAATAAGCTTTTGAGTTTCTGTCCTCCATCATTATTTCCATGAAAACGGGGAACCAAAGGTACGGCTGTCACTGTTCTTTTTCTCCCCTCATTGTCCTCCTCTGGTCAACATGGATTCTCAAATCAAAGGGGCGGTACTGGATTTAAATATGGGGAGTGGCAGGGAGGACCACAGCTCAGGGGAACGAAGAAACACATTCTTCTACACTTTCCGACCACGTCCTATAATAATATAATGCTAATGGTAATGGGACGTGCATACTTATTACACGGTTGTTCTTCCTTTTCTTGATGAAGTCTGGTAAAGACGATCCGGGCTTAGAAGGAAATCCACAATTTTTAAAGTCATTCTCGAAGGTTATGTTTCATTAGATATTCACATTTTTTGGCGAGATTTCAATTTTGTGAATGTAAAAAGGTTTATATTGAGGTAATTTCACTTTTGTAGTGAACTAATTTGTTCGAATTTGGATTAATTAAGGATTAAATAACTGTTCCGGGAAAGGGTAAAGCTGTTCCACTTAAAATGTTCCGGGAATCATGAGAAATTAGTGGCTCAAGAACATGATCATGGAAGCACCTTAGATCTCGTTAAGAATCCCAAAATTCTGGATTTATGAAGATCCATAATTTTATTTATAATTTATTAAATTATCTCATTCTCATGATCCTCCACCCTTTGACTGTTTTATTTGATTTTCACTGACAACAAAACTTGAGAACCTTGATCTTCCAATTGGGTTTTAAATGCATTCATGGTTTCTAATTTTGCATAGCACAAGATTGGGGTATTTTCTAGTCGGAAGATATGGAAAACTTGTTGAGTTTCACTCCGATCCTCCGTCCTTCGGGACTCGATTTGCATCTTAATATATGATAGCTCATTGGGTCCGTGGATCTTCGACCCCAGAAGAAAAGGTCATCATGTGACATCTGATACGACAAGATCATATTTTTGCAAATATTCAATTTGTAAATTGACATATA
Source organism: Sonneratia caseolaris (assembly GCA_900006705.1). Classification (NCBI taxonomy): domain Eukaryota; kingdom Viridiplantae; phylum Streptophyta; class Magnoliopsida; order Myrtales; family Lythraceae; genus Sonneratia; species Sonneratia caseolaris. The sequence continues at coordinate 2,372,497 of CXYZ01002951.1, forward strand.
AGAATATATTGAACAAGTAATGGGGTTGCCCCTCACTTCGATCATACATTTTTTTGATACAAAATTTTCTGGTTAGTATAGATTCGGGCCGTTCCTAATCCGTGAGGAGATTCCATGCCACTTCCTTTGGGTTTCATTGTATCGAACATAATGCACTTGAGATTCGAGTATATGATTTAGAGGAATTATCTGGCAGAACCTTGGATCCATCAGAATACTATCAGTACTCATCAAAAGAGGACTCAGGTTAGCCTGCCATTGATGGAGAGGAGGGAGGCCTCTTGAGTGCTCAAATTCGCTTCAATAATGGCTCGCGTGGGTAATCTTCAAGCATACTCTCCACATCTCCCTCATCATTTTTCCCTTTCACTTTTTACCCGTAATTCATGGAAGGAATTACCCGCCTCTTCATCGTTATCTTTAATTCGACCTCAAACTAGATAAAGATTCGAACTGATCATCTTCTTAAAAGGTTAACTTGTATTGAAGGATAGAATTGAAGGATTTGTGAGCCTGAATTGATTTGTTTATGGCCCCTCAACTTGCTGCTGCATTTCTGCTTCTTGTCGACGAGTTCTTTACGCTGGCAAGACCAACTTTCTGCGGCTGTGCAGTGATGACAGTGGGTAGTGTGACTGTTTCTTTTACCTTAGTACCCAATTGAATAGTTGTCAGAGAACCAATCAATCTTGCCTTTTCCCTTCTGTCTGAAACCCAACATTAGGCATTGTTTAATGATTTAATTTAAGGTAAACAATTGGACCTGTTATACCCTCTGAAATGAAATCATTGGGCATTGGCATAATATGGCTTTCCTTAACAAGATTTTCGTTCCGAATTTTAGATTTTATGAATAGAGATCGACTGTATTTGATTAGACTCTAGAAACCAGTTATATATATGTGCGCGCGCATGCAACTCTTCAAGGATGGCAAGGAATGTGTATCGTGTACAGAAGAAGTGCCGAAATACAGACGACAAGCAAATCTTGTGAATATTCTGAGCAATAATTGTTCATAATCACAGAGAAAAGAAGAAGAGAGTAAAGAAGATTGCAGAACTCTACTGAGTAAGCACTCTCTGTAGTCTACTTCTCTCAAAGTGAAAGTATAAGATGATGAAGGAGACCAGAACAGCAGCAGATTCTTCTCATAACAAGAGCAATTCTATCATCGATCAAACCCCCAGAAAAAAGAATGATATTTATCTTTTACTTTTCTCAACCACTCCACCACATTAATTTACATAAACTGCCACGAACTCTTGATTGGTTCGGATGACGCTAAACTAAGATGACAGGGTAAGGACCAGGCAAGGAAAGCAAGATAGGAAGAAATAAAATCAGGGAAGTCACCTTAGGTTAAAGCACATATATTTGCATGTGTATGGATATAAAAAGAGAGTGGGGGAGGGAGAGATTCAGGGTGAAGCCTGCAGGCTCTGTAAGCCAATGGCATTGTGCTTTCTTGAAGGGCCAGAGGCTGGGATGGGGAAGCCCCTGGGCAAGAACCCGAGGAAGTGTCCGATGTCGCCGTTTCCCTCCGGAGGCCTCGGTCTGATTTTGAACACATTTCTAGCTGCTGCATGGGGTCTTGATCCTTGGCAATGTTGCCCAAGGAGAAGGAGAACGAAAGTGAGGAGGAGGAAGAATGTTTGGAGAATTTGGAGCCTCCTATCTAAGGAAGCTGAGCCCATCAGTCTGGTTAATCAGGAGAAACAGAGAAAAGGCGGTGGGAAGGAGAGGAGATGGGCAGGTGGAGGGGAGAATGGAGAAGGAGGAAGAAAGGAAAGGTGAGGGTGAGTATGCAGTGGATTAATTGCATGAATGTGGATGTAGTCTTTTTTGGTCTGTGTACTATTCTGTCATGTGGCTTTCGGAAGATTTAGAGAGAGAGAGAGAGAGAGATGCATAGATATAGATTTATGATGTCCTGTTTCTTATATGTATACCATAGTTAGAAATTTTATAAATTTAAATAATTCATACCGGAGCATAATTGTGTAAAATAATTCTAATAAATGAATTCTTTTTTTTAATTTATAAGAATTAAATACGATATCTTAAATAGGAAAAATGAGTGTGAAATAGATTCATCCGATCATCCGCTGCAGAGATGGTATTGGGTGAAAAGCTGAAAATTGAAAAAGCTGGGGAAGTTAGATGGGAAGCTTCTGGTTTTGAATGGGTCTAATTGGTTAGGGAGCCAAGTGATGAAAAAGTTGAGTGTGACATGAGGAAAATTGCCCTTTCCCCCTTCCCTGTACCTCTCTACATTTGTCAATTGGCAAGAGGGTGGAAGAAGAAGAAAGAAAGAACGAAAGAAAGAGATCAACCCTGAAAACAAAATGGCAACAGAAGGACCTCGAAAAGAGTCACACATCATGTACCCATATATCTTTTGGAGCCACATGGATGTAGGGAGATCATATGTCTTCCCTTCCCTGTTGAACTGTCAGGTTCAACTGCTGGATGTGGTTTGATGAAATGCTCGCACCCCCTTAAGAGATCGAGAGAATGCATGAATGAATGGCTTGATTAATCCCGCGTTGTTCTTCCTCTTTGAATCATAGTCGTCAACTGAGTCAAGGAAGTCGATCTATCTAGTTCATGCGGCTCTCAGCCCAACAGTGGCCCTTACATAAAGAGCAATCAGAGAAGTGCATAATAGTGACACGAATCTTTGTATTAGCTAAACGAGGTATAGATTGCTGAGAATAGGTCCAAGTTATGCAGACCTGTCGATACCGTCATAATCCTAAGTGCACTGTACGATTTGTGAAAGAAGGGAAAGGAAGTGGGGAGTCATAATACAAATAATTGAGGAAGGTGACATGAAAAATGGACAAGAGGAAGCAAACAGGGGAATGCATGCATGGCATGGAGAGGGAAAGGAAAAGCGAAAGGAGGAAGGATCGATTCTGTGATATGTCAAGGCAATATGATCGCTGGGTGAGTGGATGAAAGGCCGACCCTACTCACTTCTCATTATTGGCCGACTAAGGAAATAGCTTTCTTTCTTCCCAAATACCAAAAATAACCAATGTTTTGCAAACTAATTTGAATTCACTACGTAATTATAAACATATGATAATCATATTAATACATTAAATATTTACTAATTTATAACATATATCACATCTCATACTCTTTTCCCCCTATGCAACTTCCTCACCAGATCAATCAACCATTCATTCCTCAATGAATGTCCCATCCCTCTCTCACAATCTCCTCTCCTTTTAGGTCTTGATTTGACGCTCCTGCTACCCCCACACCCCACTCCCATTCAAAGGGGCAATTTGACTCCTCGATGCCCATGAGCTTTCGACAAGTCACCATCGAACGCATCATCCTAAACTCTACCCGAATACCGAAACTGTTGAAAACCCGTTTTCGCTTTATGTAATATGACTACATGAGTCGAAACACTGTACTATTATTATACACCATATACCCCAAAAAAATCACACCCAAGATGTTGGTTTTTCATTATTTGAAAAGTGAATTTAAAAAAACACTCCATTTACATTAGTATGGGCATGCACAAGGTGGATTTGCCCTGTCTGCAGATTCGATTTTACTCTTATCTAGTGGGAAACCTGAAACGTCATTCTCGTACTACAGAGCTGACTGGGTTTAAGAGTCTTATCTCTCTGCAGGTCTCATCCCAGTTACTTCCACTGTATCCTCAGCTTCATCCTCCACCATGTGATCGGTGAGTACTATTCCCCACTCCCAATGAACCAGTAACGACTAACTAGAACAATTTATATGAAAGATCACCGGTCTACTGCATCCCGTTCCCGCTTATCTCTACTCGAGTAATTCTGGGTAGTCAAATATTCAAATTCTGAAGTTTTAAAAGAGAGGGTGAAAAGGAAGATCATTATCATTCTGGGTTGAAGCTTGCTTGCTTGATTTCTGTTAGGTCTTCACTGCATGGTGTTCGCTAGATCGCTGAACGTGGAATTTATGTGCTAGAAGGGACTTTCACAGGGTAGTTCAATCTTCATTTTAGGGGGAAAAAACATCTGAAGAGCCACGCCAAGTGGATTTTCACTTCTTTTGAAAATTAAACTTTTGAAATCCAAACGGATCACTCTAAAAAGAAAGCATGAAGTAAGTGGAAATGATGCGTGTAAAATACATCAAACACAAACCCTATTAGAAAAGAATGATTTTTTTCTCCGGTTTTAAGAAAAGTTAAGTTCAATCGGGTCGAGAATTTGAAGGTTGAAAAGCCGGTGAGATCAGAGAGGTCAGGAAATATAATTAAACCCTAAGAAACCGAAGAGAAGATTGGAGATATTACCTCCTCAATGTATGCCTGCATTGGTTTTATTGGCCATGCCTAGTGACTCTCCTCCATCTACACAAATCTTTTTGGACTATAATGCAATTTTTTACATTCGTACATTGCCTCCAAATTATTGCTGAAAGATCATGCAATCTGTTTTTCTGATTGGATTGAAGCTGTCTGGAGATTTTTCTTGTTCACACATACATTTTTAAAATTTTCTGGTGACTTGTCCAATTCTTTGCTCGAAATTATTTTCTGCTTTTATATTATATGGACCCTATCCCACGTGCGGCGAAGTTGGAACCAGACACTCGACAAGCTGTGTTTCCATCAACTTTGCTTGTCCTCTTCCTGTTTTCTCTCTTTAAGTCGACCGTTCTGGTCTTCTATTATTTTATCTGATGATCAATTTGAGAACCAAGCTCATGCTCAATCCAAAGAGGAGAATGCCTGCTGACCCAGACAATAGACATACATACATACATACATATATATATAGGAATGCTCGGAAGGACATGCATAATTGGAACTGGACAAACACACACCTTGTTAACCGGTGGAACACAATCGCATCTATTCTTAAAAATCTTCGGGAGTTCGGTCAAGTAATGTAGTGGGGAATTGACAGGAGATGTGAACTTTGCCCATTTGCACTTGAGCTAACACAATCGGTTTCTCTTGGACATTATGAACCTTAATTAGGAGGATTTGAGCGTGATTACAATCCTTTTGTGCTTTTGCGTGACAGCATGTTAGTCGAAACATTTGTTAGATCGGTGATCGCCCTGCATATATGCCTCTCTCATCAATAATCTTCACCAACGATTTGGCTTCTGGGGATCTTACACAAATTAATGTAGTGATGTTCAACAACCTAATGTATCATTTACGACGTACATGTAATTGGGTAATTCTAGCGGAATAAATCCCATCACGTTGTTAATATAATGATTAGATTAGTGGGCAAGTAGATTAGATAATTTCATATAATATGCATCACTTTTCGCTTTGGATTACGCGTTGTCCAGCTATTTAGCGTTTGGATCAGCATTATTATTGCATTGAGAAGCGTAATTAACTCCCAGTAATTCAATTAGACAAATTTATTATAAGATAAAATTTTCTTATATTTATAATTTTCATTCACTCACATGACTCGAATTCAAAATTCTAACCCTTAGTACAAGAAAATTTATCATTTTTGTGAGCAAATTTGGTGAGAATGACATAAAGAATTGATATTGGTTACCAAACAATTATTGTAATGATTAACAACAATGAGCCATATGAGTGAATCTCACTTAAGGTAAATGAGTGCGGAACTATCTCAATCAACTTATATTGATCATATTTACTATAATTTGATCGGTATTTTCTCACGTGGCGTAATAAAATTGCCCGAGTTGATTTATACCCTTGTATAGGGTCCAGCAGGGCAGAAGCAAGAGAGAGAGAGAGAGAGCCCCGGAAAGAATGACGGAGAAGATGGAGCAATTCTCGGGCCCTAAACGTGGGTGTCCAATTGATAGTCTCTGTTGCATAAAGGAAGGGCAACGAAGAGATGTGAGCGTGACATTGGAGATGTCCTTTCACATTTCCCACTTCATATAATGAATATCATCAACACGGTTGCCCCACTCTCCTCTGCCCCCAGTACGAGCTCCTCCCTGTGTTCATCAATTCGTTTTTGGGACAGCAAAAGATGCTGATCAGCAGGTGATGCACACAGAAGGAGGAATACATGAGCATTTGCAGTTTTATCAGCGAGAATTTAGATTAAGTAGCCTTGAACTAATTTCAACCTAATTGAGGATTAAGGGATACCGTCGATGTATTGCGCCTACGCTTGTCTGTGCCTTGTCTTTCATTTCCTTGATTTTTTGGTATAGTATCCATGTACTTACTTATACATGTCAATCCAAATTCAAAGACGATGGCAACCAATTCTTGTCAAAACCCTCCAAATTAATTACCATCTTCTTTTTTTCTCCCACTCGATGATCACCGGGTATTAAAGAATTCAACAGATGATCTAATTAGTTTAAGTTTAGTATAATCACTAATGAGTAAATCTCCACTTATAGGTTTTTTTTAATTTACGATATTTAAATTCAAACCTTTATTTAATAGACATATATCTAAATATCTAAACCAACCCATATTTGTCAGCTACTTCGTCCTTTTTACTGCATAGTCAATTTTTTGGTCAGGGGAAAGGATTAAAAACTTTTACTCAAGAAGACAGGATTCGATAGAAGGGTAGCATGACGATTTTAAAGAATGGAACATAATAGCTTGAGCTAGATAAAATCTAAGTGGAATGTATACAACATGCCACGTATTTTTCCAAGTCTATGGGACTAAACCCATCTCGAGGAAGGTATTACGCAGTGATTATTGACCCCGTTAACTTAATGCTGCCAATTGCTCCTTCAACGTATAGTGTGAGGATCAATACTGATGAGAACATTGGTCGAGGTAATTCGAGTTCAGGTAATGTAAACGATGACAAACTATGATTGGAGGATTTCTACATTTCAGCAATTAATCCGACATATACATTGGAAAAGAATTTGGGATCAGATTTCCATTATCTTACCTTCAATAGAGTATTAGACGGCACTTGCGTATGTATTGCAAAACACAGAGGACGATTAATCCCTCAAGTGTCATTTGCATCCCTCCAACTAAGACGTACTCCCACACCATTTCATAAAACGATATATTATATCGGAATTCATGGAATGGATCAAAAGTTTGGGGATCGAAGTAGAAAAAGGAAAACTCTAAGGGCCAAGAAAAAGGACGTGTCTATTCTAATGTTGGTCTATTGACTTCCGTCGAGATTACATTCTTATCCTCTGTTTGTAGTTGGCTTGGCATTCTTGGGATTTTTATGAGTTTATTGGCCCTCGAAAAAGGGAAAAAAAAACAAAAAAAAGAAGAGAAAATTCAATGCACAATTTGAAATGGCTCGTGATAAAATAGTATCAATTCTTTAATGGGAGAAAATAAGTTTAAATCTTGAAAAAAGAAGTACATATTAGAACGGTGAATAATCTTAAATATTCAAGTGACATATCTATGAAAGATATATATACATACTTATATATATATATATATATATGAAAAAAAAACTTAAAAGGGAGTTTCAATTAGCTTGATTGTGTAGCAGCCTAAAATCCATCAATTTCTTTATAGGCATTCTTCCTAGTGAATGATTATGGTGCAAGGTTACAAATAATAAACTCACGTTGATAGGCCTCGAGACTTGTGATGGAGCAAACGTTGCCCAATGATAGCGCACGGCCCGATTTTAATAATAATAATAATTGATGAACCATAAACTCATTAGGGTGAGTACGTAAATCCTGGGATATGGAAAGACTTGTGATAGGTATTGTCCATGAAAATGAGTCATCTTGAGTCTTTTAAAGAGTTCAAGATCCTTAGGATTGCATAGTGATACCCATTGTAATCCGATTCCGAGGAGAATGGTCTTGAATTTGACTCCCAACAGGAGCACCAACGATGAGCTGTGAGCCTCTTAAGATGACTCATTAATAATAATCATCATCATCATAGTCGTGGAGTAAGATGAAATCATGGCTAGTCCTACCTCCAGAATAATTGCAAGTTTCCAATAGATGGTGCCCGTCAAGCTGATGACAGGGGTTTGCACGCTCGAGTCTGATTTTATTTATCTTTGCTATATCCGACTTGTGATCATTCTTCATCATCTTCCAGTCGTTTGCTTTCGGTTAAAAGCATGCGGGTCATCATCATACTCATGGCCACCAATCGACACAATCCATATCTCTCCGATAGATAAACGGAAAATCATCACCAGATAGTCCAATCTTGTTCGATCATGACACTTTCCCTGTATACATGCCCTTATTATTATTATTTTCCCATTAGAGGAGAAGCAAGTGAGTCTAAAGAACAACACGAGAGGCAGAGACTAAAAGAAAAGGAGACGATTCAATGAGTTAAATTATTCTTATGCCATTTGATGAATTTAATATTTTAAATTTAACTTCTTCTAATACAATAAATACACTCACTTCTTCTACTATATTACATAGTCTTTTTTTCTTATCCATACACACACACATATATATGTGCATAAAAGAATGCGAGATAGAGAAGAACATAAGATTATAGAAGAGTTTTATTGTTAGTGAGAATCAAATAAGGACTTCTATATTGAAGGCAAGAGTAATGTTCGTGTACTAAACACCATTTTTTTTGAAAAATTGATATATTATTATTAGGAAAATATATTTTATAATAATAAATAAATTAGGTAGTTTAAATTCTTAAAATATCTTAAATTTGATTTAAATAATCTTATGATATTTTAGTATTATTTGTTTTCAAATTTCATTATTATAGGCAAATCGCCTAATGTAATTTATAGAGTCGCTCAATAAAGAATTGTCACTTACTCCCATGTGTTCGGTTTTCGGGTCACTATATTCTATCATTCTCTCCATTTATCCTCTATCTTTTATATAAAATTTGACATTTTTCGCATGCCGTTACCATTAGATTTTAGAGATGATAACCGTCATAGCAAACTATACTGAAGCATGTGGTTCATCCACTCATTCATGTAAGTTGTTCGAGATGGTTGATCCAATTTTTCCTTCTCTAACGTGGGAAGTAGTAAGACAGAAAACCATGCATAATTAGAAGAATATTCCCACTAGACATGCCGATCTCTTTCGAATTCGAATTGCTCGAGCGATTGGACATCTGAAATGGCAAAAGAGATCTCTGAGAGCTTGTTAATTGTTAAAGGAAGTGGTGCAACAGTTGAGAGGAAAGCGAGAGAGCCTCGTCGTCCAGCCTCCTAGTTCTTCAATGACTCTATGTTATTATTTACATGCACACTAGCTAGCTAGCTAGCTAGGTCTTGCTACCGACGAAATTTCAGGCTGGTTTTGAGGGAAAGCAGCTCTCTCTTTCCCTTAGGGCCATCAGTATTTCGATATTGTCTCTGCTAGCAATATCGCGGATGGATCGGGTAAGAACGTGCTAGATTCAACATATATATGTATATATATATATATATAATATGTTGGGTTTGCTTCAAGAAAGGGTTAACTGTACGGGCTTTGGAAATGGAAAAAAAAAAAAAGAGCTACCGAGAAGCCTCCATTGATGGGTGATAACTATAATGTGATCGATAGAATCTTCACATGCACGTCGAAATCACGGTTATGCTCTTTATATTCACCTAACTCTACCACCAATACCGCATTTTGGCTGTTATTAAAAGTTTTTCCGAAATCTTAATATTCCTGGACTCTAATAATACTTGAACTAGATGCCACACTATAGAACATTAGCGGGAAAAGGAAAAACCAAAGAAGAATATAACATATGTGTTCGTGTGTGTGTGTATATATATATATATATATATGTGCGCACCTTGAGAAAGAGGTATACCGAAGTAGAAGAGTCTTATTAATAAACTGATAATATATAATAAATTATGTACAAATTTTAAAACCGATATAAAAAGAAGAATAACAAGCAGGCGCGGGGACTGCCGGTGGAGCGCAAGAATCAAATTAAAATACTATTTTTTTTGTGTCCGGAAAAGTAAACACCGGGCCGCGAATATAGCCGGTCCAAATTACTTCGTTTCTCAATTTCGTAATAAATTGTTCAGAGAGACGAAAAAAATCGTCTTTTAATTTTAATATTCCAAAATCCTGGATCCATCTACCTTAAATAGATATCAATCGATTAGGATCTGCAACAACTTTGGATGTCAAGATGATTTTTATATATATATATATATATACTCATTATGTAGAAAGAAATCAAATGTGGAGAGAATAATTAAAAAGACAAAATGTCGTTAATTAAATTTGAATACCAGAATTCTTATTCTAGATTCAAATGTGGTACTATTGCACATAGTTTTAAAAACGGACCGGGCTAGCCGGTTGGACCCGTTCAAAGAGAACCGGCCACCCACCTAGTCTAGTTCCTATAAAAAAAATAGAATTACACTCTCAATGAGATTAATTTCGATGGAACTAATCGATTCATAGTCTGATCGGTGAATCCAATTGAACCGATAGAAAAATCGGCTGACTTAAAAATAAAAAAGTATTATAATGTACATATTTTATTTTACTATATTTATATTTATATTATATGTTAAAATTTTTATTTAATATGATGATTATATTAATATTTTTTATTACCTGTCATATTCAAATTATGATATTATATAAATTTATCAGTAATATTATTGATTAAATATACGGTTCAATTCATTCAACTCCGATCCGACCTATAAACCCATAAATTTACACCTAAACTATTTTATAGTCCGATGTAATTTTAAAAACTATACTATACATCACATTTATTTTTTTTAATCTTTGTTTAATTTGCTCCTCTTTTCGTGGGTCTTGGTCATCATTCGCTGCAAAGATCAAGGGCGTGCGTTTCCTCCTCACTCCTCAGCATGCCTATCCACCGCAAGACGCTTGGACATATGAGGACTGCTGTACCTATGGGACAGCAAACTAGCTTGAAGACTAGGGCATGTCACGGTCCTAAAGACGACGAAGCTTTTTCCCCACTTCAAGCCGAAGCTCATGCTATTTTTTTGGCTGCAAAGGTGGCTGCTGATGGAGGATGGCAAAAGATGCACATCTTCACATATTCTTTCGTAGTGTCCCAGATATTATCTTCCCCGACTGATATTCCGTGGGGAATAAGGAACATAATTGTTGACACTTAATGTTGATACCCCTATAATTTAGCTCAAATGGGTAATATTCATTTTGTCATTTAGTTTTTTCATATCAATAAAATATTATCGTTGAGTTAAAAAAAAAGAAAAGAAGAGATGGGCCTGGCACGTGGATACACTCTTATAGCTCCCATGACCATTTCGTCAAATCGGAGCCGTTAAATGGGTTCGACTTTTCAACCATCTAACGGTTATCAATCTTGGTTCAGATGTTGTCGGCAACTGTCGGTTGAAAACGAGATTATTGTATTTGGTGTGTACGTTGAATTATGGCAATAGCGAGCGATGATAAATGATTATACCTATTTTTTGAAAAAGCTAAATAATATTTAAAATTGATTTTAATTTGAAAATTTCTAGGACGTGGGGACTCTACAACCGTAATTATTAAGTTGTAATTCATACATAATCTAAAATTATAATAAACTTGGCAGCTAAAAATATCATAGTTTATGGTGTCGGGTGATCGGATCTTACGTAATAAATATGAGTTTATTGTTGTACAATAAAGTGTATTTACTGATAATAATAATATTATTAACCAGAAATGAATTGAGAATATTTATGTGATGATAAAATATTTTCGGGGACTGAAATGTTGACTTAGAAAATACTAAGGACTACAATGACAATTTTACTTCGGAAAGTGGAGAGAAAAGGAAGAAAGGAAAAAACAGGGCATATAATGACGTCACCAATCTTTTGACCTCTCCGCTTTCTTTATCTGTCTGTCTTCTTCTCAGCCACTTTCAATCTCTATCCTCTCTCTCTCTCTAGCGCGCGCGCACCTCCCTCTCTGAGCTGACGGACTCGTAAATATGGGGAGGGATGATGTCTCCGTCACCGTGCCGAGCTTCTTCCGATGCCCGATATCGCTGGACCTGATGAGGTCGCCGGTGAGCCTCTGCACCGGCGTCACCTACGACCGCTCCAGCATCCAGCGGTGGCTCGACGGCGGCAACAACACCTGCCCTGCCACCATGCAGGTCCTCTCCTCCACCGACCTCGTCCCCAACCTCACCTTGCAGCGCCTCATTGACATCTGGTTCCGCTCCCTCCGGGTCAACTCCTCTGACTCCTCTCCCCTTCCCAGCCCTCCTCCTCCTCCTACGCCAGACTCACCTCCAACTGCAGAGAGTATCCTGTCTCTCGCTAGAACCTTAATGATTTCCAGCTCCGGCAGCATAGAGGATTCTCTCCTGAAAATCTCTCGCTTCGGCAGAGATTCGGAGGAGAACTCCACATTCCTCGCTAGGATCGATGGATTCGCGAGCAATCTGCTCGGCCTCCTCCACAATGCTGGCGACGGAACTGGGAAAAGCACCGATTCGCTCGAGCTCATCGTCACGGTGACCGAAATGGTGCTGTGCAGAGCAGACAGTCGCCACAGTTTGATCTCCTCTAGACTGAATTCGAACCTGGACAGCTTGAAGATGCTCTTACTGCTCATCCAATGTGGCTCGGTCGCATCAAAGATCGCATCGATCAAAATCATCGAGCTATTCGCCGTCAACACAGAAGCGAAGCTCGCGATCGCCGCTGAGAAAGGACGACTCCTGCGATTACTGGACCTCCTGTCTCCGGACACATCCCAAGCCCTGATCGAAGCAACCTTGTCCTGCTTAATCTCATTATCCAAGCCGGGTCGCGTCAAGGTGACGCTCGTGAGACTCCAGTCCATCACGAGACTGTCCAAGCTCCTCGGTGCAGGGAACTCCACGGTACCGGTGATCGAGAGGTCTCTGAAGCTGCTCGAGGTAGTGTCGTCCTGCCCGGAAGGGAGGTCCGCCTTGTGCGACGACGCCCGGTGTTTGGAGCTGGTCCTACAGAGGGCTTGGAAGGTCTCGAGCGAGTCGACGGAGCGGGCGATCACGATACTGTGGAGCCAGTGCTATCTCTTCGGGGACGATCGAGCCCGCGAGGCGGTGTCCCGCGGGAGCGGGCTGGGGAGGGTCCTAGTGGTGATGCAGAGCAACTGCCCTCCTTCTGTGAGGCAGATGTCGGGGGACCTGGTGAAGCTCCTGGGCTCGAATCCGAGGCGTCGACTGTCCGGCTACGACACGAAGACCACCCACATTATGCCCTTCTGACATCGTCTGATCTTGGTGTGATTCCGGACTGAACCGGAGAGGTTGGAAGGAGGCAAGGTGTAAATCCAAAGGAAATTTTCTTTCTTTTCCTTCTTTTTCACCGCTCATGTTCTTGTCCAGCCGTTCTGGTTGGCCAGCCGGGTCCGACTGTCAGGACAAGTTGTGTACATGGAAACCGTCTTTCTTGAAATTACACATTTTCTTGATCCCGAAAAAGCGGCCTACGGCCAAGCGGTGCAGAGGTGAGATCTTCTCGCCGGATTGAGCCCGAAGGAACGGGTGATGTGATAGATACGACATCACATGAGATGTCAGTGTGGGTAAGGGATGGATTGAGAGAGCCATTTCGAGGATGCAACTCAATAACGAATGTAGGAAAGAATTCAATTGGACAAATTAACCTAATCTAATGAAAATTCAATAAAATTTACATAGAATTTTCCATGTTTATCTGAGGTTAAGGCGCCCGCCCCCAATTCCAACCCTAAATACATCCCTATTGGTAGGACATGTTTATCATTTAAACCAATGTCTGATTTGCTGTTACACATTCACTATAGATAAGAAATGCTGACCGAATATCTAATTGAGGGATTACATTCATCGCCGCAATTGCTGAAATGGTGGGACTGTGGGGGCGCTAAGTGCTGAGCGTGATACAGAGTAGGTAGTTAATCAATGGGACGAGGGATTGAGAGGGACTGGAATTCTCAAATGATAAATAAATGTCTCGAGAAGGGGACATGGAAGATTATTCTGACCACCGCGACACCTACCACATATATACATATAAACAATACGTATAAGTTGTAGAATAAAGCCCAAAGGAAAGACTGGTTGTCGGTAATGGGAGGCGGAGGAGCTTAGTTTAATTGATCAATGGGTGACGGGTGAGCAAATGTGATCTTAAAAAGAGAGAGAGAGAGAGTCATCATCTCCACTTGTCTTTAATCCCTTTAATATGAGTAGAATTTTTTTTGTACTCATTCATTTTATTCTTCCTCTCATTCTAACAGGTATGAAATCACTTCTGACAATAATAAAAAGAACCATGTATGCACTAATAAATTTGAGAGGAAACAAGAGAAAGTAATGACAATGATTAAGGATTTGATATATTTTCGTATAAAAGTCTAGTATAATAAGTAGTGATACATAATCCCTTTATAATCTCATAATTTTTCTTTTAATTTTTCCACTCGTGTCGTATTATCTACTCACACTCTTATATGGTCATGTGGTATGTTTTGTCACGTATCATTAAATATCTATAATCAACAATAATCTACAAGCTGGACATTCTTTTTCTGGTTTCAGATGAAAAGATAATTTGTTACTAATTGGACAATTTTCTTATATATTATGGATTATATTAACTAATACCATGAGTCGAGTTGGGCTTCCATACTCGGCTTCAGTGATGTGTGATCTCACTAGCTTTAATAATATATTAAATTAATTATAAGAATTTGATTTATTTTTATATAAAAATTTAAATTCACAACTTTTTCATTAGTTTTCTTTTAAAATTTTATTTTCCATAATAATTAAACTCAAAGTTCTTACTTTTAATAAAAAATAACATTATTGTTCCCAACCGTTTACATTATAAATTGGTGAGATGCCTGACTTCCATTTCGCACAAGCTATGCATATGCCATCAAGTCCATCCGAACAAAATCTTGAAAGATTCCGAGTGACTAGGATAGAGAGCTCATCCGACGTAATTCTGCATTTTGTCGTCTATCTCAATAGTTGCATCGATTGATTGGAGTCCCATGTCCGATTATATGTACATGTACGTGCCATATTGCCAAGTTGTCAGCTTGGATTCTAGTGGAAGTAGAGTCATTATTCGACGGATACCACGTCCGGTCTTAGTCCCTTCCATGGTGGATGGGTCACAGAATCTTCCATCTGCAAGATCTGTTGCCCTCGCGGAAGTCAGCATTTGGAGCTGTTGGTATACAGTCCCCACTTTGATTAGGAATTGGTCTGCAAGCTGGTTCTCAATCTATGGGAGATTGCAATTTGCTCGAATTATTTCAAGTATGGACTTTTAATCAGCTTGGCATAGCTGGTACTGTCGATCATGAAATCTGAACAAGTGACTCCAAACTCTCTAGTCTCGAGATCAATTCAGAATAGCACACTCATTTTTTGAGAAATAGTGCTAATTTCGTCAGGTTTTTTGTCCCGGAGCATCGAGACGGTCCATTAGGCTGAGCTCTAAATATTAGAACAAGAAGAAGTTCGTCTTGAGCATGCTGAGGATATCGATGTTCCGGTTATCGTAATTGCGATCCGACCGGTTCCTAGTTTCGACAGAAGTTCACAATGGTAAGAGTACGATGTCGTGCAAAAAATAGGTCCGGCCCAATATCCTGCCAAAAAGGCCCAATATAAAGCCCACGATTCAGGGCCCATGTAATTTCCAGGCCGTGTTTAATGCGATATGCAACTCTCAAACTCTTTTGACAATGAGCCCTGCCCTGCGAAGTGCTGACACCGAAAACCCTGCGCGAGGTTTTTCTTCTCGAGCTCGACAGCTCTCTCTCTCTCTCTCTCTCTCTCTTTCTCTCTCTCTCTCTCTGTAGATATGACGAAGTTCAGGAAGCTAGGTAGGCCCACCGGCCACAGGATGTCCATGCTCAGGTTCCAATGGCATTCACTTCACCGATTAGATTGTTTTTCTGGATTTCTTTTGTTTCTTTCTGCTTTAATCAGCCCTGTCATTGGATCAGATTTATGTTGGCTTCCGGTATGTGTGGAGTTTGAGTATTTATTCTGATGGTGTTATCGTTGAGCAGGACCATGGTTTCGCAGTTGGTCAAGCACGAGAGAATCGAGACGACTGTCGCAAAGGTGGCTGGTTTTTACTCTGAATCGTTGATGGGGTAGTGTTTTTCTCTTTTTGCGGGTGGGTATGTCGGTGCGGGGGG
>CXYZ01002951.1:2388967-2411346 GCA_900006705.1 Sonneratia caseolaris
GGGGGGGGTGTTGTGATTGTTGGTGTCTTGTCTTAATTAGATCGATGTTTTAACTTTATTAATGAATCTATTTGATTCGGTGATATTAGTTCGATCTTCATAGTGTAGGATTGTGGAAATGGGTCTTCTTTTGCATATCTCAGCAAATTGTTTATTCGGTTTTTCATGGAACTTTTTACCTTAATACAGTAAATAAGGTAGAATTGTCTCTGATTAAAGTATATAAGTCTGCAGGCCAAAGAGGTGAGGCGACTCGCAGATAATATGGTACAGCTTGGAAAAGAGGTACTGATACCTTGATTTCATTGCTCATTTAATTGAATTTCTACTTGATCAGTAAAGACTAGATTTCAGTATCTACTTCATTATATTTTGGCTCAGTAGCACAGTTTCAAAGAGCTGGCAGCATACTTTTTACATTACAACTGGGTCGGTATAGTTTTCCCATTTCTAGGATGTCCTATTTGTAAAACGAGTCTCCCATGAGTTATGCCATAAGATTGAATAGAATAGCTGTTAGCTGATAAAGGAAGTTCATTATGTTGGCTAGGATGAAAGATATGGAGTTTGATGGTTTAGTAGTTTCTTTGCTTGTGACTATACCTTCTTATGGGTGTCTCTGATTCTCAGAAATTGGAGTGTTGTTTGCATTTTCACACTATTTTCTGTTGCAGGGCACACTTTCTGCGGCAAGGCAAGCTGCTGCTTTTGTGCGTGGGGATGATATTCTTCACAAGTTATTTACTGAATTGGCTTATAGATACAAGTGAGTGTAAACCCATAAGAATCCTTCAGTCTCTCTGTTTAATGAGGTGAGATCGTCTCACAATTCCTGTTTGTCGTTTCAGAGACAGAGCTGGGGGATACACGAGACTTCTTCGCACCCGGATACGAGTTGGTGATGCTGCTCCCATGGCTTATATTGAGTGAGTTGTTACATCAGTTTTCCTAACATTTTGCTAAGTTCGGAATAAGCTGCATATGCCTCTTACTTGCGTCGAAAGGATGCTCCATTTGTGGTCTCAGCAATTTACCTTCAAAATTTTGAACATCCATTCTGATATCTATTTGAATTATATGGAGGTTAAAATGAAATGTCTAACATTTTCACACTTGGTTAGATTAACAGATAAAAGCGGGGTATGCCTGCTAATCACTAGTACTTTTTGGCATTTGTTATATTAGTAAAAGCTACTCTTAATCTGCAACGATTCTTGAAATTTTTAATGATATTGTGTTCTGCATTTTCCTGATTACATTTGAACAGGTTTATTGACCGGGAAAATGAGCTTAGACAGTCAAAACCCCCAGCACCACAACCTCCGCAGAGGCCGTCATTGGATCCGTGGACAAGATCGAGGCTCTGCAAACAGTTTGCTCCGCCCGAAGAGGAGAAAAACTCTGAGCCTGATTCATGATGCATTAGTCTTGATGCTTAACTTTTGAGTGGTTTTTTTTCCTCTGAATACATTTCAGATAAAGGAAATGATTTTTTTCCCCAGTATCTTTCGGACAGCAAAATGAATCCTTGGTCAATTTGTAATGCTTCAGGATTGATATATAATAGTGTCTGTTGTGCTGAATAAGAAATATTGGCATCTGACATTTGATTCATATGTGAATCTCAGTTTTAGATGGAGCAGATAGAGCTTTATGGACTCCTGACTTGGCTTGTCTTTCTAGTTATTAGTCAGGTTGGTTGTGTGGAATCAGTTTTGGCGGTTGTTCGATGTGGGAGGGTCTGGCTGAAGAAACCGAGGACCTTCCTTATTTAGTGGTTAGTTCCAGACTAATCAATGATGCCAGAAAAGATTGAAAAATCTGAATTCGAGAGCAAGGAAATTTTGTTAAAGCTTTCGCTACGATCTGCTCTTGGATGGTCCAGTCTGGTGTATTGTGAAATGTACCAGTCTTGTGCTCGAAGGACATGGCAAGAGAGGATTATTTCTGATCTCTTCCAGGGTTGCTTACGTGAACTTTAGGTTTCAACTCACGATATGTCTCTGGAGAGCCTCCTCGGGATCCTTGCGAGGGAGGCATAGCCCTGGCCCTTTGCAGGGCATTGAATCAAGTTTTTGCTCTGAAGCAGGCTGAGAAGGGGAACTACTCGGACGGGCACTGGCTGGTGGGGGTGTTATTATATTGAATCAATTGCCTCTGATCATGTTATTATATTCATATCATAAAAAGTGGCCCCTTAATCGAAATATAGTAGTAATAGATTTATGGGATCAAGCATGAGACCGTCTTTTTGAATCCAAGAAAACGTGTGAAATTTCATGGAATTTTTTTGTTTTATACATTTTGGATTAAACTACGTTATTTCGTCCCCCTTTTAACCCATGCTTTGTCCCTTGCTTTGGCTTCTCTAGGGTTCCATACCCATTAACAAATTCTCCCAGATACGTCCCAATCATCTGGGTATATTTTAAAGTAGAACAAATTTGGTTCAAACTTAATATACTAATAAACCATATCAAGCTGGATATATACATTTTTTTTTAATTTGGAACGGTTTCTCGGATCCAACCGTAAACAACCATGGTGATGGGAGGATTCAGGCCATGGACTGACTGGAGGCAGGGGAAGTGCATATATGTAGGGCAATGTGCTGCATTGGGAATCAGATAGCATGAAATCTCACAACCTCCCAACGCTGAGGCGGACCTGAGGTGGACTTTTTAACCCCCCAGAGTGCCGACCGGACGAGGAGGGGGAGCAATTTGTGACTACGCAATGAGTACGGGGGGCAAGTTGGAAATTTAACCTCATCGAGAGGGACGGCACGAAGGAAAATGAACGAGACCTTGAGGAGCGAGGAAGCCCGCGGTCTCTTAAAAACCGAGACACCGACTGAACCACCCTTTGTGCTCCCCCCGGCTCCAATTTGCGGCGTTTTCGTCCGGCGGTGACGGCCCCAGAGCGAGCTGAGCTCGAGCACTCTCCACAGCTGGTCCGCCTCCCTGTCCCCTCCGGACCGCTCTGATTCTTGCCCTCTAGGCTAGGGTTTCGTATGTATCCATGGTGCTCTCGATTTAATCCCCTGTGAGTTCCTCTCGTCCCCCCATGAATTAACTCCTCGGTTAGAGTGTTCTAGTTGAAAGGCTTAGTTTAGTTCCTGTTTGGGCATTTCCTGTTTTCTGACACTTTGACTTATGCGGGAGAAAGCTGAATCTTTGACGGAGTTCTTTTTGGTCGTTGGATTCGGATGGTTTTCCTTCTGCTTGGGGAGGGTAAAATGACGCTGTCTCGGAAGAGTTTCCCTGTTGGACAAAAATATCTCCTTGTTTCGTCTTCTTATTTTCGGTGGGTTTACGTATCTAGAGGAGTGCACTGGTTTAGTTGGCTAGAGGGCTTAGGTCCATTTGATTGGACTTTTCGATTTTGTCAATTTGAAACCTTATAGTAATTTCTTGGATAGTGTTGGTATACTTGCACTGTGACTAGAGTTGGATGTGAAAATGTGGAATGATTTTAAGCAGGATGCTCCATCCAATTGCCATGCTAGGATTATGAATTGATCATGGCACTATGCTGTCTGGGTTTAATTCGTGGTATTCGTGAGTTATCAAGCATGTTATTCTGCATTTTCCTTGAGTCTTTTGGTTGAAAGTGGATAGTGCTTGGTACAGCTCGTGTTCATTGATTTTTGTCTGCTTGAGCAAATTTTCTGCTTTTTGCAGACTCTTTCTAGTTCTCTCTTCTACAGTGTGCATGCTGGCAAATCTTGATTATTTTGTGGATTATTGATATCCGCTTAGTCAGATTGTTAACACCATAGTACTATAAGGTAGATAGTTATCAACAGGTAGCCTCTAGGATAGAGCTCTCCTTCTCAGTCTAATGTGTTTCCTAGCTGAGCTGCTAGAGTTGTGAAGTTAGGTTTTTGGGAAAAAGCATCTTGTGCATTTTCCTATGTATCTCTTTTGTGATTGCATGAACTCAAAAGCTAATATCAGAAATATCTTTTCTGCTGTCTGTTGAATGGTGTATTGGGAGAAGCGTCCAAGCTTGAACTAGGCAAAGTTGGGTTTAGAACCATATTGGGATTTTATGCAATACTGTGGAGTTTGCTTCTTAGAGCTTGCATGAGTATTGATGCAGCTTTTTAGTTTTGCTTGTATGAAGGTTTTTGATTGACCAGCCTCTTATCTGAGCTTCCAGAGAAGAAATGCTTTAGAGGGTGAGTTGTATTGGCTCTAGGGGGAAATAAGGTGGAAAGGAAGAATGAGAAAAAAGTTTTAGTGGAGATTCTTACGCAGTTTTGATTGGATAAATTTTTGTATTTTTACTGGAAGCTCGCAGATTTATACTAGATTTTGTATTAATTGAAAATATTGTACTAGAGCTGCACCTTTCTATAGGAGTAAACTTCTGTTTAGCTTCAGTTGATGCAAATATTGGTCGGTCCCTGTTCCCAGAGATGTTTGTCTCATGTCCATAAAGATGCCATTCCCTTCTTTCTTTTCCATTTTTTTTTCTGACACATTTCTTTGGGATTGTTGGCCATGCATAATAAAATGTCAATTCTTCTTTTTGTCTACTTATTATTATTAATTTTAATTATATTGGCTGGTACCTCTTAACCTTGGTGGAATAATAGATGGCAACTATTGTATCAAAGAGATCATGCTTTCAGACATAATTAAAATTCTAAGGCTTGGTGAAACTTATAATGCAAGAATCTTGTTATACTCTCCAGTTTAACTTTTTTTTTCTGTATTTTTACTTTGCTCTCAGATTACAGATTGGAATCCCACTTGACCCAACGGAAACGTTATTCATCCAGTTTGGCAATCAATGAGTGAGAGATCCAGAAAACGCTCATCTAAATGGGATATGAAGGAAGGTCATCCTCTTTCACTTGAAAATACTCGGGAGCGTGGTAGGGATTTGGACAAGTTGGCAGCATGGGATGAAGATGGAGGTTACAGTACGAGAATGTCACCTGGTTTTAGTGACTGGAGAAGACAAAGTCACAGGCATTCCCCTAGAGAAAAATGTGATAGGTCTGCGAGGTCAGATTTTCCCCAAATCTGAAACTTCGCTAACTTTTTTTTTCTTGTTGGACACATGTCAAGGAGTATAATTAGTTTACTAAAGAACGTCTTAGCTTGTGGAGCATATAGTTTCTACCTTTTTTTTTCTCCCAGGAACAGAAGCAGAAGCCGGAGTATGAGCAGGAGCCCTGTCCATGGCTGTAGGCAGGAATCAGGTAACTATGACAGGAACAGGAGTAGATCAGTAGCACTATGTAGAGATTTCGGTGCTGGTAGATGCAGGAGAGGAAGTGATTGTCCCTTTGTTCATCAAAATAGTCGAAACTATGATGGTAACTGGGAAGATAGGCATAGGAAAGGTGGAATTTCAAAGTATTCGACCACCCGTGATGCTGTGGAATACCCATCAAGAAGCAGTAGTGAGCGTGAACGTGAATGGAACAGGAGCAACAACACCCTTTGCAAGTTCTTTGCTGCTGGAAATTGCCAAAGCGGGAAGTATTGCAGATTCTCTCATGGTAAGACTGGTGAAAGCCCTAGAAGAAAGATGGATGAAGCAAATAAGTATTGGGAAGATCCAAGGTTGAAAGGAGCAGGTCCTGTTCCTAATGCTGGAAAATTGGAGGATGGAAATGGAAGAGGTACCTTGGATTGGAGGGTGAATGATAGGAGCTTGGATGATCGAAGGGACCCATACTATGAAAAGGAAAATCAAGTGTTGAATGACTCAGCTACTGATGCTAGCTCGGTCATTCCTCCTGAACCAAGATCTTCAGATAAAGTTCTGGATGATGCTGCTATGTCTCCTGATTGGAACTATAGTCTGAAATCGTCTAATCATGCTAAGGATGAACTTCAATACAGCACTTACAGCTCTCCAGTTCCAACGTCTCTGCTTCCTATACGTGGACCGGATAATGCTTGGAATAGCTCAGGACGGATGAATCACTCTCCCTCTGTCAGCAGAGAAATGAGATTTGATAATCCTGGAAGTTCACAGAGCAATTTGAACTTCTCGTCAAATGTATTGCATGGGCAGGGATTTGACCAGAATCAGCAAAATTTGAGTGTTATTGCTCTTCCAAACTTGAATCCAGTTGGACAAGGTAATGTGGCAATGCCCGTTGATTTATGCAGAGGAGTTAGTTCAAATGAATCAAAAATTGGTATGCCTTTGGCAGGGACATTAGTTGAGGATGCAAATGCATCACAAATAACTGTAATCCCTTCAAGCAATAATGCTGTGGGTGGAGAACAACTGACGCAACTTACCAATATCTCAGCCTCAATTGCCCAATTATTAGAAGCTGGAAAGCAACGCCCGCAAGTTTACACAGCTCTGAGTGTCCCACAGCCTCCTGTGGATCCTGTTGACCAAGCTAAACCAGTGCTGTCGAATGTATCTATTGTGCCTAATGAACGTTATGGTCCTTCATCTGATAGCACTGAACAGAAGGAGGACAACGTCGATGTACTAAATAGAGCTGCTGATGAGGAACCGATCTATGGATCAAATACTGGAGGTCCAAATCAGGTGTTGCCCTTTGAAACTCATGATGGGAAGGATAGTGCAGAAGAAGCTGTTGAGGGAAATAAGAAGGTGGATGTGTCAAAGGAGGCAAGCAACAATGATAAAAAAGAAAAACAAAATGTTGATGGGGTAAAGAAAAATGAGCATGGCAAGAAGAACAAGGAAACGAAGAGTGTCCGTGCGTTCAAATTTGCTCTTGCGGAGTTTGCTAAGGAGCTTTTGAAGCCAACATGGAAAGATGGGCTTGTTGGGAAAGAGGCATACAAGACAATTGTCAAGAAAGTGGTCAGCAAAGTGACTGGTTCCCTTCAGGGAGCCAACATACCTCATTCTCAAGAGAAAATCGAGCAGTATCTATCTGCCTCAAAACCAAAGCTCACCAAGCTTGTGCAGGTAAGGGCTGACGTGTTTACTCATTTGAATTTCAGAAGGGACAGGAAATTGCCTTTATTTCTGCTATTGTCCTTAGGTTAGCAGTTGTAGTTGTTGCTTTCATCATTGCCTTTAATCAGCAATAGTTGTCCTCGGTAAAGCTAAATGTTGCTCCTTGCTGTTCATTTATTTTCTTCTTTAGATTGCGGGGTGGATGTTTTCGTCTCTTTTCTTCTTTTTGTCCTTTTTCCTCATTTTCCTAACTGTTAACTTACTAAATTATTTAATCTTCCAAGTTGACTAGGGTTCACATATTATCTTATGTTTTGTAGAACCTGGAAGAAACTGTTCCTTCACCCTCCTTGGTCTGTCTTTGTTAAAGCTAATATGGAACTTGATTTATTTGATTGGCCAGTCAATCTCCAAAAATCAGATTCAATTTGTCCCTTTCAACCGCTTCATAGCTTTTTGTCAAGTCTAGGTTTCTTCAATGTCCTTCATCACAATTGGTGTGGTCACTGAGTCATGGTTTCTTGCAAGGCCTCTACTGCTGCTGGTGTGTTATGTAATTAATTACATTTAAAAGAACCTCTCTTAATATAAACAAATTGCAATAGTAATTCAATGTTATTATTGTTCATCATGCAAAACTCTCATTTGCATTATTCTTCCCCTTTCTCCTGCAGGCATATGTGGACAAGTTTCAAAAGTCTAGCAAATAGATTGAAACTTCTGGTGCTGCCTTCAGAATGCTCGAACTCTTTTATGATGCAATTCCCTGTAGCAAATTCTTACCTTTTAGTTAGTTCTTTCAGCATGTGGAGAACTTGTGATTTGAATCTCTGCATGTTTTACATTTGTTTCTCAGGAACAGCGCCGAAGGTAAACTTTTCTGAATCTTATTTTTATTATATATATCTTGTGCTGAGGATTTTTGCTTAGCGACCAGAACTTACAGTTGTAGACTTTCTGTTTCTTGAAATCTTCCTGTTTCCCTTTTTAACCACAGGATTCTTGTGCCACTTCTTCAGTTGTTTTGCTTTAACTTGGTTAATTTTGTGATTGTTATCTCTGGCGGATACTGGTTCTCATTCGGTTGAGGAAGTCCCGATCAAAGTGTCCTGTTCCTCAAGTTTGCTGCGATGGTAACTCCTGCAGGGTGCATTTATATGGAACATCTTTCCTCCTCTTGTGTACTATTTTCTCAAGAAGTCAGGAGAGCTGTTCTCTTATGTCTACGATTTGTATCACCGGGTACTCCCTATTTGGGGTAGAGTTATGGGATCAGATTATATTGAAGTCTTTTGCTGTTTTCAGAGCTATACTGCAATTACCGTGAGTCTCCCCATTCGTGGAAGTCAAGGATTCTGATATGGAGATAGTACTGGATAAAGTTTCCATAATCTTTCATGGGTATGGCCGCGTTTGCAGGTCAAGGGTCCGAGCTAGAATCATGTGTTCAGAAGCTCATATCTTTGACTGTCGTGGGTATGTTTGTGGTTGTAATTCCTTAGGGAAATGTGCTTCAGAGAGGTATAGGTATTGGGGCTCACCGGCCCTTATTTTGTAGGATGTGATTTGGAGATCTGAGTATTCATATGATGTGTACTTAGGTTGTCCGTGGTTCAGTTCAGATGATTTTTCTTTTTACATAAACGGATAGGTATTCATTAGCACCATCATTAATCTAGCTTGAATTGGGTTGGCCCACCAAGGGATTGAACACCTCCGGACGAGAATACTTTATATTCATAAAGCTTCAGACTTAAAATTTTTTTTCAGAGGAAAGGATGTTAAATAGTTTGAGTAAAGTTATGTGTTCGGATGATTTCATGGACCGGAAAGTTTGCATCATCCGTACGTTCATGCCATCTTCCTTTCAACAACAAATTTATCTTCTATCCAGAGCTAGGACAAGTGGGTGGAGATGTTAAGCGGGCCGTGTTGGCCCATAACTGCATCAGAACCGGACTATTCAAATTCAGAACCGGTTTGAATCACTCTAATTCGGCCCATAACTGTTCTTCTTGGATTGAGGGTGGTTCCGGGCCTGTTCATAAATATAGACCCATTACCATGTGGAATTGGCCCAGAACTATTGAAAACCGACCTAGACTGTCAAAAGTCATACAAATCAATGGTTATATTTTGTCGGGTAAATTTAAAATTTTTTAAAAAATTAAAAAGATGGACAGTTCATTGACTAAGTCAGCTGGGGCCGTTAATCAGCCAGTTTATAAACAATTTTTGGTCAGTTCATATTCGCATAAACCGTAACTCTTAACTGAATCGATCCGTTTTGAACCGATCTGGCCGTACCTTTAACAATACTAACAATGGATATGGACATCTAATATATATGACGCTAAGAACACTGCTGCTCAGTGATGTGTATGCATGTCCCGAGCCACCACCGGAGTTCCGATGAGCAGGATGGCTCACCTGTATGCGACGGAAACTGTGACCCGAGGTGAGTCTTGTCAATGCTTATTCCCAATGCGTGAAGGAAATTGTATTCTGAGGGGCTGTCGAGGGCCCAATTGAGGACCCGGCAAGGGAGGCGTCCACTTTTCGTCCTCTCCTACCATTAACGGAAAGCTCAATGTCACCATTAAAAGTGACCGGACTCCCTCACGAGCCATAATTCTTCCTAACCTGCATTCGCGACAACAAAGAAGAAGTTGGGAAGGACTTTTGAAATCCCAATCACCTTTTTGTTATTTCGATTGCGGACAGACAGAGGGGATCGAAAACGATGTATGGGTCCTGTTGTGTCTGTCATGAGCTCTGAAAACCAATCCTCCTCGTAATCTGTTCTTCAGCTCAACTACATGCAAAGTCAGCTTCCATGTGTAATTTACTCATCTCATCCATCCATAGAGCAATCCCCCATACTCGACTTATCACGATTCGGAATTGAACCTGCCACCGGACGCTCTTCCCTCGCCATGTGTCGATCTTCTGTTGGCTGACAGGTTGATGGTGCTGACTCTTTTTGTTAACTGTAACACTCACTCTAACTGTGGGGCATGGAATGGAGTTACGAAAGGAAACTTCGATCGAGAACGTCAGAGCACTTCAGGAAAGGGGTCGAGCCGGTATTCTGCNGTGGAGTTACGAAACGAAATTTCGATCGAGATCATCAGAACACTTCAGGAAAGGGGTCGAGCCGGTATTCTGCTCACCGGTCATCGGACGGTGGTCGAACCATTCCCTGTGTCCCCCTTAAATCAAACAGCTTGCGAGTGGTTGGACAGAAAGTACAAGTTAAGCGGGGTGATGAAGTCCGAATATCTTGTGTCCGTACGATTCTCTTTTTAATTTTTCCGATATGACACGGTGCGGTACGGAGTCTATGAATATCTATACATGCAAACACATGCACGCATTAGCCCTTCATAATAATGTGTATTAACTTCTCTCCAAGAACTCGTGGATTTAACCAGCAACACGACCGTCGTCGAATCCTAAAGGTAAAAGGACTAACAACACTAAATGAAATATGTAACAAGGTGATGATTAGGAAAATAGAACGTTACCAAGTATATATTATATTAGTTCTCACCTTACATGAATTCATGAATTTTCGGAGGTTTTCGTGGAATTGGGAGGAATAAACTTCTCNGATTTTTGGGGGTTTTCGTGGAATTGGGAGGAATAAACTTCTCGTTATAAAAAAAAAATTATTCAATTTCTCCGAGAGGTATCGGTTCTAAGTAACGTAAGTGGATGAAATTCATGTCCGGATCTTAATGAGTCATTCTCCTCGATGCCTTTTATACGTCGTCGTGCTAGAATGAAGCCTTTCTTTTTTTTTTTTTTTTTTTTGGGGCTAAGAGAGAGTAATGAATCAAATGGACGCAGAGTGTGTAAATGTACAGCTGCAACCGCCTTGAAGAAGAGCAAACGTCTGGGCCATGATTGCATCTGTGCATGCGCATGTCCAAAATCAGTGTGTACCCTCAGAGCCCCTGCCCGAAAGTCATCCGTCTGCAGTCTGCGGACTATGCCTGCAGTAGTACGCCGAGGGACGATCGAAGTCGAGAATGAATAGAGACCGTCTGATCCGAATCGTAAGGCCGAGATGACACGGGTCACACGCATCGACCGATCGTCACGATCACCGAGTGTGTCCTGTGCCCGGCTACTTATGTGACGGAAGAGGACTGTCACATACTCTTGGTGCAATATGATTAGCTATATGTATAATTGTCAGCTGATGTCAAAATTGTACACTTATCATAGAATATGATGACACGCAGTATACTCGTTACATATTAGACATTTTCCTGCACCCCCAAATGGCTTAGTGCCCATTTGAAAACCCACGAGCTGGGGCGATACTGTCATCTTCCTTTCCACTTGGCCCCCAAAAGATGCCCTAATCGGGAGGGCCACATTCCCCAAGCATCCCCCCTCTGCTTCGTGGTTTGCTGTCCTTACATGGAATCTGAAGGCAAAGACACCACTGAGCAATCATTCTCTTTGCGCACAAATTCTCCACCATGTGTAGGTTTAAACTGGAGAGATCACTGTATCGTTTGAATACCGAATGTCTTGGAAAGTCTAGTCGTGCATTAACAAGAGAATTATGCTTATTCATCGGAGTGTTGACGGTTGGGATCATGAGCTAAGCTACATTGAATCTGAAGGATAATGCAGGAACCTTAACTCTGTCGACATCCTATGGTTTTCCCTCACGGTGCTTCTTCATTTACAACATATAGAGCCAACCCAACTCGCAGATTTTTTTGAGGCGCCAATTTAGATTAGATCCATCATGGATCCTGGAAGGAAGCTTCTCACTAGCTAGGCGTCAAATAATCTCCTCGTCAAAAGTAGAGTGTAAAATTCCACGAAATCAGAGCGGATCAAGCTCTTAATATTGGTGATGTGTGTACATTTATAAAGTTTGACTGGTGAATGAAATTACAATTGTGTGTGTATATATATGTGTCTATCATTCAAATTTGAAGTCAAAAGGGCTATCAATAACATCATACCGCAAGCTGAGTAATAATTATGATCGATCTATGTGACCTTAATTTTAGATAACATAGACATGGAATATATAAATCTATACAATGCCAATATATAATCTAACATAGTGAAGTCCAATAAGATTTCCTCTGTCGATTCCATTGGCTTCGAGATGAGCCATAATAGGAAGAAAGATAAAGCTTTCATAAATGACATTAATCAGAAGAGTACACATATGAAAAACTGAAAGGGGGAGAATTGAAGGCCCTAAAAGTACTTTTTCAGTATTGCCCTTCCATTTGGTTTCCTTCACATGTGTTGCATCATCTCCCCTTCAATTAAAGGGCTTGCCAACCCTAAATATCTCTCCCTTTCACATGCACATGCCATCAACAACTCATATCAATTAAGAGAATTTAGTACAATAATATTATTATTTTAACTAATACATTTAAAAGGTCTTAAAATTTGATCTTTAATATATCAAGATTGCTTGTATTCTATCTTTGTGTTTCATCTTATTCTGTTCTAAATTTATAAATTTGAAATTTCAAAAACAAATTACCCTCCCCAAAGCAAAGGAAAAACTTCAGTAGGATTTTCTTACAAGACCCACCAAGCCCTTCATCTCATGGCCTTTTGTGGAAATATACAATTCTATATTATATATTTGATCGCCTCTCTCTCTCTCTCTCTCTCTCTCTCTCTGAATATAAATCCTCAATAGCTCAATCCCTTATTGCCTTCTTCACTTTATTTCCCTCATGGATTTCAACCAAAGCAAGTTCACAGATAGTTCCTGGGAAGATCATCATCTTGATCACCACATGGCCATGGAAGACCAGATTCTGCTTGATCATCATCATCACCTTCCATTTAATCCCCTCCATCAATTCAGCAGCTTTCCTCTTCAAACAGCTGAGCACCATCACCAATTCACATCATCATGTACCCAACTCATTCCCACCACTTCCACCTTATCCCGGGTGCCTGTCAGGAACCTGCAGATTGTGGAAGATGAGGACGAGCCGGAGGAAGAGCTTGGCCCAATGAAGGAAATGCTGTTCAAGATTGCCGCGATGCAGCCTGTCGACATCGATCCCATTACTATCCGGAAACCAAAGCGCAGGAACGTCCGGATCAGCGACGATCCCCAGAGTGTGGCGGCACGCCACCGAAGAGAGAGAATAAGCGAGAAGATCCGGATCCTCCAGAGATTGGTCCCCGGAGGCACCAAACTAGACACAGCATCGATGCTAGATGAGGCCATTCGCTACGTCAAGTTCCTGAAGAGGCAGATCCGTGAGCTGCAGTCGAACCCAAACCCACCAACACGCCCGGCAATCAAGACAGGGCCGCCTTGTTTCCCTTCAGCCTCTTCTTCCACGGGAGCGGAGACAGAACTGCGATTCGACTTCCGAGTCAGCTGTGACGATCAAGGCTTCTGTCTCAACAATAACGAGGTACCATGCGATCAATAACTACACAAACAGTAGTGTTTTTGAATGGTGGGTTGTTAACAATTTAACTTAAATTAATACCAAAACTTGCGTACGTCACTTGGTTTTAGGTTTTTCTTTTAGGGTTTTATGTGTGTGGGAACCCTCTGAGAAGGTCTCTTAAGACGATACTGTTGCCTAAAATGGCTCATATCGGTATGAAGATTACTGTAACAGTTATAGGTTTGAGTTATGTATGAACATATAATGCAAGTATGAAAATAGATACATATGCTTTGGTGATGTTATATAATATGTATTATGATATATACTAAGCGACATGGCAACAATAGTAAAGTGATCCGAGTTTGGCCGGAAAGTTTCTTCGGCTAACTCCCTTCCGGGAATAAACGGTGACGTTGGAGATCATTGACTATGATTATACGCTCTCTCTTCCCACCCAGATATATATATATATATATAATATATATATATAATTTACAAAGAATATATGCACAATGTATACGTGTATGGAACAGGCATGGGATGATCTATACGTTTAAGTACTAGATGTGATTGTGAAACAATGAATGTAATTAGCACTCTCCTGAAAAAGATCTAAATATGTTTGCTACTAAATAAGCCAATTTGAAGAATGGATTAAACTTCCATTTAAAAGATCTCCTGTTCATATATATATATATATATATGCCTTGACAGTGCAGTTATCACTCTAAAAAATTATATTAACTTAGTATGTGTACGAGTATGTTTTGCGATGAAGGCTCGAGTTGATATCATATGTGTCTGCTTGAATGTTGATTGCATTTCATATATATCGATCAATCTATTAAGGGTTAAATATGATGTGTGTGTGTGTTAAATCTTGTATCTTAAAAATTCTGTCTAATTAAAGGGACACTCGTGAAATTTCAGCTGATGAAATTCCATACACTTAGGGTTTCTGCCTTTTTATGTGATATTCACACACACGATCGAAATTATCCTAGATTGCACCGACAATATGTTTGGTTCGTACATCTGTGNAATCGAAATTATCCTAGCACCGACAATATGTTTGGTTCGTACATCTGTGCATGTCTCAGTTGAATCAACAAAATTGTTAGGGGTAACTAATCAGCCTCAGCACGAGGGTATCTATCATTGGTCAGGTCTATAAGGCTCATAACTAACCCATTGCTAATCACTTGATAATTAATTACCCGAGTTCCCCAGACATAACATCTCGACTTTGATCGTGCAGAAGTTGATCCTTATTCTTAACATGCTGCTTGGAAAGTACTGAACTGATCAGTTCTTACAGAGAAATCCTTTAGGTCCATGTGTGCATTATTTTCCACAGAGCTTTAATAGCTCATCTTCAGCATTATTTTCCCTCGGCGATGGCTTTCCTTTAACCTATTTCAAGATCGAACAAGGGAGCTGCTAACTTTCCATCCCCTTTTGCCATCAACGGAAACTCTTAAATTCTTCTTTGCGAGCTATGCTCTACGAAGGTCGCTATACGAGTCCAGACTCTGAGGACCTTAAAAGGGTCTGGATTTTTTGGGATCCCCTTCATCACATGCACAGAATACGAATCAAGAATCAACGGTATGTCGAGAGATTCAGCACTCCGGTGATGAATCAGACATTTCTCAGAAAACTTTATAAACTATGTTCATCTTCTTTAACTCGCACCGGCCAATTATCGACGTCAACATCATGACTGAACACATCAGAAGATGCAGCGGGAAAGTGCGTAGCCAGCCTGCCGAATCATTCAGTTGTTAAAGCATGGATCAGCCGATGCAAATATATGCAAAGATGCATAGATCCTTTTATATCCAATGAGTTCACAATCGAAACCCAGGTATGATAAACCCT
This sequence comes from Sonneratia caseolaris, assembly GCA_900006705.1. Lineage (NCBI taxonomy): Eukaryota > Viridiplantae > Streptophyta > Magnoliopsida > Myrtales > Lythraceae > Sonneratia > Sonneratia caseolaris. Next base: position 2,404,177 of record CXYZ01002951.1, read on the forward strand.
AGCTAGGAATGATTGCTGTGTGCGCATGCGCGAGCTGATCCCAGTAACAAGTGCAACTTTATTTAATGATCAACCGAATGCATCCAAAAGTACATGAGTTCGACCGAACCAGAGATTTTTAGTTGCCCCGCACTTGCAAAAAAAATTAAATGTGCCTGCTCTACCAATACAATTGAGTCATGGTGATTTAACAACCACTCTCATGGATTCAAGTTGCATTAATGGAGATGATTAGTATTTGCAGATCTTACCTCTCTCTCTTTTAGTAGAGTAACTCAATTTCAAATCTGAATTACTCAAAAATAATTTGTACATATATAGTGCACCTCCTCCTCCTCGAATTACTATCAGATTTCTCGGGCATCAAATGATTTTTTGGGTATGTACATATGCTGTTCTCTCTCTCGACATTAGGCACGAGTTGCTCTGAAATCTAACGGTGGAGACTTGTCCTTAATCAAGCATAATCTTATCCTAGGCCATAACGTGCTTCTATTCGATCTCGTACCCCCATAGTACAAGTCTATCAATCGGACAATATGGTTTTCCGACATGCCATGCCATGTATATCACCTTAATTTCTTTGATTATCTCACAACTCCACCGTGATTGTGCCGTCACATGTGAGTCTCTTGTGTATGTGTATGCAAGTAGGTGCCCTCTACGTCTCATGCAACAATGAAGTTTTATGTATCACGTGACAGAAATTTTCAATTTGGAACATGGATTATCTAGTCATAAAGGTGCCGTCGTCTAAGCCTTGTCACATAACCTTGAACTCCATGTCAATGGACGGTCTTCTCCAATTTCCGTCACTTTCTTACACGGGTTTGAGTTGATTTGATGCATCGTCATACTCTTTAGGTTAACCGTATTAACATTTCAGATTATGAGTTCATTTAAAAATCAAGATATTCTTTGGGTATAAATGATTTCCTGATCTTAGAAGCATTAGTTTCTTCCCTAGCTATTAAGTACCTCAAATCCTTCATTTCCCCATGCCTAAGTATATAATATATATATATATGTTTATATATTACTAAATGGGTGGAATGCAGCTGTATATAACATATACAGTTCGAGGGGGAAAAGCATGACAATTCCGTCTCGACAACCAATGTTATAAACTCTTTTTCTCATTGTTTTTTCTAAATTGAAAATATTATATTAAAAATCATAAAAATTTACCCAATTTTATAAAAAGGGTCCTAAAAATCTCAAAACATCTTATTTAGTCTTAAATCTTGATTTTATTACATACTAAGTTTGATTCGTTAACCACTGCGGTTAAACAAATACAAATCGCCATTCGTTAATGCCTTCTTGGTAAATAGCATCTTGGTGTTATATCAGCATATAGTTGTAATATCAACATCTTAAATTCATAGATATAACTTAATATTATAACAAAATTAAATTAAATATGATTATTTAAATATTTTAAAACTCATTTATAAAAATATGCAAACTTTTAGAAATTTCGTTGTAGTTTTACATTTTTAAGTTTTATTAAGTCATTAGATATGTGATTATATTATATTATATATATAAGCAAATAGATATGGTAGGTGGTCTCATTTTGACACTTCAAAAAACACTCCTAACTAACGTAAATTTAATTAATGAAAATAATAAATATGGATCAAGTTGTAAAATCCTCTTTAAACACCATAACTACTTAATTATAAAATGAAAATAAAAAACTATCACTAAGAAATAAATTATTGTCATTTTTTAGTTACATTTTTTAAATTTATATTATACTTAGATGAAACAGAAAATCAATCAAATTATGGATCCAACTTTCTAATCTCAATTTAAGACAAGTGATTATTAAAAAAAATTAATAATACAATACGATATAATAAAGGTTACTTGATTGGATAGATCGTTGCTATATTTTATTTGTTTGCTTTGCTAATCTTTCCGTGCAAATACATTGCGCAAGAGTTAAATACAGTCGATTGTCAATTTCTAAAACCAAACATTGCTGTAGATTAATTAATTCAATTGTGATAATTCAATGTTATTATTCTTTTTTTGATTTAAACAATAATTAGATCGATAAGTAATCAGATCATGACTAATCTATAATCGAGCCAAATTGACCCACTAAGGAGTAAAACTCTTTTAATGTAAAAAATTTTCATTCATAGGAAACTGAGATCTTACTCAAAAATAAAATATGTCAAACCATCTCAACTAAATTATAATTTGTTTCCCTTAGCCCCCAACAATATTTTCCTGAACTTTTGCCTTCAATAACCTTATCAGCACTTCATGATTTAATCAAAACACAGACATTTTTAAGTATCAAACCAATGCGAATGTTGTCATTCAATTCCATCCATTCTTTAATTATAAAGATCTTTGTCGTATATAATTAGTTACAGGTGGAAGCTTCGAGCTTATTTATGGAAGCTATCGTACCTTCAGCTTCACATCAAAGACACAGACCATGATCAACTGGATCGATTATGGTGGTTTAATGGTGAATTTGTGAAGAAATGAAAAGGGAAAAAGGGACAAGAAATTGCAATAGCAACAATTGAACTCGATCATAAATCCTTTCGAAATCAGCCATCAAAATGACGGTATCCAGTGACATCACCAGACGCCATTTTTTTCTGGATGCAGCCATTGAAGTGGATATAAAAGACGAAGAGAATGTTATAAGTTGAGATTCACATCATGAGATAGCTCGAATACTGCACCAGCATGCTGAAGATTTCTCTCATTTGGGGGCATAGCAGACTGGAAATTTTCTCAATAAGTTACAGGAGACAAACCCGTCATGAGACAACTAGAATTTACAGGGACGGTCAAATTGAACGATCACTCTACTCTAGTCGATGGCCATTGGAGTAATTCGCCTCTTTGCTGGCTTATTCGGGACAGAGGAGCTCTTCGAACCCAAAGATGCCTCTCTGGGCTTACTGGTTTCCACTTGGGCTTTTACGGCTGCATCATCGATCGTCATCTCCTCTGGTTTCTGATCGTCTGCCATCTTTTCTTGATCTGTCACATTCTTCTCTCCTGAACAATTCAAGGCCAGATAAGTATCTAGTATTTCATGCCAGAAAGACTCGCATATATTTCATAAAATCATGTGCAAGTAAAAGAGGGACCGACCTGAGAGTGAGACCAGAGATCCCAGTTCACTGTCTTCGAATTCCACTAAGGTGCAGTACCCATCTTGGGAGGAAAGTGCTAGGAAACGAGCATCAGGTGACCTTTCATCATCACAAATTGACCAGCCAATTACAATTAAATTGTTGAAGAAGAAATGGCATTGTTACAGAACAAGGATGCAGTAAACTTACCATGCAATATCAGTTATGGCCGCATAATGAAGCCCTGCTAAAATTGCTACCGGAGGGATGCTTTCGGTGTCATAAATGTAAAGAGAATTCAGAGTTGCCACAGCAAAAACAATGCGGTAAGGGAGCTTAAAGAGCCCAGCTGCAAAAACCACAAAAGAAAATCAGAGTTGATGCATGTGAATTAATATATTTGTCCACGAACAAGAGTATCTGTAAACAGGCACCTGAATTTGATCCTCGAAGGCTAAAAACAACTGGGCAGAATCGAACTGCCACAATAGCTTTACAAGCTCCTGGGAGCTGTAGAGCTGGTCTGCACCAGAAAAGGTAAAGAATGAATGCCTACGAACACATTAATATATACATATATGATGTAGTAAGCAAAGGAATGAAAAACAACCAGAGAGACTAAAGAGCTATGATGTGAATTTTCTATTCATATTGTGGATAAGTAAACAAATGCCATGTCCAAAATTCTCAAATTTAAATACAATGAGTAAGTCTAAAAACTTAAATACTAACGAGCGATGTCTTGCCTTGAAAGATCTCTCCTGGAAAATATATAAGCAGTATTCACAGGTTCTGATGAAGGTGACATTTTGTAAGTACCTGCACTTCAAAGGGTAAAAAAGTGTTGCCAAAGCATAGAAATGGAAACGTAGAGACTGCTCCAGAAGGAAAAATTGCAGCTTGTCAAAAACTAAAAATTTATGTCTTGCTCAGTACCATACCGGCAGGAACAAGCAAAAATGATCCATCTGGGGCCCAGGCTAATCTTCGAAAAAAGGAGGGCAATGTCTCATCATGAAAGAGATGATTTTTACCACACTGCCAGAAATAACAAGTTAGTTTTAGCAATCTAAAACACGTAGAAACAAGGATGTTTTATAGAAAGTTATACCTTAGAATCATCTGATGACAGCTGTTCAGTCTTGGCAATTATGTGTTGACATGAATAAGTCACCCTCTCAGCAACTTTTCCTTTTGTTTGACATCTTTTAGCATAAACTCGACAAGTCCTATCAGAACTCAGAGATGCAACATACTTGGCCAGGGGATCCCAAGCCACTCCTTGAACATAATGAGAATGAGCATCCAAGATCTGATGGGCGGATCCTGAGAACAGAGGAAAGTGCTCAGTAATGTCATTTATGGGTTAACAATTTTAGGTGAGAAATGTCATGACAGGCTCTCCTACCTTTATTTACATCCCAAACGATGCATGAATTATCTACTGATCCAGATACAATATATGCACCATCTTTAGACCATTGAAGGTCCAGCACATCCTTCCGATGAAATCTGCAAATAAGTTCTTTGCTTAAAATAAGCTTATGCATGACTATGCCCTTTATTATATCATTCATATACAAAAGGAAGTTCCATTGTTTTCTTTTTCTTTTTCCTTTTGAAGTTGTATCTTCAACATGGTTTAGAAAGACAGGATTCAAGATTCACATTCCTTTGCAGCAAGAATTGATTGAAAATTTCCAAAGATAGGCAATGAATTAGTTACATTGGCAGCTTAACCAGAGACACATTTAAGCCCAAATGAACAGGCAAACACTAATGTACAGCTGCTTTGGAGGAACCGAGAACAATGGACAAACATAAAGAAAAAAGAAATTACTGTTGAATTAGATTAGGACTCACGATAAAGTCTTTAAAACTTTCCAAGCTTGACCTGCTTCTACTTGGTGGAACTTCCAGATTATCAGCTCTCCTCCTGCAAAATAAACAGAAAAACCAGTAAGTGCTTGGAAAAGTTTTATTGCCAAGTTAAGATGGAGTTGTATGAATGAATAAAAATCAATTTCCACTGTAATTACAGCAAGGGGGAGACCAGGGGAGAGAGAGATACTATACCATCAGCACCAGAGGCTAGTTGCTCTCCTGCAGATAATCAAAAAAGGGCTATCAACAAAATGAACGCCTAAAATGGCAAATTTTCCAAGCCAAAAAAAAAGACAGACAACATATGCACTCCAAGGCGTGGGAACACAACAAGCCAGAAAGCAGGGTAAAACTGCAACATTCGAGTAAGAGCATACAACCAAAGTCCTGATATACATGACCAAAGCTCACGTAACAAAAAAAAATGTGATTTTGAACAGGATTAAACAGAGTTCTTACCTGATGGAGAAAATCGGAGGACGTTTACAGCTGAGCTATGATAAGAAAGGCTACTCTGGTAGGACGCTGCTGGGAATTTCTTTTCCGATCCACAAACTATAACCCAAAGCTGAACAAACAAGCAACTAAAATGTAAATGATATAAAAGCAAGGGAGGAATTATAAATTGGATACACCCCTTAACCTTAAAATCAAACAATCTATTTTTTGGAAGCTGAAGAAGAAATTGGCACATCTACGAACATATTTATCATTCCATTTCTGATAAAAATAAACAGAGCTATCAAGCTAACGTCATTATCAAATTTACGATCTACCAGATGAACGGGGAATAATACTATATAAAAGCAGTAACAATGGATCAGTGACTTTCAGACGAACAGAGATGTGCTAAATGCAACTCATTTATGAGAAAATTAGCCATGAAGACCAGTATAAAGCTAAGAACGGAAAACCGAACAAGAGGGAGCCCAAACACTAAAAGCGAAATCGACAAAATGACCACAGAGGAGGAAAATCACAAAAATCACTACCTTGATATCAAAATCCGCACCGCCGGTAGCAAGAATGCCGGTGGCGGGATGAAAATCCAGGGTTAGGACTGGTTTGGTGCCATGCCAGTTTATCTGTACGGTACCACCCTTCATGGTATCACCAAGAATTCTGCCCCCGAAGAAAGGAAATGCTACTCGGACTTGGTTATGGTCGAGTATAAAGCGGACGAAAAGCCTTTTAGGGTTTGGTTTGCACTTCGCGGATGTGAGGAAGAGAAGAGAAGCGTGTGGAGAAGGAAGGGGCAGCGACTGCGACTTTTGGCGCGGGGTGTTTATTTGGCGGGAAGAGGAAAGATTTTCCCTTTCTGGGCCAAGTGAAACCAAAGTTGATGGGCCACGAAAATCGAATTAGCGTCCTAACTAACTCGCAGGTAGAGGTGTTAAACGGGCCGATTCGGCCCGGATGGCCCTCAAATCGGCCCATAACCGCTCTTATTGGATTAAATGGTGGTTACAGGCCGAGTCAATAAATAGGCCCATTGAATCAGAATTTGCATGACATGTTTTCTTGTTCAACTAGCCGAACGGTCAAAACCTTACAAATTAACGATTAGATTTTGTCGGTTCAAATTTAAAAATTACAATTTTTTGAAAGTGTGCATTTAAAATAGTTTGAAAATAAAATAAAATAAAATAAACGGTTCACGAATCAAATTAACCCAAATCATGAATCAACATACTCATGAACAGTTACAAGCCAGTTCGCATATTCAAGAGCTATGACCCATAATTGGATCTACCCATTAGCTTAACCGGCTAAGTCGTNAAGTTCGTATATTCATGAGCCATGACCCATAATCGGATCTACCCATTAGCTTAACCGGCTAAGTCGTAACTAGGCCAAATAGTTTCAAGACCGTTTTGAACTGGATCAGATCACCCACTTTAATTATTCATGGGTACAAAATTTTAGAATCGGTTGAAAAAATTTNCCCGTTTTGAACTAGATCGGATCACCCACTTTAATTATTCATAGGTACAAAATTTTAGAATCGGTTGAAAAAATTTCCGTGCCTAATTTCATGTATTTGTGGTGTTTGAATCATAGTTTTTAAAATCATACCAAACTGGAAACCGGAGTAGATATGGGTTCATAGGCCAGACCAAGGTTCAGTGGTTCAATTTGCGTATTTAATAAATAATATTAATAATATAATATT
>CXYZ01002951.1:2420478-2442132 GCA_900006705.1 Sonneratia caseolaris
AATATTATTTATTAAATATACAATTTAATTAAAACCATTCCTAATGTTAAAAAATAATACCAAACACAAAAATGGTAATGATTATTTTTTAATTTCATCGTAAGCTTAAAATATTCCAATTCAAATTCCGATTTCGTTTCTATGACTGCATCTCATAGAGGCAGAGATGGAGGAAGACTGAGAATCTCATTAATATGATGGTATTTTATGACTGTCTTTTATTTTTAATTTCCCTCAGTCTACAAAGTTTACTTAAAAAAAATCTTCTGAAATTCGTGAAATATTTTTTGAATTATATGAACCGTTTATGGATCCTAATGCTTCATTAAAAAATATATATATTGTTTTGCCAAATTTCTGAAATTTTCTGCGCTTAAATTGAGCTTCGATAAATTTGTTTTATGGATTAAATTCTTAAATTTCCTTATTTTATTAGATTTTTTATTTCATTAAATTTTTCTTATTTTGTTTTTGATTCTCTTGTATTAATCTTTAAAAAAAATATTTACAGAATTTTCTTGCTTTATTCTCGATTTTCCATTTTTTTTAATCTTCAATTCATGATCAAATACCACTTGTACAATTATAGATTTGACTAGATATCGGATCCATGTCAACAAATGGACCGACTACGTTAATTATTAGATTGGGTGCCATTTTCTTAGATAAAATTAAATGAGTTTTTTTTTCTAAATTACAAAATAAAATCTGAGCTAAGAATGATATTTATTTTTAAAAGTGCATACTTTTTTTAAAAATTTTCCTTAGGATTATTATGTTTGAAATTTCTGTTTTCATGGACCAAAACCTTCCCGATTCTTTACAACCTTGTCGGCTCACCGCTCTTGAGAAGATCTTGAATTCCTTTCATGTGCCCGCAGTAGAGATGTTAAACATACAATTTTATCCCAAAAATGGCCAATCCAAACACGGAAATTAGTTCGAACTGATCCTAAACCGGTACTTAACGGTTTTTATTAGGTTGATGGGTAATTACGATTCAAGTCCAAGAAATAAGTCGTTCAACCAGAATTGATCCGACATATCTCTAATTGAACTGGCCTCCAAACCATTAATAAACTTGCTCGGATAGTCAAAAAATATGCCATCAATTTTCAATTCTTTGTTTGTTTAATTTAAAAATATAAAACTATTAAAAATTAGTTATTTTAAATAATTTAAAATAAGAGAGAGGGGAAAGGAGCGCGACTTGACCATTCAAATTAGCCCATACTTTGGTAGTTCATGATTTTTTAAATAATAACCTATAATTTATTATATTTAATGGATCAAAACATAACCTATCAAACGATTTATTATTTTTAATGGATGAGTTGGTGGCATTGGAATCTTCGTGCCCATTTCCTCTCCTTCACACTTGTCCCCTCTACCACATGTTAATTTCCCTCAATCCCACCAAAATGTGATCGCAGTTTCCTGAGTGACTGTGAGCGTACCTGATTCTATTACATCTTATCTAAATATAATTAATATATCTTCGGTGTTCATAATTTTTCTTTATTTCTAACCCGACTTATGTGACTAATATTTTAAGGTAAATTATTCAACCTTTTTTTTAAAAAAAAATCTTTATTTGAGTACAGTAAAAAAAGAAAATTCGTGTTATAATACTTTTATATTTCATAAATTTACTCTATCCACGTGTGATTTTATTATAACTCATTTAATTTTAGGATATAAAATTAAGTAAAAGTCTAACGTCAAGCACACTGATCGATCCGGAAGCATCCCGCGTGGGCCAATTAGAAACTGCAAGTCCAATTATATATATATATTTATTTATTTATTTATTCTATGTCCATCAATTAGAACTGTACCAAAGTCAAATGGGAGTTCATTGTTTATATTTATATTACGTCGGTACGCGCTTAGATTAAAATCCTCTCAATTATTATACATATATTTTATTATCTTTATTTATAATATTTAAATATAATATATTTATCTTTATTTATTCCTAGAAAATTGCCGGTTGGGGTCTAAAAACGGTATGACAGGAGAAGTTACGGACCACACCTGGCCCGCAACGGCGGCTCCGTTCTCTCCAGTAGGGCAACTTGTTTCCGCAAAGCGCATTGCAAGTTGGTCAATCTTTTCGGCCGAAAAGTGGCCGTACATCCATCGAAGTTAGTCAAATGAGTACATCTCTGACGCCGTCAATGGCCCACGAGATCGTAAAAATAACGTACTTCGTCACTGGTAAGATACCTGACCGAAATATCCGAGCCCACTTGATGATAACGTTGTCCAGTTTGACTAACTGATGGCCAATAGTATTATTAAAAACAGTCAACAAGTTTCCGCCGGTACATTTCTTTTCTTTAATAGTATTTAAATTTAATTCTTACATGTACATAAATTTAGGGTTAAAATAATATTTTTCCGTTAGTGGATATGCAGGACATAAACATGAATAATTTATGTCGAGGTGGCTGCTGGTGCACATTAAATAAGAAAAAAAATAAAGAGAAGAAAATGCGGGTAAGAAATGAAATTCGTTAAGCATTGACCGTGATTCAGTCAAATTCTTGGAACCCCCAGCAGCACCACTGGAATTTCTCACCTTCTTCGTGTGTCATCATTATTATGATATTATTAAATGGTATCGCTTACATAAACCATGATTGCAGCTCTGCTCCCGTCAGTGATTCCTCGGTTCCCCCCACGTCATCCATTGATTGATTCATTTAGTTACTTCTTTTTTCCTCGGGTGTGATCGTCGTTCATTCGTCTCCTGGGCATCTCTCGTTAATCCCAAAATCCTCTCCGTGAAGTTTCTCGACATGGAAATACAGAAGCAAGGAGATGCCCCCTCGACTCCGAGACTGATCGGCTCCACCAATGATGTCGGCGACCATGCTGGGAAAGCCAAGCTCGAATCCGGGTCTTTCCCGTCGATGAAGCTCCAACCGGGTGTCCCTCTCCAGAGCGTCTCCTCCGAGAAGAAGCTCACCTGGGTCCGGTCACAGATCATCGGAGCCGACACTGATTTCGAGTCTCCGTTCGGGAAGCGACTCGTAACCTACGCTGACCACACCGCCTCCGGGAGGTGCCTCCGCTATATCGAGGACTTCATCATCAACAACGTTCTCCCTTCTTATGGTAAGTCTTGACAGGATTTACTTCCAGATAGGATCGTACAGTCGAATCCAAAGTCTTTGAGATCTCTTTTTCTTTTTTTTCTCTCCCCATCGTTCTTGCGTTGATTCAATAACTAACTAATTCATGGTCATCGGACATCTCCGAACTCAATTCACAGGGAACACACACACGAGCGACAGCTACGTGGGACACAGGACGACCAAGATGGTCCACGAAGCGGCCCAGTATATCAAGGGGTGCCTGGGCTGTGGCCCTGAAGGTGCACTCTTGTTCTGCGGGTCGGGCTCCACCGGCTCCATCAAGCGGCTCCAAGAGGTCATGGGAATCGCTGTGCCACCAATCCTGAGGGAGAGGGTCCTTAGGTTCCTCCCAGACGAGGAAAGGTGGGTCGTGTTTGTCGGGCCCTACGAGCACCACTCCAACCTCCTCTCGTGGAGGCAGAGCCTGGCCGAAGTCGTAGAGGTTGGCTTGGATGATACCGGGTCGGTCGACATGGGAGCTCTCAGGCAGAAGCTCGAGTACTTCAAGGACAAGAATCGGCCCCTATTAGGATCGTTCTCTGCCTGCAGCAACGTCACTGGGATCTACACCGACACTAGAGCCATCGCCAAGCTCCTGCACCAGTACGGAGCCTTCGCATGTTTCGACTTCGCTGCAAGGTGAGCTCCATTTTTTGTAGCAGTAGAAAGAAGAATGTATCAATCAACAATCGTGATTGACCTGAACCTGCTACTGGGCTGGTGCGTGCAGTGGGCCTTATGTGGAGATCGACATGAGATCAGGAGAGCTCAACGGGTACGATGCAATCTTCCTGAGCCCGCATAAGTTCTTGGGCGGTCCGGGGAGCCCAGGAATACTTCTAATGAGCAAGGCCCTTTACCAGCTCACATCTTCTGCACCGTCGACCTGTGGAGGCGGCACAGTCAACTATGTCAATGGCTTCAATGAGAAGGTAAAGAGAAACATAGACACATCTTTGTGGATGAGTGAAAATTCTTGTTCCGTAAATACAGAAATCGAAAGTCAAACTGAATCGAACCCGTTTTGCTGCTCGCAGGACACGATATATTATGAGGACATAGAGGAAAGGGAGAATGCCGGGACTCCCCAAATCATCCAAATAACAAGAGCAGCGTTGGCCTTCTGGGTGAAAGACTACGTGGGGTACCAAGTGATCAACAAACTCGAGCACGACTACATATCACAAGCAATCAAGAGGCTGCTTCCAAACAGGAACATTGAGATTCTCGGCAGCAAAACTGCTGATCGACAAGCTATAATGTCGTTCCTGATATACTCGACCACTAACTCATCATCAGCTCCGATCATCGCCGATGCCCGAGATCACTATGAAGTTAGAGCAGAGGGTGGGCTTTACATCTGGAGAGAAGTTGGGGACAGGAGGGACAAGCCTCTTCACGGGGCTTTTGTTGCGACAATTTTGAATGACCTGTTCGGGATTCAAGCAAGAGGCGGATGCGCTTGTGCCGGACCCTACGGTCATGCTTTGCTTGGGATCTCGGAGACTCAATCGCTTGCCATCAGATCTGCCATTGAAAAGGTAAGTACTGATAATATGTTTCTGTCTCTCAAAACCTTCATCTCCTCACTTCACAACCTTATCAGCCTGTCGGGTTTTGGGGTCACCGGTGACAGAAAATGGAGAAACATGATTAATCTCTAGCACAGAGATGTGAGCATTTATTAGTCATTTGCCCCGGTTCCTTCCTCGCGTCTGTCGTTGCAGGGTTACAGCGGAGTGAAGCCCGGATGGACGCGAATCAGCTTCCCCTACTACATGTCCCAGGAGGAGTTCGAGTTCGTCCTCGCTGCACTGGAGTTTGTGGCTACTTACGGGCATCGGTTCCTTCCCCTCTATCACTTCGACCTGAGGACCGGGAGCTGGACCTTCAAGAAGGCAGCCTTCAAGGACATCGTGGGTAGGGACTTGAACTGCAGCTATCGGGTCCGACCATCGCCACACAATTCCCAGAGCACCGGAAAATCGAAGAGTGCTGATATCGCAAACGAGTACGCCGCATACCTGAAATGTGCAAGGCACGTTGCGGGGCTCCTGCCCAAGTTCCCTCCGCCACGGCAGCTCTCAGAAGAAATCGACGAGAACCTACTGTACTTCCGGATATGAATTGTGATAAAGGGTTTGAAATTAAGAAGACCTTGGAGATATATTATGCAAATTCTCGCAGGATCTACGTAGTTAACGAGGCAACGAAACAAGTCTGAGTAAATTTACATGGGACAAAGACATGAGGTAGAAGTATCAATGGCACAAAGACTCTCTGTACAAAACCTCCCGACCGAAAACATGAATGATTCGAGATGGTTGGGGGCTACCCGCCTTGGCACAAATGCTTTCCTGCCATCATCGTCACATGCGATGATTCGAGACAGACTATTCAAAAATTTTTGAGCCCGGCTAGAAAGGTGCGGAGGCGACATCCCTCGGTTCTGCTGGGATAAGCTTATCCTCGATGTCGTTGCAGAAGTACGAGTCGGGTTGGATTGGACTCTGAATTCCAGCGCACAGTACTGGCTTTAAACCCTGAACACAGACAGGTCAGCCGACCACACCAAGAACGAAGTGACTGTGTGTCAGTTAGCTGCTCGATCCACCAAGAAGTTAACCCTAAAAAATATGACAACTAAAGAGAACAAGCCCATGTATTATTATTACATGCATCCACACGACCGAGAGGAGATGAATTTGGCAATTTCAGATATGAGAGCTCGATCTGCAAGACCTTATCCTTTGGTTTTCTAAGTCCATAATTATTGCTACTATGCCAAATTCTGGAGCTCGGTTAAATAAAGTAAAATATATATAATTTTTCACAAATTTCTCAGGCAATTATCTCTTAGATCTGTCCATCCTAAAACTTCATATTGGAACCAAAAAAAATAAGAGGACGGCTATGATAAAAATATGATATAGAGAAATTGAGTTTGGTATCTATATTTGATTTAAAATTTTAAAAATTATAAATTTAATTCTTATTATATTTTTTCTATTTTATTATAAATTTACAAATTTTTATATAATAAAAAGAAAGACTTTGGTATCATACCTTGGTAAAGATGCTCATGGCATCTTCTGCACTTCTCGTTTTCATCACAAAGAGAGCTGCCTCCTGCAACCAAAGCCATCCTCTGTCGATCTCCACATTCTTCACTCCCTCGAATATGACCCGACCCAACTAACGAAAAGATAACGAGTCGTGAGTCACATGTTCTTACCCGAGCACATTCGATCTCCTGGAAGCTCAGCGTCCTCGGTTCGTTCTCAATCGATGATGTCCTGCTGAGCCATGTGCCCGATGCCTCGACCTTCATTATCGGGTTCGAGACTTCTGGTCCCGAGAGAGACGGCGACGTTATGGATAGGTACTGTGACGAATGAACTTGGGGAGGAGGCCCGGAGTGCTGAAGGCATTAAATAGAGGGCGAAGCTGTGGGCGGTGGGGGTGGGACAGTGGCTCACGAAATAGCACATGGTTGAGCACGTGGCGGCTGAGGGTGAGTTGGCGGCGCCACCTGGCGGGCAGGAATTCCCCGGGACGCGGGTGAGTCAGCGGGTCAGCGGGTGACATTTTACCGGTAAAAGGGTTTTCCTTTTTTCCGGTCTTGTCAGGGGATCAGTGGAAGGGCCGACACGGTTGATGATCGAGTTCGTGATTCGGACGGTGATGATTAAAAAAACAAATCTAAATGAATTGGGGTGGTCGTCCAAGGGGCAGAGATTAGGGGCAAATCCATCATTCGACTCCCAACGGTTTTCTTTTTCTTGGAACTACAGAAAATATAACGGGATAGCATAATATATCTATGATAACATAACTAAAATTTCGACTAAATTTCTTGCTTGTTACAAGGATTCCCAATGAAAACTGGGCCACAGTAAAAACTGGATGGAGTGCAAAGTGCTAATCCTATTCAGCCTTAGAAATCTAATCTGGAACTTCATGAAGAATATTTGCGGCAAAGATGTTAAATGGGCCGATTTGGCCAGGAACTAGACCATCAAAACCTATAATTAGCTCGGACTACCCACAAATTGACTTATAACTACTCTTATTGGATTGATTGATAATTATAAGTCAAAATTCAAGAAATATACTCATTGAACCGAAACTGATTAATCGCTTTTTTCTTTTTGAACCGACTCAGAACTGTTTGGGAACCAATCTAAAACCACTGCAAAACTGGATTGGACATGCCTAGATTGTCAAAACCATACAAATCAACCGTCAGATTTTATTAGTTCAATTTTAAAATTAAAATATAAAAATATATTCATTTTAAATAATTTGATTTTTTTAAAAAAATATGAATGATTCACGGTTCAAATAAGCATGCACCATGAATCGACTCACTTAAAAACGGTTTCAAATTAGTTCATATTCTCATGAACTGTAGCCCAAAACTAGATCGGCCGTTATATTTAACAAGCAGAATCGTAACTAGACCAAATAGTTTCAAGTTCATTTTAAACCGATTCGAATCGCCTATTTAACATCTCTGCTAATTAGGAGGGAGGAGGGTCTTGAGCTTACCTCAGTGCCATCAGGCTAACCACGACTTTAGTGGATGGCATCTTGGAGCAGTTCAGCCGCTGGTGGAGGCGGATGAGGTTGTTTTCTGACTGAAACATTATGATCTTGGCCGGTTCTCACCAAATCTTGGCCGATATTTGCAAGATTTATTTCTTTAGATCTGGGCTAGGACTGGCCAGCTCTTGGCCATATTTCGAAAATTAAAA
This sequence comes from Sonneratia caseolaris, assembly GCA_900006705.1. Lineage (NCBI taxonomy): Eukaryota > Viridiplantae > Streptophyta > Magnoliopsida > Myrtales > Lythraceae > Sonneratia > Sonneratia caseolaris. Next base: position 2,428,379 of record CXYZ01002951.1, read on the forward strand.
AAGAGAAAAAGAGAAAAAACCGACCTTACCCTCTCAAGAGGAGTATTAGAGCCTACCAAAATCCTTCATGGAAAGTGCGGCAATAAGGTTCACTACTCTGTGCACCGGAGAGAAACAGCAAGTTCAAACCTAGCCATCGAAGATAAGAGGGGAGGGGCAAGGAAATCGGATTTGTAGGTCAGAGAAAAGGCAGCAACGTCTCTGGTGGACGGATATGCACAACCATTGGTGAGAGGATGAGACCACACGCCGAGGAGGAGACAAAGGGGGCCTCTTCTAGAAGAAGCACAACTAAAAGGCTTAGTGGACTTCGATCGTCATCCCAATTAGTTGGCCGTGTTGTGGATTTTTCTTTAGCTTAGACGACATCATATTTGATTATTTTGNTAGCTTAGACGACATCATATTTGATTATTTTGCACACCAATCTTATTATGAGACTATTGGCATGAAATCCCTAAGCTCGATTACGAAATATCTAACGATAACTTTTAAATCTTATATATTATCCAATCGATTACTCTTGTGATCTCAGGTTAAGACTGTAACTAACAATGATTTTCTTTATTTTATATAAATTCGGTAATTCTAGTGAGCGATTATTATCGTGATATCATACTTACTTTAGAATCAATAGATCTTAATTTTTACCGGTGAAATTTTATATACCATATTATTTACTCGTCTTTTGATGGATGAAGATCAAGACTACTACTATTCCTAACCAACACTAGGAGCCACACCATTTGCATAAAAGTGGGTGTGTAATGAGTTACTTTACGGTGAAAAAGGAGAGTTCGAAATCATCCTTCTATTCTCAACCTAAAAGTCAAGATGTCTTAGCATTAATCGGCCATAATACATGGGGAAAGTCTTCGCAACACTTTATTCCTTCTACCCCTATTATATATCTAGTATAACTCATAAAAAAACTTTCTTTCCTCTTATTTATGTGGCATGATAATAAAAGACATACATGTGGATGTAGATAGAGATGTTAAACTAGCTATGTTAAACTAGCTGGGATGGGACCAATTTAGACCAGAATTAGATCATTCAAATCCGAAACAGGCACGAACAACTCCTAACCCGGCCCGTAATTGTTCTTATTGGGTTTGAGCGGTTATGAGCTAGTTCACAAATATGGACCTATTGAACTGTAACTGGCTTGGACCGTTATTCTGCTGAATTGGCTCGGAATTATTTAGAAACCTACTTGGAACAGTAATTGGCCTGGAACCATTGAAAACTAACCCGCCAAAATCCTATAAATCAATGGTCAGATTTTGTCGGACCAATTTAAAATTTTTTTAAAAAATTAAAAAGATAGACAGTTCATGAGTCAAACCGGCACAAACCGTTAATTAGCATGTTTATAAACGGTTCTAGGCTGGTTCATATTCACCCAAACCGTGACATATAACCGTATCGGCTTATTAAGCAAATGGACAGAACCGTAACCGGGTCCAACGATTCTATGCATATTTTGAAACGGTCCAGACCATAGTTTTTAACAATAACATTAGATGTAAATATGCACATCCCTGTTGGTTTTTGCCCCTTTTTCGGTTGAAGTATATTCTCAAATTTGTCCTCGTGACTGAATGAATTTGCAGATGGAACCGTTTACGTACTTGAACCAACCAGTGAGCGGTTGGTGGCTGGTGGTGGTGCTAGAATGGCCATGCGGATGACGCTTCTTTCCATAGATATTTTCATCATTCAATTTAAGAATATCTATTAACGCACGAGCAATGATTTATTCGTAGATGTTCTTCCCTGCCGTCGAATAACCAATTACCGATAACTTGGACTTGACTTTGATGAAATGGATATGTTTATTAATTATTATTTTTTAAGAATAAGATAATATAATATTTATTTAAATATTAATTTGAATGATTTAATAATGTATAATTCAATATTACTACTCACCGTGGGCGTGGTCGAGTGGTTTGACACTCATCATTCAAATGGAAGGACTCGAGTTCGAGTCCCATCTGCGGCGAGGAGCTCTTAACTATTTAAATAGGCCGACCCGGGACGATCCGAATTAGTGGATAAAATCCATTTGAATATCGACATTTTACATTAAAAAAAATTCAATATTACTGAGTATTAATTATTTATTTATACGATAAATTTTATGCTGATCTGCATGATTATGCGGCATGACAGGACATCAACCTTTTTCCTAGGGGTGTGTACGGATGCTAGCTACAATGGGAACCGGCTGGAACCTACTTGGTTCCGACAAATATCGGTAGAGTGCTGGTAGGAAAATATGGAATCAGGCAAATCCGGTTCCGGACTCGATTCCATCAAATTGAGTACCTGGAATGGCCAAGAAATAATAATATAATATAATATAATATAATGTATTAATGTTGAATATTTTAGAAAAAAATACTCAGTAATATTGAATATTTACCTCGGAAGTCAGTCTGACTTTCAAAGGTCTCAGGAGCTGATTTTTTTTCTTCTTTCGGTCTCGAATTTATCAGTAATCATCCACGAGCTTTCTTGAGTTCGCATGATAACCCTCTATAATATCACGTAAAATTTCCCGTAAGACTTGTAAGAGCAATAAAGTTACGTCTAATTAAAAGTTCAATATTATGTGATAGTGGTGCACGACCTCTTATGTATTGGGATCGTTTAATTCAATTCTCTGATGTGTGATTCATTTCTGGACGTTCGGTTGATACCGGCACGGTAGTTGGGGTTTTAAGCTCCAAAAGTTGATAATATGCATCTTCTTGATATGTAAAATGTGGACAGTGTCTCCGATGTTGTAATAAAACTTCCAAGTATGAAAGGTAGGAGGGTTCAATGCGAACACAACAGTGGAAAACCTGCCCGGCCATAGATGTCTTGTGGGTCGGCAACCACAGATAAAGAGTTCAAAAGGTGAACACTAGAAGGCCCAAATGTATGCACCGACCAACTACGATTTGAACCGAGCGGAATTCATTAGATTATTCTGACTTGTCGGATTATCGAATTCAACATGATACACATTGGCAGAAAGGAAAAAAAAAAAAAAGGTCGTGTTTGGGTGATAGGAAGAGGACGAAGGAGGAGAAAATGGGGCCATGCCAACTAGACGGCCGGGACACGTACACGACACCATTCCCTATGTGTATTTATCATTGAATTGTCGACAGACACACCGCCGCTCTCTTTATACACGCGAATGGAAACGAGACAACGCGCACATATGTATTACCCTTATACCTTAAGATCGGTTTGCGTAAAATTGTTTTAGCTCTGGTTCTGGAGTATACTTCTTCGTACTCTGTATATCTGAATTAGAAATGAATTGACTAATTCTTTAATTTCATTATCGGAAGCTATTCGAAGTTTACTAGAACATACCAAGAACGACCGATTCTAAGTAAGCCCACCCACCACACTCGGTGGCCCTACATTTCCTTTCACATCCAGGCATTCGAGCAAACCGTGGAATCGTGAATGGAGGTCAGAGGAAATTGATTCTCCAGTTTTCCGTCGTATGCTTTTGTTTCCTTCACTGAATCTGCTGACCACCGGCACAACCGTACGGAACGGAATTCTCAGCCGTGGAAGGTGGTCGGAGGAAAGGAAAGGTACATGTTCCCTGAGCTTGCTTCCTTGCTGCAGCAGTTTAATTTTCCCTGGCTGTTTGCTGACTTGACCATTTAATGCTTCCACATCGTACACGCCCACACGGGATCCTTGCAGGAAAAAGGAAAATAATAGGCGGAAAAGAAAAAGAAAAGAAAGAAAGAAAAAACTCTAAAAAGATTGCCCATAATTTATTTTAAAAATTAATAAGCCAATTAAATTAATTTGTGTTATTGGTTCATATTGCAACCATCTTAATTTATTATCTATTAAATTAAGATTTCTTCTGAAATAAAAAACTGTCCCGATTATAAATAATTTTTTTTATTTATAATATTTAAATATGAAATATTTCTCGATAATAACACATTTTTAATCGTTTCGATCGTCTCATGTAAGTGGGAACGAGAAAATTTCGAACATTTTAGATTCAACAAAAAAGTGGCACGGCACAAAGATTCTTATTATTTTTTGTGACGATTTAAATTTGTTGATTTTGTTCTTTTATAACCCGAGAAAATACCCGAGGATAATGTGGATGTGGGGTACCGTCCACACAGGCAATGTATGCAATGCGTGTGATGGGATTGGGATAGAAAGTGCACAAACCTGTGTCGGTGGATCACTTGCCTCCATAATTATTAGCGACTCCCATCATTTCCTTGCTGGGTATAGCTCCGTGGCTGTTGGGTGTCTCTGCAATCATATCCTGTTCACACCTTGTGGTGTACGAGAGAATGTTGGATTTAATTAAGCCGACATTGGAAACTGTTAATTTATAGAATAGTGAAAGTAAATATTCCAATTATAAATTCTTTTTATATTAATAAAATTTGAATTTAATATTTTATTTTAGTTTTTTGAATTTAGGATAGTGAAAATTAAAATATGTGCAAAAATCAGTGTCCAAAATAGAAATTAAAAAAAAAAAAATAGTGTGAACAATTGAGAAAAAATGATGTAGTTGGTACATAATATTTTATTAATATAATACATTGGTATAAAATCTTTAATATATAACTCTATGGTACAAATCACCTTTAAAATGAAATACTTTGATATAAACTATCAAGTTTTCACTAATACTATTAATTATAATTGATATAATAATATGATGTGATATTGATTCAATGATATATGTAATAATTTGATAATTTGGCATTTATAATAATTTTAAATTGTATAAAATAATAATAATAATAATAAAAAGATGGAGACAGAAAGGATGGCCATCGACGGCCATTTCCCTCTAGCAATCTCTCGGACGGCCATTTTCCTCCGGTGGCCTCGCTAGCGACTGAAAGATCAACCTCGTGGTCAACGACTGCATCTCCTTCAACTCCTTTCGTGGCGCTGCCGCTGTGGGCTGCCAGCTTTCCTCTACATCGAGTCTCTCGGTGGCCCAATTGCCCTCTTTTTTTTTTTGTATAATATGTGGTATCCAGTTAGATTTCGTCCAGCTGATTAATCCGAATCGCCCTAGGTTAACTCATTTAAAGGGTTAAGAGTACTCATTTACTGATGGGACTCGAACTCGAGTCCTCCCATTGGATTGATGAGTGTCGAACCCCTCTATCACGCTCACGATGGGTGCAATTGCCCTCTATATCACGCTCCAGCAAAGGCGCGCTGTGGGATGGGTTGGTCCTCAACAACGCAATGAGCAGGATCAATGCCAACGAGCTCAAGGAGGACGATGGCGAGGTCGTGTGCTGCCACCTCGAACAAGCTTGTGAGGATCTGCAAGGAACTCTTTTTTTTGTTTTGTGTTTTTTTATATAATTTAAAATTATTATAAATGCCACACAATTAATATCAAGTCAGTGTCATATAGTTATAATTAAGTGTTAAATATTTTATTTTAAAAATAATTTACACAATAAAATTATATTTTAAAAATTTATATTAATAAAATATTTTTTACAAACTACATAATTTTCTCGATACGATATTTTGTATGGGATGAAAAATAAAAAAAATTGACAATTGGCAGTGGATCTGATAATTTTGGTAACTGCTACACGTTGTCGGCACGTGCGTTGGGGCTGCCGGCACTTAGTGGTAGTAGCTAATGGATAGCTACCGTAGATGTAATCGAGTGATTCGGTACTCATTATTCCAATGGAAGAATTCGAGTTCAAGTCTTACTTGCAGCAAAAAATTTTTAACCCTTTGAATGAGCTGACCTGAAACGATTCGAATTAGTGAGTTGAATAAAATTTATACGAACGTTTCTACCAAAACAATCTAACTAATGGGCTTTCACTTTCTCTCTCCTCACCGTGTCTCAANAATTCGAATTAGTCAGTTGGATAAAATTTATACGAGCGTTTCTACCAAAACAATCTAACTAATGAGCTTTCACTTTCTCTCTCCTCACCGTGTCTCAAATAAAAAAATTACTAATAATAATTGTTATAATTTACTATTATATTTCTCTCTCTAAGAAAATGCCACGTCATTCGCTGCCCTATATCCAACCACTTCTCCTTCTCTCTCTCTCTCTCCTCGTCCGCCTACCCCCCAAGACCAAGAAGTCGTCTTTCTTAGCTGTTTCTTAATGTTCCACTTCTTGTCCTCTCTCTCTCTCTCTTCATACACTCCCTCTCTAGAGCTCCGTCTTCCCCATTTCCATATCCCTTCGATTCCTCGTCTTCCTCGAACCTTCCTCTATAAATCATCTCCTCTCGCCCGCTTTTTTCGAATTTCGTCTTTTCGACTACGTCATCTTACTGTCTCTTCTTCTTCCTCTCTGTGCTCTGCCCAGCAAGAAAGATGCCCGCTTGGTGGCAGCGTAAATCGAGCAAGACCCGGGAAGCAGTGAACCTGCCCAGCCCCCAAACCGCCCAAAGCCACGTCCACGGCCACTACACTAAGCCCAAGAGCTTCGATGACAACTTAGCAAGGAATTCGCAGCGGAGCAGCCGAGACTTGGGCGGCGGGTCCTCAGGTGGGTTCGTGGGTTTCGATTCGGACGGGTCAGAGAGGAGGGGCCATCCCCTGCCTCGGCCTTCTGGGGCCGTTGAAAACTGGTCGGTTTCGGTCTCCAGCGTGAGCTCTTCTGGTTCATCCGATGATCAACAGCCAGTTAATGCCCAAGCTCTGTTTGGAGCCTGCAGGTGGGAATTTTCATCGATTTGGTGATTGATTACGTCTTCGATTGCCGTTCTGGGTTCAATTCGATTCGATTGATCTATTGAACACGTCAGGGTTGGTTGGTTGTTGAGGTGTAGGGACCTGTGCCTGAGCTGAGGTGCTGTCAGTGATAGGGACACAGTGGGTGTCTCCCATGAGATTCAAGCTGGAAAGTCACAAGAAAGTAACAGCAGATCTCGGATCCATTGAGTCATGAGATTTTGGGCCGTGAACTTTATGAGGCAAAATCTTTTTGTTGAGGATTTGCTCATGAAGTAGGGAACTGATGGGATTGAAAAAGGAGTGGTTGATTCCCGGGAATGATTTGAATGTGATCAATGATTTTTGTTTACTGATAGTTTAATTTTCTTGATTAAGATTGGAATGGAATGATTTGCAATGCTTATGATTCCATTGTTAGAATGACTTTGTCCTTCAGTCTGGAGTTGTTTCTGATGGTTTATTTAGCAGACTTTCATGTGACTTCTAATGAGAAGGTTGAGATTTGGCTATTCATCCTATTATAATCTTGCCTTGCCTTTTCATCCTGAATCTTTTTTTTTTTGAATTTGATCTATGACAGAGTTGTTGGGGAAATGAAGATCAGTGATAGGGCGAGAAGTCCAGGGCCTTGTTCAAGGGGACCAACAAGCCCCACATCACCTCTTCACCCGAGAATGTCAGGCTTGAATGTAGATTCTCCATCGGCAAGTCAGTGCCACCCACTGCCTCTCCCTCCGGGGTCCCATACTAGCCCTTGTGCTCTGCCCACTGCTAGAACTGCTGGCGTTGCTGAAAGTTCCCATGGATCTCTCTGGAAATGTAAGAAGGGAAAGCTCCTCGGAAGGGGCACTTTTGGGCAGGTGTACCTTGGATTTAGGTAATTTACCTCATGTGCCAAAAGAAAACCTACATATACATGAAAAAGGAAAATAAGATTGGAACTTATGGTTTAGCTGATTAAGTGAAGATTGCAGAAGTCATTTATGCTGAAGAGCTACTTACAGTATGCATTTTCTTATCCCTCTTAGTGAAGGAAAAATGTGTGCGATAAAGGAAGTTAAAGTTTCCTCAGATGATCAGGCATTAAAAGAGAGCCTTAGGCAGCTTAATCAGGTGACTATTGCTCTGTGCAGATCTTTCAAATTTGTTGTACCAGTGGATTGATGGTGGCTCATTTTGTTGTTTCACTTTCTGCAGGAGATAAATTTGCTTAGTCAACTCTCTCATCCGAACATTGTGCGGTACTATGGGAGCGAAATGGTACATGTGATAATCAAATATGAAAAGGGCAAAGTGTTCATTTGCATAATAAAGCGTTCTAATTTATAACTATTCTTTTCACAGGGAGATGAAGCACTCTCAGTTTACCTAGAGTATCTCTCTGGTGGCTCGATCCACAAACTACTTCAAGAATATGGTCCGTTTGAGGAGCCTGTTATTCGGAACTATACCAGGCAGATTGTTTCTGGTCTAGCCTACTTGCACAGAAGAAATGTCGTCCACAGGTATCACAATATTTTGGTGGTAGGCTGTTCGTATTTTTGGTTTCTGTATGAAATCGAAACTCTCCCTCTTTTTTCCCTGACGATCTTGTTGTCATTGCCTGGTCTCTTAGGGACATAAAAGGGGCAAACATACTTGTCCATCCCAATGGTGAAGTCAAGTTGTCTGATTTTGGCATGGCCAAGCATGTAAGCCATTTAGAATTCTACACTATGAATGTTAGGGCACATGGTAGAGTGTGTTTCTTAAGTAATTTAACTGTGATTACAGTGGCCTAGTTGGAATTCTATTCTATCAAGATTCAGCAGTTCATTTCTTTCTACTAATCCCATAGAGAATTTTCATAAAATAAACGCCTAGTTAGTGTCTTTTATGTTAATTCACCATCTCCTAAGTGCATTTCATAGTATAGATACATTGCAGTATATGTATATTTTTTTTCTTTGTTAATATGTTAATTCTTGGATATGGTTTTGCTGGGACCAGATAACGTCGTCTTCATCAATGCTTTCTTTCAAAGGCAGTCCCTACTGGATGGCACCCGAGGTGATCATCATTTTAACCATCTTTCGGCCAATTGTTTTATTTTAATTGTAGTTTTTCTTTGTTCTCATGTTTGCTAATATCCAATTAAACTGCAGGTAGTGATGAACACGAATGGCTACAGTCTTCCTGTTGATATATGGAGTCTGGGATGTACGATTCTGGAAATGGCAACTTCCAAGCATCCGTGGAGCCAGTATGAAGGGGTAGGGCTCTGGGCAGTAGTAAAAATTTCATCGACTTCATTTGGGTCTAAAGAATTGGTCTGGCAAGGGATTCATCTCTCTGTTGTTGAATCTTACAGGTGGCTGCTATATTCAAGATAGGGAACAGCAGAGATATGCCTGAGATTCCTGACCACCTGTCTAATGAGGCAAAGGGTTTTATAAGGCTGTGTTTGCAGCGGGAGCCATCAGCCCGCCCCACGGCCTCACAACTGCTAGAACATCCTTTTATTCGGGACCAAGTGACTAGCAGTGCTTCTAACATTAGCATCACGAGGGATGCTTTCCCTTCTAAGTTTGATGGGAGCCGAACACCGCCGGTAAGCCTTCTGAAGTGCCTTGAAAAGAGATTGCTGCCATGCAGCTGATCAGTTTTATTTCCCTACAAATATTGATATTTGGTTCTTCAACTTTTCTATGAGTTTTCACAAAGGGCAGATATTCCTTGACATTTTTGAGATGGTAGTTATGCACTTGTACATGGCACTGTTATGACTCTAAAAGTTGGGAATCTGAGCTGATTATTGAAAATTTTCTGCATGAGCAGCCAGCTCTTGAGCTTCACTCGTACAGACCAAGTACTACTCATGAGATGGATTACACGTCGAAGCTGGTAGGCAAGACCTCTAGGGCCTTGAGTAACCTTAGGTAACTCCTTTGTTCCTTCATCTTGCAAACTGCTCAATAAATCTTAGGCTGTGCTACTGTGTAGTGGGAAACTTTGAATGAACACTGAAAACTTGAGGAGAAATTGGATGGGAATTGCAATTTTTTGACGTATTATCTTCTTGTTCGCAGGGAGAACGCAAGGATGATAACATCTTTGCCTGTATCACCATGCTCGAGCCCATTGCGGCAATATGGACCAGCCCACAAGAGCTGTTACCTCTCACCTCCTCACCCGATCTACTCCCCTACTCAACAAAGTGGGCTCACCTTAAACGACTTCTCTTTATTTCCCATGAGGCCAGAGACGAGCACTATTTACAACAGCCCCGATGTCTGGCACGAAGCTGCACTGTTCAAGTCCAAGACGCCCGGTGGATCACCAAGGACAAGAATCATCTGATGAGCACGGAACGGCCTGTGAAACACCAATGTGTTCTAGGGGAGAGAGTCATCTGGAATCTTGTTACCCGCCGGTCCAGTGAAGCAAGTTTCAGGAGCTTCTAGAAAGCGGACCAGGCTCCTCCTGGGAGTAGGTGGCGGAGGCTGCAATCCTCCTCCCGGGTGACAAAGAAAAGGTTGGAATTGGGATCTGGGAGTAGGAGGTGATACCTTGCCATAGTTTCAGTGTCTTTGTAACAGTTCGTGAATAGTGAAGCAAGGACAGAGGAGTAGAAAAGAACAGCATCAGACATAGCAACATCTGTGTGTAGCAACTTTTTTTTTTTTATTTGTATGTAGAATTTTGTGGTGATAAAATATGATGGCCAACAATGCTTGGTCCTTCAGACAAGCAAGGTCTGCTGTGTCAATTTTGAGGCTGTCGTGCTTACTGTCTCCGCGAAGAATTCTATCTGCCGGCTGCTCTGAGGCAAATACGATTTATTACTGCCAATTAATAAATTTAATTAATATATCCAGAAAAAAAACTGGGGTCCAATAGTGACCGACTCAATCTGAACTCGTCCGCACTGAATCCTAATCCTTTTCCTATTTAAGTGTCAAGTCGAAGTTTAGATATTTCCTTCTTTCTCCCTCCCATTTCTTCCTTCCTGTGGAAGCTTTGACAGAGGAGTTTTCCTGCTTCGACTCTCTCTCTCTAGTGGTAGATTTTGGATTCGGAATCGAAGCCGGAGGAGGCTTGAAAATGCCGATCGAGATGCCGAGAGGCCTGCCGTTCTCGGTGGACACGTGGAGCCGGGCTTCGCTGAGGAAGCGACACCATTTCCTCACGCACGCCCACAGGGATCACTCCGTCGGTATCGCCAATTTCTCGAGCCGGGTCTACTCCACTGGCCTGACTAAATCGCTCGTCCTCCAGCACTTCCCTCAGGTTCGTGATTTCTGGGCTGTTCGTCATAGGTAGAAGATTAGATCCTCCTGATTAGGTCCTTGATTGTTAAGTTGCGATTTTACGGGAGGTCGAAAGAAAATGAGGCCTTTGTTGGGAGAAATTCTGCTCGTGTGAGAGACCGAGCTCAAAATGTTTTGCAAAATGGAACCCAAAATTGTTTTTTTTTTTGGGGCAGCTTGATGGTTCATTGTTCGTGAATATTGAGGTGGGGCAGTCGTTGGTCATTGATGATCCTTATGGACCTTTTACAGTTACTGCATTTGATGCTAATCATTGCCCCGGTACGTCAATCTGATTGCTCATGTACTCTTACACAGGCTTCTGCTTCTGCTTCTGCATTCCGTGATTCTAGCAGCTCTTCTACTACAATTGTATGATGCCCTTTTATATCCCTAATTTTCACTTAGCATCGACAAATTGATGTCGATATGCTCAGGCCATTTTTTCCCTTGACAAATTAAAGGGCGTGATCCAGGTTTCATGTTGTTTTTCTTTTATGTCACTGCCTTGAAAGCAAGGAAACTTTATCACTTGACAACAGTTTTGAAGATTCTATCGTCGGACGATTTATGGTCAATTCTGAATTTTTAAACTTCAGGAGCTGTAATGTTCTTGTTTGAGGGTGAGTTTGGTAATGTCCTGCACACGGGTGATTGCAGACTCACCCCTGAGTGCCTGCAAAACTTACCGGGGAAGTACATCAGCAGCAAAGGAAAACAACCTATTTGCCGGCTGGATTATGTTTTCTTGGACTGTACGTTTGCAAAATATGCACAAAGGATGCCCAGCAAATATTCAGCGATCAGACAGGTAAAATTTTGCTGGCAGCTAAGGGGGTGAAAGAGTATGTTCATTTGTCAATATTCTTGATTCATTTTCAGCTGCTCATGAAATTTATTGAAAGATCCAGGACATTAAGCATTTTATTGGAAACGTCTGACATGCTGAATATTAGAAGTATGAAGTATCAAACAGAGAAGGTATTATGAAGTAATTACATGTTGACGACTGCAGGTAATCAACTGTATATGGAAGCATCCTGATGCCCCGGTAGTTTATCTGACCTGTGACCTACTTGGTCAGGAAGAAATTCTAGTTGAGGTTTCAAGGACATTTGGGTCCAAGATATATGTAAATAAAGATGTCCATGCAGAATTCTTCCAATCTTTGTCCCTCACATTTCCTGAAATAATCTCTGAAGACTCAACTTCTCAGTTCCATTTGTTTGATGGGTTCCCAAAATTGTATGAGAGGGCAAAAGCAAAGCTTGAAGAGGCAAAAGCAAACTACCAGCCTGAGCCTCTGATAATCCGACCTTCAACCCAATGGTATGCATGCGAGGAGGAGTGCTCACAGGCGGATATTAAAATCAGGCAGAAATTTTATGAAGCAGTTAAGGACCAGTTTGGTGTGTGGCATATCTGTTATTCAATGCACTCATCCAAGGAGGAGCTTGAATGGGCCCTGCAACTTTTGGCACCTAAGTGGGTGGCCTCAACAACACCGAATTGCTGGGCTGTGGAATTGGACTATGTTAAGAAGAACTGTCTGGCAAGTAAAATTCCTGCAAACGACCCTCTCTGGAAGATTTTAGATATTGGGCCAGAGACCTCAATCGATACTGAGGAATCTTGTGAATCTGTTCATTATTCATCATCACCAGCGATTGTAGAGCAAACTCAAAGTTCTATTGCAAAGGAAGTCCATGGAGTGCAAATGTGGACAAGTTGGAGAGAGTTGATCAATTTATCTCCTCCAAGCAAAAGGCCGAATCTGACCTTATTTGGCAGAGCCAGACTCAGCCTTGAGGATTGTACTCACTCTTCTCCCCTGAAAGAAGCAAAAAGCATTCACTCTAATGAAAAACCTCCACGGATTGTTCCGGTTTCAAACAAACTGGAAGATGAAGCCTCATGCCGAGAAAGAGAGGCTATAGGGAATTGCGAGAAACCGGAGGAAATACAGGAAGGGGATGGAGATGTTATAAAGGTGTTTGCTCAGGCATCGGGTGAGGAAAAGCCAGAAAACTGCAAGGCTTTTCCTTCCTCTAATATAGGATTGCTGAGGGGCTTCAGTGAGAGGTTTAGAAAGTTGTACAGATCCATGAATGTGCCCATACCACAGCCTCTTCCTTCACTAGTCGAGCTCAATACTAGCAGACGTGCCAAGAGGAGATTCTGAGGGGTTCCTACCAGTCAGCTATCATTTGTTGAGATTTTTAACCCAGAAGCTTCCATTCTTGGGGTGATTTGCCTTTACCATTCGTTTCATATTCTTGATGCACAACTTGTAATTTGTTTTGTAAAGGAGGGCAACTTGAATTCAAGTTGATCCTGGCAAAAGATTTGACCGGCCCCGCAACATGCCTTGTTGGTCTACTCAAGATCGACGATTTATTAGTCTATGCAGATCTTCTTCCTTGATAACTTAGCAGCTGTAATTATGCAGTTCGGATGCCCAGGACCACAGCACCCTCTGAGCATCCAACTAATTCTTTCACACGCCCGCATTGCGATGTTGTTTTGACAGAGGAGCCAAGTTGTATGAGTTTTGAGAAGGCATATGCGTGTGGATGCAATTCGGGTTGGGTCCCTACTCCCTACCCACTAGCCAACTCCATAGAAAAGTGGCTGTCCATCTATTTCTGCGCAGTTTTTGGTCGATTTGGGTCGTTAACGGAGAGGCCGAATACCTAACGCAAAGCAGTGTGCTAACTGGTT
>CXYZ01002951.1:2457837-2471645 GCA_900006705.1 Sonneratia caseolaris
GTCCCAAAATCATAATTACCCAGTTGAGCTTACTTCCCTGATTATCACTGGCTGGCCTGCTCAACAAGGTGGATCGAGAAAACTGAATCCAGGGACAGCGAAGCTAAAATCAAGGTGAAAGGAAGCCAAATAAGATATATTTAAGGAAAATAGATACAACCGGTCGGTCTATCCCAAATCCATGGGAAAGCCTCAGCCCCGCAACCCTCTGAGTTCCTCCCTGCATTTTTATAAGCTGATGATGCTTCGAAAACAATTGCTTGCCAAGCAATGAAATGCTATCCCACGAGCCCGCGTTTTCAGGATACATTTTAATCATTTCTGTTTGCGCGTCACCTACGAGAACTGACATTGCAAGCCTGTGAAGAATATTGCATTGCTCTATACTGCCCTATTACCTTCCACCAGTGTTAAAACGGCTTAAAATTGGAATCTTGATCTATGTATTATTATCTCTTTATATATATATATAATTATTTTAAAGAACAATATTAGATTGCCTCGTGAGCTTTTGTCCTCATGTTCGGATGGGTTATCTCGGATTTGCACATCGTATGAGCGAGATGAAAATTGGAGGTGGCCTCCGGAGTCGCCATGGAATTGTAATTAGTTAGATGGAAAGTTCGGTCTAATTTTCCTGAGAGCGACTTGATTTGAATTCGGGTCATCTTGTCACGGCACTGAGGAAATCTAAATACAAAATAAGGGAAGGATATTAAAGACGAATGATGGCAGCCGGCCATAGGGCAAAGTCGCATTTTATTACACTAACAACTCTATGATTATACAGATAAACTTATTTATAGATTTAGTGGGAAATAATTAAATCAAAACAGATAAATGAATAATATTAAGGCCATACCAACTTGATTATATGAAATGGTAAAACTCCAAACTAATTTATTTAATTAATATGATCACATTCAAATGATACACTTCTTCATATATAAATACAATATTTCTATTAATTCCATCAAGATGAATATATAGTAACCGCAAAATGTTCATCCAGTAATAATGATTTATTTTCATGATTTCTCAATTGAATCCGTTGAATAACCTATTTGCCACCGAACTTCATGGCAATAAACAAAGGGAGTCTTCTATTACTCCCGAAAAATGCTCTTCATCACTCTTTTATCTTGCGGAGGCATAGCACATGATCTATGCACGTGTTTTGAATAAAACCGATTTCAATTGGTGGATAGTAGCGGACTCGTCAAAATCAATATACTCTAATATTATAAAGAAATTTAAATGTAATATAAGGAATAGATATTAGAGACAAATAATTATGATATGTCATAAGTCAAAACCACACTTTATTATATAGGTATGTAACGTAATTGTAAGTTTAAAAAGAAACAACTAAATTAATACAAATAAATATAAAATATAAAAATAATATTAATTTGATCACATAAAATTATAAACTAACTTGTTTAATTATACAACTTCATTCATTCTTTCTAATATGTGAATGCCCCCAAAAGTGTCCTTCAGTTTTTAATCGATCAATCACCTTTAAATTTAAATAAATAAGATTATATTTTAAATTTAAATATCGTACATTTAATTTAATCTAGAAAAATATGTGAATACTTTGAGATTGGACTTAGAGGTGGGGGCTCTCATTAGGGCGAGGAAAAGGACAAAGGAGATGTCCCGTAAGATAATTCAGGATGACAGCAGGCCGAGAGGGGCAATAATTAAAAAGCAAAAAAAACCATGCGTGGACCGAAAACGTGGAGGAAACTTGACCTTTGAAATTCAATCCTCTATTGTCTGTTATTGGAAGGTGACCTACTAGACTGCATCACGTGATCTGTACTGAAGTTCAGTTCAATCTGATGCTCCGAAACGTTCCAAGATCCAAGAGTCCGGCAGGTTCTACAGGGTTTTTCTCCGCAGTTTGATTCTCCTGGTTCGGTCAACCGGCGAGATCGAATTCTTGTGATCAAGAGCTGGAAATCGTGGACAGTAACCCACAGTTACCGGCAACAGCTTCTGAGAATTCCTAATGAAGATGATGAGCTGGTTGATAGTCGCCAACGGAGACGACTTTTATCATGGACTGCAAAACGGGTTAATTTCCAAGGGTTACTGAGAACTGTTAGCTGTGATAGTCATAATTTTCCGGTTTTAAAAGGAACGCCTTGGGCTGTGAGGGAAGAGGAGGGGAACCAAAGAGGCACAAAATTCTTCCTCACTAACAGGAACCGAATTTAGGACCACTTGATCACAACTGAAGGCGAGTCAAGTATCATCGTGCCGCAGTTTGTTTCTCGCTGTCATTCATTCATTATTCTGTTACCTCGATGTCCTGGCATCTGAAGTTCTCGGCCTTGAACTGCATTTGTGGTTCTAGAAATGTTAGAGCACAGTAGAAACTTGCCGTATAGGCAATGCTTAACCCAGAGGGGTCGAGATATAAACAACTCAGCTGTTCATAAGCTTCAGAATTATTGCTTCGGGCTGTGGCTCTTTCTGTAAGACAAAATACTGGTCGTATATTCATGAAGGTGATGCTGATGCTACTCACTCAATCACGATTGAGCTGGACCAGAATCACGATCTGTCTTCCCTAAAATCATCTCTTTTTTATTCAGTTTTATGTACATACGATCACTTGTGCTGTTATCTCATGCTGAATGGACACAGTTTCCACTCGATCCTGCTTTCGTTTTGTTCATGGTCCAAACCTCGCCTGGACAATGACTCTTCCGGAGGAGAAAAGAAAGAAGCAGTGGAGTACTTCAATTGAAACAAATCAGTAGCAGCGAAACCTACACTGTATACCCACACAGCAGCAGATCGGAAAAGGGGACCCAACCTTCCGTTCTTTTTTCTCAGTTCTCGAACAGTCTCATCATGAAGTTTTATCCTTGCCGTGTTAAGAAGATGAAAAGAATCATGCTCAGTATCTCTTCTCTCGTTTGTTTTTCCCGCTTGTTTCGAATCAGTTTCCTCTGCAGTTTCTCTGCTATTAAATCGTGAGCTCCTAAGGTGGCCGATGAGTTCATGGACTAAATGGCAACCCCTGCTGTGACCTATGAATCTTCTGCGGCATATTGCTGAACCGAGAGTTTGAATGGCTCGTGCTATCGTTTGTTCCAATTGCCTCATTTTGCGGACCGATTCCTATGTACTGCTGCACCACCAACACCGACACTGTGGCGGCAAAGTCTGACGAGGCCAACAAGTCACCGATAGCCCCGAGCTCGGGGCACTCGCTCCAGTCCGTCAGCCCTGCAGTTAGTGGTGAGATCGTCCCCTGGCCCCTTCCGACGATGAAGAGATCATGGGCGCTGTCGATTGACCTGATCGCAGCGACCGTCTCCTCCCCGTTGTTCACAATCTTCTCGATGTACGTGATTGACCCGTCATTTGCTGTCCTCATCCTGAACTCATTTATGTACTCCTCGTCGAGATCTTTCTCCTTCTCATCATCCGCCTTAATCATCAGCATCCTCGAGTCCCTGGGCTTGGGCGTCGTGGAACCGCCGACCATGGCAGTGTTCATTGCATTGTCGCTGGGAATGAACCTCATCACTGTGAGGCTCACCCCGGGGTGCTCAGACATCCTCCAGGCATACGCCAGTGCCTCCCGGTCGTCAGGCCCGCCGAAGAAGAGCACCACCACCTGGTGTGACACCTGGTTGGCCGGTGCCCGGGTGGAGCTGTTGAGCCCCCGGTCGACGAGGATCCCTATGGAGCAAGGAGCATTGGCCAGAACGTTCGTGTTTACCATTCGGAAAGCTGGGTGTGTTGTTTCCATCCCTCCGTCGATCGTCTGCTGCTTGTGGAAAGGGATGATTATGAAGGTGGCTCGCTTGTCCTCGGCTAGGTGGCAGATATCCTCGTGCATTGTCGAGTATGGGGAAATGGCCGTGAGGGGCTGGACGGTGACATAGCCCGTGTGCTGCTTGTAATTCTCGAAGGCGTTGATGATGTGGTCCGACTGGGCCTGGGTTCGGTTCAGCGCCGGGCCGCCCGACCTCCGGGTGTGGTGGACGATAAGCATTGCCGAGGCCCTCCCCGTCAGCTCGACCAGGTGGAGCACGTAGACGCACATCGGCAACTTCTTGTTCGGATTGAAGGCTTCGAGGAGGGTGATGATGGTGGGAACGTTTCGAGGGGTGTGGACGCACACCACAACATGAAGCTCTCCCTCGTGCTTTGATTTTTGAAGCGTTCGCCTCTTGTACGGGATGAACTTTCTCGCCGGCTGGTAAATCGCCGTCACGATGGGAGTGATGATCCCGGTGACGACCACGGCGACCACCACCATGGTTGCAAATGTAGAGTCATCCAGTACCTGAAATTTAAAATTAAGCACGTGCATCAGAATAGGAAATGCAGCTTATTTACAATATTAAAAGTTCTCTCTCGAAATACCTTTTGGTCCTTTCCCACATTGAGAATGATCATCTCGACGAGGCCCTTAGTGTTCATGAGTAGTCCGAGCGCGATACCCTCGCGAATTGGCATCTGGTAGATCACCGTCACGATGAGGGTCCCAACAACTTTTCCGGCCGCAGCGAGGATGACGATGAGGATCAGCACCGCCCAGTAGTTGAACCCGATGATCTTCCAGATGTTAGTCCGGAGCCCGCTGATGGCGAAGTAGAGGGGGAGGAGGAGCCCCGAGACGAAGTCCTCGAGCTTCTCAATGAGGGTGACCCCTAGTGGACCGTTTGGGATGATGACTCCAAACACGAAGGCCCCGAACACGGAGTGAGTCCCAATTGCGTCGGTCACGAACCCAGCGATCATGACCCCGGTGAGGATGAGACCGATGTAGAAGTCGCTGAATGTCTCCCCTTCGGGGGTCCTCCGAATCATCCAGGAGATCGCAGGCCGGACGATGAAAATGCAGACGAGGATGAAGGCCAAGGAGGCGAGGACGACCCAGAGGGATGCGAAGGATGCTCTGTCATTCTCGGCCAGAGCAATTGCCAGTGCCAGGAAGATCCAAGCGCACATGTCGTTGATCATGGCAGAGGACATCGCGATCTTCCCGAGCTCGGTGTTGATGAGCTTGAGCTCTGCGAGGATCCGGGCGAGGACTGGGAATGCGGTCACCGAGAGGGCAACGCCAAGGAACAAGATGTGAGCTCCCTGGTCCGTGGCTTCTTCGCTCCTGTGCAGGAGAAGCGAGAAGACCGCCCCGACAATGAACGGCAAGATCATCCCAGCCACAGCGATTGCCAGGGCTTTCCTCCCCATCCGCCGGATCACACTCATGTCCATCCCAACCCCGACGAGGAACAGGAAGTAGAGCAGGCCAACGTTCGCCATGGTCTCGAGGACCATAATGCTTCGCAATGGGAAGAGTGTCCTTGCGAATTCTTTGTTCTGTCCGAGAACTGATGGACCCAGTAGTATCCCTCCCTGGTTATCATCAACAAGTCAACACCATTAAAGCCTCGACAAGTTAAAAGAATATGATCGATAAGAGCCGAACCCGAAAAAATCTAATGTCTTTAGGAAAGGAACAAAGGGCATAATCCGTAAAGATGAATTACCAAGATCTCGGAAATGACCCGGGGTTGCTTGAATGGCTTGAGGATGTATACCATCACACGAGTCATCACCACCACCATCGTCAATTGCAGAATGAAGAGAGGGAGCGAGTAATCGAGCGGGTTATCCCCCTCCCATATGCCGTTCGTGGTGATCATTGTCGGTGCATAGCACACCAAAGCCCCATCCGTTGCATTCCCCTCCATCTTTGAAATCGAACTATATGTCTACGCCTCTCGGTCTTCTTTTCACTTTCCTCCTCCTCCTCCTCCTCCTCCTCCTCCCCGTCCTCGGCGACCCTCGACCTCGAACTATTCCACAGCCGTAACTCCACTTCCTTGCCGATCGTCGCAGACCCAACGTGACAACTCGGATCCCGGTGGACGGATGGTACGACCAAATGCTACACCGAACAGTGACTCCGTCTTGGATGTGTGTCTATCTTCTTCGTGGGCTAATTTAAAGTCTGAAGGGGGAGGAAACAGATGTTCTAGCTTCTGTTTTCTGTTGTCATTTCTTCTCTGGAGAGATGGAAGAGGAGATAGACGAAGTAACTAAGATTAAACGGTTGCCCGGCCGGTGGTTGTTGCATTGCGTATGTGTGCCCTTGCCTCCATCAGCATGTCTTCCTATTTTAAGGTTGCTGTCCAGAGAACAAGTAACAGTAGACAGGGCAGGCTTCAGGATTGCAGTTACCCTCGGATTTAGGGTTCTCACCATCCCAACAAGATTTTCAGGAAACTGTTCCGTTGAGTAATTGGGCTTTAGACATGAGAAATGACGGTAAAAAAAAAAAAAACTTGGGTTTTCCCAATAAAAGACCAACATGAGCTGTAAAGTAAACTGCTCCTATCCGTCGAGCTTATGATCCGCGAAACAACGCGGTTTGATAAATCCTCGAAACAACATGATAATTAATCTTGATAATATTTAGTTCAAGCTTGAAAAATCATATTAGCATAAGTTATCATACCTAAGAAGTTGTGAAATTAGAATATGTATCATATCAGACATTTATATTCTGTTTTAGTACAATGTTGAAGAATGATCTGTCATTTTTCTTAACTTCAAAATATTAAATTTGGGTCGAGAGAGATAGCAAGAACTCTGATAGATAGTCGGTCTTCAAGATTTGCATTAAAGAATCCGTGAAGAGTGGAGATGGAGCCTTTTCGAATAAGTAATTTGGGTAACCTTCAAAAATCAAACCATGTGCCTCAAGACAATCCTACGTGTTGCCAAACCTAATTCACTGTCAAGGCAATTTCAAGTCCAGTAAGCGTGAGATGCTGTAGGGTGGTCACCCGACAGGGTGGGATTTGTCAAAAACTTGTCAACGACGAAGGGAAAGTTGAACGTTATCTTATAAAATTTATACGAGAATATCATTTAATGAAAATTTAAAATTTTAAAATAATATCTTATTATCTAATTATTATTATTATTGTCTAATAATCACTTTTTTTTAGATACACAGTTATTTTAGGATTTATTTAATGCTTTTCTTTTTATTTTAAATAATTTTAAATGATATTTTTCAAAAATTTCTGAGTAAATATAAATTTTGATTTTGAGAGATGAATTGAACATAAATTTTGTCATCAATATCATTATTTAGAACATCAATTTGGTCTTGTAATTGGCTTGTTCCTCCACAATGTACACAAGCAGAAGACTCTACCAGGATTGAGTTGGGTCGTCAGAGTTATCCTCATAGCATGAAAAGCGTCCGCCAATGCTGGAATTGCTTTGACTCTTGCCAGATGAATAGCCGCCCCCCCGATTGAATCTCATGGCATTTGCCTCTTCAAATTTGATGATTGCAGCAATGGCTTCGCGCTTGTGACTGGCAGCTCACGGTGAGAACAGAATTTGAAATTTCGATCCTTTTCCCCCTTGATCCTCTGTCATTCTTTCGTCTCTCTGTTGTCAAAATGATATTTAGGGTTTTTTGTTTCTCGTCAAATTATCTAGACATTATCATTTGACACTCTCATGTACCGTTGGAGATCATAAAATTCATAAAGTTCACGCCGTTATTGCCGGCTCAGGTACCCCGTGTGATTTCCGTTTACTCTAATTGACGGAGGGACCTATCTGGTAGATGGGATAGGAATTGGACGATTAAATAGATAGAAAATGAAATTAAGGTCCTTCATTATTGGTGCCTTACAAATTGGTGGATGACCAACATTCGCATAATCGCATGTGTCCAAAATTTTATAGAACAGACCGACTGTCTGATATATTACCGAACCGAACCGAACCGAACCGAACCCTGCGATGGGCACAGTAGAACTCCTGCATCGGAATGATGGTCTCTTCTTCCTCCTTCCCCTGTTACGGTGGGCTCGGCAGTTGAACGCTTGATTTCTCCTCTTCACTGCTCAACCGGTTCTCCCAGAGATCGATGGGAGCTCCAGGGTGCTTCTCTCTGATGGGTTGAGTTCAAGAAATCAAGCAAGCCGTGGAATACGCCGAAACCCTAAATTGAATCTTCCTTTCTATTGGACTTCCATCTCCGAGGCCAGCCGAATTCTTCCATCCGCCATGAAGCTCCGGTACGCAATGGTGTGCTCTTCGAACCAGAACCGGAGCATGGAGGCTCACTTGCTGCTCAAGAAACAGGGCTTTGACGTTTCTTCGTACGGCACCGGAGCTCACGTGAAGCTTCCCGGGCCCTCCATCCGGGAGCCCAACGTCTACGAGTTCGGCACTCCGTATAAGCAAATGTTCGATGACCTCCGCCGCAAAGATCCTGACCTGTATCCTCCTATTCTCTTTTTGAATCCTCTAATGGCTTCTTTTTATCCTTATCCCTCTCTCTCTCTCTCCGTCTCAACCTCGACTCTTATTGAGATAAATACAGATGGTATGGAAATGGCAGTGGCAATCTTTTCTAGCTCCTTGATTTCTTACGGTTGAGCTCATATGTTTAGGACATGAAGTTGATGGGAGATTAATTTCCCCACTACATCAAAAACACATACTCCTTATTTTCCCGAGTGTTGTCTGATTTCTTGTTTGAATGATTGTTCCTAAATCGTTCACTTACTACCTCTATGAAAGTTGTAGTCCTATAGGCAACAATACTAGGGCTATGGCTTTGTTTCTGCAATTAGATGTGTTTGTACAATTGACATGTACATAAGAACGGTGGGAAAGGAAGAGGATTTTGCCCTTTTATCTAGTTTGTCTGCTGTTGCTTTGTCATACCTATATAGCATCTGTACGGCCCTTTTATCATCAGTCGAGATGCTCCGTGTGAAGGTTAAAAATCTGCTTCTTTTCAGCTGATTCACTGGATTCATAAGAATTCTGTCTTTTGTGTGATTCTCTCCGCTCTCTCTATGGATAAAAAGTTATATAGCAACCATCAACAATTTTGCACTATAGAACACCCTATGAACTCTGGGGGCAGTGGAGGGGTTAGTTCGTATATATATATATATATTTTGCTTGCTTTGAGTTCTCTGGCAATACTTTAGTCTTAAATAGGACCTTAACAAAAGTCCAGGTACAAGCGCAATGGCATTCTTCCCATGCTTAAGAGGAATATGTCTATTAAAACTGCGCCACAAAGATGGCAAGAGAACTCATCTGATGGTGCCTTTGATGTAGTGTTCACATTTGAAGAGAAGGTCTTTGATATGGTTCTTGAAGGTTTGTATGCTATCCTACAGTTTGCATGTTTGTCCATTTCTATCATTTGTTTGAAGTCCAGTGTCCTGTCATTCCATATTACATTCCGATTTGTACGGCAGTAATGGGTGGTTTTGGAATTAAAATGGCAAATGAAGCAATAGTATTGTTCATATATTGGCGGAGAATTTGTAGGACTTGACTCCTAGCTGACAACTGAGCATGGAAAAGTGATTTCTTCTTTGTGATTGCAAGATTAAGAGTATTTATTCCATAAGTTCACTGGCTTTTGAGGTGAAATTTATAGCAGTGTACTGAATGTCCATCTATAAAGTATATCAGTGTGATCTGACACGTTCTGCAGTAAGCAACAATGAATAAATTGAAGATATAAGTATAGTTTATATTGGCTGCACAAGGGCTGTTAAGAAATTGGATCTTTCTTAAGAGCTTGTAAACTTTGATGCCTTTGGTGGTGTGCTGTAGGGGAAATTGTTTGATCTTCATATTCATTTTATTTTATTGAATGTTGTTGCATTAAGGAATGGGGTTGAGAACTGCCAAAGGTTGAAATGCACTTGGGAAAAAAATGGTTTCTTTACCAGCTATGGCTTGGTTGATCAATTCTGCAGATCTCAACAGTAGAGATCAGTGCCTCGTGAAAACGGTACTGGTGATCAATTTAGAAGTCAAAGATAACCACGAGGAGGCAGCAATAGGAGGTCAGCTCGCATTAGAACTGTGCCTTGAGGTCCTCCTCCAGATAACCACCTTACACTTTTCAACCATGAGCTACTATGGCCTTTAATGTTGATATTTTTCTCCTGTGTGTTACTTTCTTTCAATTGACAGATAGATGCAGCAGCTGACTCCTGGGAGTCTGCAATTGATGGCATTGTTTCTGGGTTCGAACAGAGGCAGAGGCGGAAGCTCTTGTATAGCATTTCATTCTACTGATGGGCACGGAACTGCCTCTCATCTTATAGGAATACTTGTGATGCAGCATTGCTTGACTCTCTAGATCTCTCGATAGGCTTTGCAGAATCAAAGTTTTAGTTCTTTTCTCTAATTTTCAGGAACTTTATCCGTTAGTTTGATAATTTCAGGAGTTCTGACGAATCTTGGCCACATTGTGCACTGTCATGATACTTGGAGAGAGATTTGCTATCTTAAAATGTTAAGGGGAATCGAACCCAGTGCAGCAAGAAATAGTCACTGTTGATATAATGCTGCTGTTGGGGCTTGGATGTGTAAGAATCCATTGTACTTCTGAAATCATAAAGAGGTGCACACTGACTGGGACAAAGAAATGGTAGGCTCTCTATTTTTCTTTAGAACCAAGGGTAGCGCGGTCAATACCTGTCGACATTGCTGTTCATGGTACGTACAAATACATAAACCGTGTGCCTGTGGTCGGCTAAGCAGCATCAGCATCCGCTCCCGCTGCAATCAGGTAATTTAAAGGGTTCGATTCTGACTCGCTCAGCTCTTCATACGCCTCCTGGTCATCATTATAAGCAATTGGGACATACCCAGCTCGTTTCATCTGTTTAACCAGAGCCTTTAGAACCGAGTAAATGTCACCTTTCTGTGGATGTCTCCTGTCCTTCACTAAGAAGACATGAACCCGACCCTGAACCTCGATCCAGCTGCACCCAGGCTGCTTGATGACTCTCCGTTCTCTCATCTTCTTCCTTATCTTGACGACATCGCTCCACCTGCCTCGTTCGGCGTACATATTCGAGAGCAGCACATAAGGGCCTGAATCGGAAGGATTAATCTCTAAGAGCCTGTCGGCTACATACTTTCCTAGGACAATGTTCCTGTGGACTTTACATGCGGCGAGAAGTGAACCCCATACAACAGCGTCAGCAGGCGAGGGCATTGCCTCGATCATGCCCTTTGCTTCATCGAGGAGACCGGCTCGCCCAAGCAGATCTACCATACAGGTGTAGTGATCCTTTACTGGTACTAAACCATAGTCTTCGACCATCGATCGGAAATAACGCCGGCCCTCTTGTACAAGTCCCGAGTGGCTACATGCGCAGAGTACACCGATCATTGTCACGTGGTCGGGTCCCTCACCCCATTCCAACATTTCTTGGAATATTCCAAGAGCCTCCTCTGCCTGACCATTCTGCGCGAACCCTACTATTATGGCATTCCACGAGACTTTGTCCCTTTCAGCCATGCTTCTGAAAACCCCACATCCATCTTCAACGGAACCGCATTTCATGTACATGTCTATGAGTGAATTGCCAACAAAGATATCCGAATCCTCTGCCCGAGATTGGAAATGGAGGCCGTGCTTCAAGACGTGGCCGTGGGCCTGCTGACCCAATTGCAAATCAGCGAGGTTGGCACAGGCATTAAGCAGGTTTCCAAACGTGTAGTGCGTGGGCCCGACAGACTCCCTCTTCAGGAGCCGAAAGAGCCCAAGGGCCTCCTCATCGTCGCCATTTTGAGTACATCCCGCTATAAGTGCATTCCATGACACAATGTCCCTCTCGATCATCCTCGTGAACATCACCCTCGCGGCTTTTAAACTTCCCGCTTTCGCATATCCACTCACCATAGAAGTCTCAGAGACAAGATTCCTGATGGGCATCCTATCAAAGACCCTGCGAGCTTCATTGAGACGACCACATTTTGAGTACATGTCCACCAGCGCATTCCCAGTAACGATATCATTCCTAAATTTCTCGAATTTCATGACACGGGCGTGAATTTGAAGCCCTTCTTTAACAGCTGACAAGGTTGCACAGGCACTCAGTACACTCGCTAGGGTGATCTCATCAGGCATAAACCCGTGTTCCATCATCTTCAAGAAAACATCCAGGGCTTCTCTTGCAGGTCCATTCTGCTCGTAGCAAGTGATCAAGCTGTTCCAAGAAACTAGGTTTAATTTGCTCATCCCATCGAAGACACTGTGAGCTGATTCTACATTTCCACACTTGGAGTACATATCAATGAGGGCAGATCCCATGAAAACATCAGACGAGCATGGAGACTTCGACAGGAGGGCATGGATTTGCTCCCCTGCACTCATATCCACCAGCCCGGCACATGCGCTGAGGGCACTCCCAAAGGAGTACTCATTGAGCACGAAATCTTCCATATGCATAGTGGCAAAACAGCCCAATGCCTCATCAAACATCTCGTGCTGGGCAAAACCAGAGAGCATGGCGTTCCACGAGCACTGGTCCCTGACGGGCATCGACCCAAAAACCGCCTCTGCTTCATCAATGAAACCAAACTTCGTTAGAGTGCTCAGGATTGCGTTCCAAGTGAAGGTGTTCTTCTGGGGCATTTTGTCGAACATCCTGCGGGAATCATCCAAGCAGCCGCATTTTCCATACACGTCGATAAGCCTGTTCTGGATGAAGACTTCTTCTGCAAATGGGGACTTGATGACCTGAGCGTGAACCCGGCGGGTGTCACGCGCTGACCTGGCTTGGCCACATGCTTCCAGCAGCATCGCGAAGGGAGACGAATCGCTGAAGCCCACATTTTTTAACCGTACACATCTCCCCATTTAGCTCATCCCGGATGATTTTGTTGAACTATTGAAGCTCATTGATCGACAACGCACTGAAGATTAACTTTTCCTCGCCACTGAATCGAGGGCACCAGTGCTTCTCCTTCGGAGGAAAAACAAACTTTCATGAAAATTCGTCTAAGCTCGATACCTTAACTTCCTCCTGTCAGCCGTTGCTCCGGCTTCGTCGCACACAGCCCTCCCAGGAGAGTCATAGCTACAAACTACACCAGACGCCGCGACGACAGCCAACTGTCCGGGCAAAAAGTAACAGCTGACAAAGACAAACCACGTTAGCCTAACTCATGTAATATATATATATATATGTAAAATATCGGAAAGTAATCCCAAGTTAATGCTTTAGAGCAATAAACAATTGAGAGGCTTCTAATGGAGAGTAAGAAATTTCCTCACGACATGACCCTATGGCTTCTTCATTATTTTCTGCTAACCCACCATCTTCCCCGAAACTCGGGCAATCACGGACTAGAGACCGAGAAAAGCACGGCATTCTTTTGCACTCGAGAGAAGGCAGAATCGCATCATTCAATTACGAGGGACTCACTATTGTCCATGATCATGGCATGGCCAATGGCAACCTGGCCTGCTTCGCGTCCCTCTTTCCCCGGAAATCATAGGGTTCTACGATTGCAGAGGAAGGGTTACAAGGACTTCTTGGAATTAATCCAATGATATAGTCCAACAATATGTCGAGCGTATGGTCTTTGGATTATTTAGCTTTACTTCTAACCATTGGTATAAGAGCCGTACGTGGTGAATCGTTGATGATTTAAGAAATCAAATTTGGTTTGATGGAACAATTGAATGCATTCGGTGTGACACAAAACTGCTCCAGCCTCATGAAATTGGGGTTGGAATTTGAATTTCTGGTTCTGCAAGTGTGTTGCTTCTTCCTTTTCCACGCTTATGCATGCTCATTCTGTCAGCCCCTTAATGCTCGGACACAGAAATGGCTGCCAAGCGGACCCTCGATAGCGTGGCAGCCCGGGAAAGGATCGAGGGAAGGAATGCCAAAGGATCAATGGGATATATATAGGGCGAGGGCCAAGCCAAGTGGGAAGGCGAGCTGGACTTCCCACTT
>CXYZ01002951.1:2472139-2506469 GCA_900006705.1 Sonneratia caseolaris
CAAGTGTGAACTCCCGGAGTGAAGTTCACCCGTCCAAGTGAGGAGTGCAAGTGCCGGAGTACGAGGCATATACTTGGACGTGGCCGTGCAAGGTCGTGTAAGGGTTTTGTGTGTTCTTGTAATTCGTGTTTGTGAATACAAGTGAGATTTCCCTTACCTTGCATTGTTCGATCGTAATCCTTGATTGCTAAACCTCGCCAAGCTATTTCGCTGTGCGTGTGTGTGCTTCGGGTTGGCTGAGAGTGCACGGGTCACTGCTCAGCACCATCGCAGGAACGGAAAAATTCGGGTGAGTTCCGACCCCTGTGACACATTCTGTATTACGAGGATGTGTTTTTCAATTTTCCGCCCCATGGCAAGATTCGTTGTTGCATCAATTCGTTCTTGCGGGCCAAAGCTCCATAATGGCCTACGCGACTGCAACAATTCTGGTTGGACCGCCAACAGACAGACATCGAATCGGACAGCGGCTGGTGGAGTCAGCCAAGCCCAGTTGGCTAGAAGTCAACTAGCAGATTCTCCTATTGAGTGGTTCGACCCTATGAACGATCCCCAAATGGAAGTTGGCTGGACCCGACCACTATGAAGTCGGTCAATGGGATCGAGTGTCATGTGGCTGACTCTCCCCTTAGAAGGGCCATATGGGTTCGTCACTTTCCCATGCATGCCACTATGGCTACTCTCTCTCAAGCTCCTACCGTTCATCTCTCTCCACATCATCCCTCGCTAACTTTGGCATTAGGGCCTTTTTGGGCAAACCTCATATGGCTTGGCTTTCTTGTAGGCATTTAAGCCGTGTTATAGTTGTCGAAATTCGAAATTTCTGTAGAATTTTCTCTTATTTTTATTAAAAAAATTAAAATTAAATATGTTATAAAATATTATAATCATTGTATTTCCAATATATTACTGAGTAATATAATTAATTAAATATATCAAATAATAGTTCCATCAATGTATTACTATTAATCTTAAATATGTCATTCTATAATTGAAAAAAAAATGTACTTACAACATTCAAACCAACCAATAATTCTGCTGGATCTTCAGGATGCTTATTCTCGATGCCCTTTATACATATCATGTTATTCATGGATTAAGTCGGTTTTTGTGAAATTAAAAGGAAAAAAAGAGGGAGAATAGAAAGAAGCTTTTCTATATTCAAGGCGTGAATGATTTGCTTGACGGGCATCCGACCAAACAAAGTCCGACCTTGCGCTTCACGTTCACAGCATTGAGCGTGTGGATGAGGGCTTGCCTGTGCATTTCGACAATTCTCATTCTGTAATTTAAAATAAATATGATTTGACTGGTCAAAGGCACTTTAAGGCCAATAAAGATTACCTACGGCTGGTCTGAGATTGGTTTCCAGGCTGGCTCAGGTATATATTTAGGCGAGTTTAGGTGAATTTTCTTTCTTATTTATACGGTTCAGTTCAAACCGGTTCAAAATACTTTTTATAGAATAAGTATGAGCAAAAGTGAATGCAGAAAACATTTGTAGTGAAAGTCTGACTTGTGCTCGCATGTGTATTCATTTGGGTATTGCGTTATTGGGATAATAGGCATATACTTACTGATCCTAGTATGGATTGCTGGAGGCAGCCAAATTGGTTATGCGGTAATCACAGAGAACAAATATTTTATACTCACATATATTACTTAGACCATAATAGGATATTATTGGGTGGTCTATTTTTTATTTTATTGAATGCTAATATAGCCATATATTTACATAAGGTTCCATTTATTCGTTGGCTTGGGGGAGTGATCTCCTAAATGAGCTTTGAGCAAAAACTCAATGCTGCTTCAAGATTTGTTCTTAATGTGAGCCCATGGATTTGGGGCCCAAGTAGAGCCCAATCATTAAGTTAGGCCCATCTATTTTTCTCTCCCTCCACCGCCTTACGCCTCTTTATACACCTGTCAATCGATCATTTCTTCTTCTTCTTTTCATTCTCCTGGCGCGCGCGCGCGCGAGAGAGAGGGAGGGAGGGAGAAATTTGCACGGAGAGAAGGGGAGGTTGACGAGGAAGAGTTAAACAAGAGTCGAGGCGGTAAGTTCGAAGTAGTTGAATATTTATTTTGATTAATTTGAATTATGATAATAATGTATATTATGAGTTATAGGTTAGTTTGAATAGTATATGTATAAGAATTTTTTTTTTCTTAAATGGGTAGAAATAAATTTGTGGTAATGAGATAATAGTCAACATATGTATATATATATATATACATACACGTTGATTTAGGAGGAAATTGATTCTGGCAGTGAAAACAGAAGGGAAAAGAAATAAAGAAAGGAACGGGAATGAAGAAGGGAAGAGAAGGGGAAAGGAAAAGGAATAATCGGGAGGGATAGGTATAAAAGAGTGGGATGGAAGGGATACCAGTATTAGAATTTAGAAATTGGAGGAATCAATTAAGATGATTCGTTCATTATAATTACTACGTTAATTCGTAAGAAAATATTTTATCTGGATATTAGAAGTATTGAAAATTTTATAATATATATTAATTTTATTATGAATGAAATGATAGATATCGAAAAAATCCGAGATAAACACTTAGAGAATCCTACTTTGTGAATGGTCAATTTAGGGATCGTGAGTACATTCTTTTCCATTTTGTAATGCTATATCTATAATTAGAAATTAGTAAACATCATTTATGAAATAATTATTTATTATATCTAACTAATTGTGGTCTTTAGTGAGTAAGTAAATTTCAAATGAGTGATGAAGAGAATAGGAAAAAGATAAATAGTTTTAGTAGTCCAACATGCATCCATATATTTTGCATTATTGAATATGTTTGTGTATAACCATGGTGACCGCTAAACCGGCACAATAAAATTGGGCTTTACTAACCTACCACGGGTTCCTGGCGGGATATAAACATGAGACGTGAGTGACGCTGGCTCTGTTATCCCAACGGTATATGTGAGATGACCCTTTTTCGGGACCTGGTCAAAAAAACAAAGATCAGAGAGGAAAGATAAGAAGAGATAGAGTTTTGAGAGAGCGACGGGTCCACTTTTACTACTAGCGGATAATTGGCGGCCCCCGAGATTACGTGCAAAGGTGAAGAGCACGGGAAGGAGAATATTATGAGATTGATTGGCGTGTGGTGTCATGGTACCGTTTGGGGAGAGAGAAGTATCGGTACCGCCATTAACTCTGTCGTAGAGATAATGCGACCCCATGGTTATTGTTTGATATGAATGTGTACATGCATTGCATTATGTAGATCATATGGAGCTAGCTAGGCCACTACTAACAATCTATCCTAGTTATTGACTAATTAGCATAATGGATACAATTATGTAAGAACTTATACTTAAACTAATGTTATTACACTTGGAAATATGTATTCACTAAGTTACAACTCACATTCTTTACAACTTTTACATATAAGGAAGATACTTAGCCGAGCAGATCAACACATTTTAATTTGGTGATCAACTAGGACGAACCATAGATAGGGTATGTGTAGAAATTGTGTATAGTTCTGTATATGATATTACAACCTGAAATATTTTAGAAAACAACTATGACTTGAGGTATGTGTTATTGTGTGTTAGTGAAAAATCTGCTGGGTTGTGAACGGTTGTTATTGGATATGCTGGTCAAAATGTTTTATAATAGGTTTGAGTTATGGTTTTTATGAAAAATAACTCGAAATTTTGCCAAATTTTCGCGTTGTGACACTTAATTTGCAGAAAGCATCCCATCATGGAATATATTTGCAAAACTTTTGTCATTAGGCTATAAATTTGGACTAAAGTTGAAAGATGACTAAAAATTAATTTGTGGCAATAAGATAGCACTAATATATTCCCACAACAGGAAACTCTTCCAAGTTAATGAGATCCTAATTATAAATAATATAGAATGATCAATTATTTGTTAGGCATATGGATACAAACTTTTATAATTGTTGATCCATTGACTAAGGTCATATCACCCATGGTTTTTTATGAGCATAATGATCATACATATGCTTTATTAGTCATAATACTTTAGTTTAGTGGAAGCCCATACATTAATGCCACTTGGTTACAAAAAATATTTAATGAATTATTTTTTGCAAAATAAAGTTTTTGGTGTATTTGCGCTATGAATTTCAGTTTAAGGTGTAAAATTTGATCTCATTAGACCTAAGGAGGACTAGTTAGAAGTAAACATGTTCATATCATATTACATGTAATTTCCATTCTACACATCTATACTCGATTTATGTTATCAGATGCATTAATGTATGTGATCATTGATTGTTTGAATCTCAATTTATGGGATGAAGAATGCTTTGGTCCTATGNATGTTCATATCATATTACATGTAATTTCCATTCTACACATCTATACTCGATTTATGTTATCAGATGCATTAATGTATGTGATCATTGATTGTTTGAATCTCAATTTATGGGATGAAGAATGCTTTGGTCCTATGTTAATGTATCCGATGGATGAGATTATTGATATGGGTAGCAAATTTCTATGCATATAAAAAGTAATCAGGTGATATAAGGTCATATGAGATATCATTGTTGGCTGGAGTGGAAATTTGTTGGAATTAATCTAATGATATAGTCAGACAATACATCAATTGACTGAGTATCTATATTGTCATATTAGTTGGCTTGATTAAATCATCTAATTAAATAAAAAGGAATTTAATAGATAACTTATAAAATTTATGAACTAATGTGTAGATACCAAAAAGTAAGATAGGGTTGAATTCAAAATTAATAATACTTCATGCATTTATATGTAATTCAGCGTTATGGTGCGTAAGTCACAAGCTCTACGTACATTTGTTCGAACTCCTATTGTTGTGACGATATTAGGAAAACTCTTATGGCCATGTGAAGACATAGAAGAACCAAGCCCGAAACTCAATTCCACAACTTTGTGCGATGGATTCGGGTACGCTTCTATTTATGTTTACGTAATCTTTTGATGGCTTCAACACTTAATGATCTTGGAATTATTCCGTTTCAATTCCAACGATTCTTAGACCCAAAGAGATTGTTACCTTCACTGCAGCAAGGCCTACTTTTGTGAATCAAGGGGACTAGAGATAGGGATAAAAGGAAGAACTTCCTGGTTGTATCATCATCATATNAATTTGGACTAAAGTTGAAAGATGACTAAAAATTAATTTGTGGCAATAAGATAGCACTAATATATTCCCACAACAGGAAACTCTTCCAAGTTAATGAGATCCTAATTATAAATAATATAGAATGATCAATTATTTGTTAGGCATATGGATACAAACTTTTATAATTGTTGATCCATTGACTAAGGTCATATCACCCATGGTTTTTTATGAGCATAATGATCATACATATGCTTTATTAGTCATAATACTTTAGTTTAGTGGAAGCCCATACATTAATGCCACTTGGTTACAAAAAATATTTAATGAATTATTTTTTGCAAAATAAAGTTTTTGGTGTATTTGCGCTATGAATTTCAGTTTAAGGTGTAAAATTTGATCTCATTAGACCTAAGGAGGACTAGTTAGAAGTAAACATGTTCATATCATATTACATGTAATTTCCATTCTACACATCTATACTCGATTTATGTTATCAGATGCATTAATGTATGTGATCATTGATTGTTTGAATCTCAATTTATGGGATGAAGAATGCTTTGGTCCTATGTTAATGTATCCGATGGATGAGATTATTGATATGGGTAGCAAATTTCTATGCATATAAAAAGTAATCAGGTGATATAAGGTCATATGAGATATCATTGTTGGCTGGAGTGGAAATTTGTTGGAATTAATCTAATGATATAGTCAGACAATACATCAATTGACTGAGTATCTATATTGTCATATTAGTTGGCTTGATTAAATCATCTAATTAAATAAAAAGGAATTTAATAGATAACTTATAAAATTTATGAACTAATGTGTAGATACCAAAAAGTAAGATAGGGTTGAATTCAAAATTAATAATACTTCATGCATTTATATGTAATTCAGCGTTATGGTGCGTAAGTCACAAGCTCTACGTACATTTGTTCGAACTCCTATTGTTGTGACGATATTAGGAAAACTCTTATGGCCATGTGAAGACATGGAAGAACCAAGCCCGAAACTCAATTCCACGACTTTGTGCGATGGATTCGGGTACGCTTCTATTTATGTTTACGTAATCTTTTGATGGATTCCGTTTCAATTCCAACGATTCTTAGACCCAAAGGGATTGTTACCTTCACTGCAGCAAGGCCTACTTTCGTGAAGCAAGGGGACTAGAGATAGAGATAAAAGGAAGAACTTCCTGGCTGTATCATATACATAAGCAGCAGAATTTTACAGCACTCTCTCTTTCTTGGTCTCTTGCATGAGCTCAGTCGAGCATTAGTCGAGACCGATTCTGGAACATAACAAACTGGTTCTGCACGGCTTTATCTTCACCGGCTTTCCCTCCTCCTGAGTGTGAACAAATTAAAAAGGACCGACTTAGAAAGTGAAAAAAAAGGTTGATCTATTTTCCTTCAGCAGTTGCAGGCTCTCCGTCTCCTCATTTTGCCCTTCAATATCTCGAAAGGCCAGCAACTGGGTAATGGCTCATCTTTGCCGTCTCTGCATGAACTGTGAAAGCAAACACACGAATTCGTCGGTCACTATGCTTGGAATTGAAATTTCATACATACTCTACCCGTTTTCTAGTACAATCTCTTATCTTGGCTCCATGACTTTACTCTCCTAGTATACTGACACCCCTTAGACCGAATCCCCGACTCCATCCTAACAACAATCAATAGAAAACCCACTCCAGCTACATACAAGTATGGCATATCTGTGAAGATTTTTTACCAACACCGGTGATATTTTGGATATTTTAAATCGTAGACTCCTAAATGTTGCGATCAGTCATTCGTTCAAACCACAACTGGGGGGATACTTTGGTTTATGTTCCTATGGATTCGAACCTTTATATCAGTTGGGAATGCTCTTTCACTAGATATCCTCAATGAAAATTTACCTGCTTCTACTGCTGCTGCAGCGTTTATTGTGAATCCTCTGAACTGCTGCCGCTGGGGACCTCATGCTCCATGACTCAAAGTCCTTGCGAGCCTCTGCCCCGTTGATCCACGTCCTCGGGGAAACCTTGGATTTGGATCGGTTCCCACTCCTTGTTTTTGCCTTCCTTGTTGTGAGGAAAGCAGGGAAGAACATCTTGATCATGAAAGTCCCATTGTCCATGCTGCAGGTTCTCGACACCGTACACCTATCCATCCTTGGCCCAGCAACGTTCTCCGTCTTCCTCTTCTTTCCGTTCTTCAGCCTCTCCTTCTTATCCAACCCTTCAGCGACCAAATCTTCCTCTTTCCTGGCCTCCTTCGCGCTCTGCTGCTCATCCACCATATCTTTCAGAGAGAGCTCAAAGCTTGACTCGGGCATGTGGC
This sequence comes from Sonneratia caseolaris, assembly GCA_900006705.1. Taxonomy (NCBI): domain Eukaryota; kingdom Viridiplantae; phylum Streptophyta; class Magnoliopsida; order Myrtales; family Lythraceae; genus Sonneratia; species Sonneratia caseolaris. The sequence continues at coordinate 2,479,575 of CXYZ01002951.1, forward strand.
GGACCATCTCCATGAGCTCCCTCCTACCCTGCTCGATCACCCGTCGCCTGGAGGAAGGCGATGGGCTGCTGTAGGAGTGATCATGAGGGAGCAGCGGGGACAACGAGTAGTCATCCTCCATCGATTTCCACAGGTCGGTCGATCTCCTCACATGGCAACGGAGGGGAGATTCGGTCCAGAAGTGGAACTCTCCATCCCCGAGGCTCATGACTGAACCCGAGGGAGGTGATGTGAGGTGGGCTGAATTACTTGAGAGGATTGCAGTGAGCATTTATAGATTGAAACGATCTCAGCATTGAATTGAAAGTCTGTGGTATGGGAGCTGGAAAGCCGTTGCCGTCCTTGATGGGGAAGTCCAAGTTTCTTCCAAGTAAAAGCGTCCCATTTTCCCCCTCTCCATTTTTTCTACATTTGTCCCATTCCCAGCTCTCCACCTTGGAGGAGGAGGAGGAGGAGGACTGACTTTTTAGTCCAAATTCAACCTTCCTCTATCTTGAGGACTCGCAAGGTCACATGCCATGACAATAGTCAAATTTAACACGTTATCAGGGTGCACATATCTCCCTAACTCTAAGTATTGTAAAAGAATATTAGCCATATAATTAGTTGTCACTTTTTTTTGGGTACATTTTTTTTTTGGAGTTATTCACACAAATGCCCTAATTTCAATTCTCTTTTTTTGCCCCCAAAAAACTAAACAGGTAACATTTGATAAAGCTATCAAAACGCGGACATGAATATACCTAAATTTATGGACTTGTGGATGTTTATGGATCGAGAAAACTAAGCTACATATCTAGCTTCAACAGTGTTGGATTGTAGAAATCTCGCATTTGTTAGGATTTGGAACAAAGGTAATAAGGTGTGAGTACTATTTTCTAGACATAAATTTAAAATAAGATAAGATATATAAAATAATAAAATTATATAAATAAATCTCATTTCTAATCGAAATTAAACTAGAAATTATTATTTATTTATTTTAAATCGAAAGTAATATTATTATACTAAACTTATTGTCTAAGTAAACGAAAACAGAAATTAAAATGTAATGAAATTGAGTGGAATGACAATTATCATTCATTAAATCGTTCTATTTTTAAATTCTATAGAAATAAGACCAAATATAAAACTCATTTCACTAATTATATATTTGATAACAATGAATTTGAATCATAATTATAAGATTATAATGAAATAAGTGCATATATAATTATCAATATTTTCTTCTATTATTATTTTTATCATATACTTTTTTATATCGATTTTATTCTCAATCGTCCTACAGTGCATATTTCTTTTATCAAATAATTATTTTAATACAAAGAGAAAAGAATAATTCAAATATGGAAATATAGAAAAAGGAAAAAGGGAAATGGCCGACGTGACCGACAAGGAAACGTTCAACCCAAAGATGGAACGCCAATTCCAGCATTGAGGAGTTATGCTGGAATGCATTTGCAAAAGAGGGATGAATGGTCATTCGTTGAAATAGTGATTCCGATCTTCTTCTGTGCACAATTAAACTTAAGAAAAGCAATAGTGGCCGGAATGATTAATTCATATTCCGATTCCCATTCCGGACTACCAAGCATGCCGTTTGGGCATACTGACAAGACGCTTCATTGACAATCGCATTTATGCTAGCGGTTCCTTTGTGCCAGAATGCTCTGAATAAATTACAATTGATTGAAGAATATCTTCCGGGAAATGATATTCCTCGTCGTTCTAGAAATCATGAATTAACCCATTTTATGGGCCACGAGCAATAACTTTATGACCTGTGACAGTCAGGCGAAATCATGATGGGGGCAATAAACATTTTCAATTGGACAATCCTAAGGGTCCACCACCACTTGTCTTTCTCCCAGCTGTGTTCGCTTACAATAATGCGAAAATGATGGATCAGAACGGCTATCTGGGAGTCTAAATCGATGGGGGCAGATTTATATATACGCTAATGGTAACACGATCATGTAGATAACATCGGAGTGTATCGGCGACCATAACTTGATCAAGTGCAAATCTTCCACCGTACAATGGTCGATCATCCTTCTTTTGGGGGATAAGATTTTTCCATCCATAATTTGTTCAGGACAGTGGCTGATTAGGGTTCTCTCATCATCTGCTGCCTCATAGGGTCACCATCTCGAATGAATCGAGTGGTGTGGTAGGTAGAAGAAGACAAAAGTGTAGTTGCACGCGTGGGCTGATGAGTTTGCATCTGATCGTTCATTTTGTGTATCTGGACTGAGTTTCCAGGCTTCCAATGTCGCCAAAATCGAGCATGAAACCAAGGGAATGAATTTAACGTGATTAAGATACCATGTGCTGGGCCACGTGGGCAAGATCTTGGGAATTGAATTATGACATCCGAATGATTAAGTAGGTCGAGATCAAAATCCTCCGAATCTGGTAATGATCAAACCCCAGAGATCTCCAATCATCAGACACACACTGAACAGTTTCAGTGCTCATATTTCTTTTTCCTGGCATTAGCTTTTGGTTCTAAACCCAAGTGCGAGGGCAACCTTGGAGCCGTGGCCGAGGCAGGGGAGCATCCGTCGGAGAAGGCCATTGGTAACAGAGACGCCGTGGAGCTGATGGACTCAGGGCTCCATTAAGGTGGAATGGTTTGTGGCGGCAGAGAACAATGTACGATATCGACTCGGCCTTCCCTGGTGGCTCGAATTCAAGGAGGACGAATGGACAGTGGGGGGTAGTGGAGCTGGAGCAGCATAAATAACGGAGGGTGATCTCATGTTTTCTTCATGAATCCTGCACCCTTCAGAGGTCATATGCGGAGTCGAGAGGTCAGTTCGTAAAGGGCAAATTCAAAAGAATGGGAGCTACTTGAACTTCAGGAGAAGATCATCACCGGTTACGATGTCCCTCATATGAAATTTCAGAAGAAACAAGGAAAACGAAGAAAGACCACATAACAATGACAAAGAGCATGGAGTTAAACGTCATAAACTTCCAGCGCCGCCGCCGCCGCCGGGGAGTCATATGGACGGCAGATATAACCGGCTCGCAATTTAAGTAGACTCTGCACATGCATCCCCGAGAAAGAAAAGGACAGAGAGATGATGCGATGATTGTAGAGGAGTCTGTGTTAGAGCTCATCCCACACCACTCTCAAGTCCCTAATCACAAGATTCAATGTGTTTCTCTCTATATTTATTAACCAGATATCCATACCAACCTAACAAAAGTAAGTCGTATTGAGAAACCAAAATCATCCCACCACAGTGCAACTTTCAATGAGCCAACTGAGAAGAAGCTCATGTTTCGGTTCTCATGTGTAGAGTTCACTGCTATTTCAGCACCCAGTTGGTGGGCTCAGGTTCCTTCTGTGCGTGGGCAACTTAGAGCCCAAGAAACCAAAGCTGAAGAAGAGAGATTTTATTTAGGGGGAAGGCATCATTTGGCAGTGGAAGGAAGGCAAAACAACAATGTGATGTGGTTCAATTCGCAATTCAAGAGATCGATAACGGTAAAAGATAGCACCCGCATAATGCAGTTATCAGTCTGCATGGAATTGCAAGAGTGCAGTTCACGACTCAAATTGAGCCTGAGCTCTATTCATGGAGACACTGGGTTTGCAGAGCTGACGACAATCTCTGTATCATGCAACAGGCCATCAGTTGAGACAACGGATTTCATTGATGCGTCAACAGCAGCCAGAGATCTTCTGCAGAAGTGTAAGCCTTGGATTTTGGCCCACGGCCACATAGCTCTCACTGGGCAGCAGTCTCGACCGAAATCAGCTGTTCCAACAGACTAGTTTCTCAGTTGTTCCACCTCTGTCAACCGAAAATCGAGATTCCTCCTCAAACAAAAAACTTTGCTCCGGAAGGAATTTCAGGGGGCAACGGCTAATCATGCCGTGGGAAAACTCAAACTAACCAAGAAGAATGTACACAACGCATTTCACATGCAATAAAACTTAAGCAAATGTAGGCAACTTAGCTTACGACAATGAAAAAATGCTGAGCAAGGACCTCCACATCATGAATTACAAACTTACAACTAGAGCAAAATGGCATTTCTGTATCTACAGCAAATTAGAAATGTTGGAGGAGTGGACAGAAAGATGGAAGATGAGGCTGAAGGAAACTCTCAAATTGTACATCTTCAACTTAAAGATGTCACCGCCGATGTAGCCCAGTGTTTCTGTCAGCTATCTAATATGATGAGAAAGAAAGGTCAAAACCATGGCATATTTTTCTAGCCTGCCTGCCTTGTCAAACTGTAAGATCTTCCTAGGCTTGAAGTCGCCATATACATAGTGTTTGGGAAAATGTATAACATCAGGTGTAAAAGATCAAGAATTTGAAAAGCAGAGATGATTCTCAAAACTTCTTATGTATGAGTATGAGAGTTGAAAGGCCTTTCCCGTGGATGGTGAAAATCTCAGCTTGGATGCCTGAACACGAAGGAAGGATCGATCTTGACTGCTATGTATCAGTTCGCCGGTCCAGAACCCGTGCTATGCTGCAGCTATCTTCAGCCGACTCTCATCAATTATGACAGGACATTTTGAGCAAATCATATGAACGATTCCACAACGGGAGATGACAATTATCATGATGCCATAGCTGAAGCCAGGGGGATCTCGCTCTCATACGATTTGAATGAGATGTCATTGTTGCTTGAACTGCTCGATGACGATCTCGACCCAATATTCCCCAGGTCGTTATTATTATCGTTACCACTTCCTCCATTAACCACAACCGCCTCCCCGAATTTGACGTGCCTTCCATCCCCATTTCCTGCAGAACCACCAGCTCCGGTGCCAACCCTGCCAATGCTTCCGGCTCCATCTCTGCCACCACCACCACCACAGACAATTCTGAGTCCAAGGGAACGGGAAATGCATCTGTACAAACAAAGCATAAACCAGAAGGACCATGGGAAGCACACGAGAGCCATGCCAGAATAGAGTAGCCAGGTGAAGGTGGCGGGATCGGGCTGGGTCATGTACACCACCAGGAAGGCACCTCCGGTCGCCAGGGAGAGCAGTATGAAGCACGAGATGAGCCATACGAAAAGCCTCCCTGCTCGGGGGTCGGATATGGGCATTTGTTGATATTTCGATCACAAACAATTTAACAGATCGGAAGGATTTCTTCTACGTCATCTTCCATCTTCAGTATCGACGCTCAGATCATCGATTCACCATCCAGTCGATGGGAAAGGCTTGGCTCCATCACAGGAGGATCAATCTGAGAACGACAGCAATGAGAATGCAGGGTCAATCATTCGACTTCATCAACAACATGAAGAGGATAGATCGTTTGTTGCCGTGGACATGTTCCATGCTTGGTTTACGTGAAGAAAGGAAGAAGGAGAGAGAGCAGAGAGATTAATGGTGCCATTACGACACAATTCACATCGTACTCTGGAATGCTGCTGTTTATCTTGACCGTCTATCCATCAGAAGACCCTGATGATGCGGTCTAGCATCTCATCACAGAGATTTTTTTTTCCATTCTTAGTAAAATACGAGACTAAATCCAAATGCATTAAAAGAAGAAATTAAACAATACAACAGAGAGGTAGGGCGACTCCTCTCATGTCACCAAATAAAAGAGAATCAAGCCCGACAGGACATGTGTCGAAGATGTGAACCCCTTTAGAGGGAACGAAAGCGGGTAGTTCGCCGACTATTCAACATGTTTCCCTCTCGATGCGTAATGATTCGCCACCACCGACCGATCACGTTGGAAAAAGTGCTCATATTTCTCTTAGGAGTACACTGTGCAGGCCAGTATCACCTTCTTGTGGAAGCAGCAACCAAGCAACTAATTCCCAAATCCACTTCAAGGACTGTCCTGCAATTGCCCGATTCCCATGTCAATTTTAAACCTGCCTTTACCGACCACAAATCTACGATATAACTGAGGTCGTAATGTCACTGTCATGAGCAAATCTTTGAATCCATCTACCAAGGTTATCTTGCGATAGTCCTCTCACATCCGCCTTCCCTGAATTACCTACCCTTCACTGCCCTATCTGTAATGTATTAAGTTCCATCTATTCTTGCTCTGGTTTACGCCAACCTACATGTATCCAACCCTTTGTACCCTGTCATATGACTTGGTTATTAGCTATTAGGCCCTTGGCCAACCGGTTCTAGGAATCAAACCTCACAATTTCGTGTGGTCGAACAAAGTGAGGATCAAAAGTCGCTTTCTTTTGCAATTCCGAAACAACCTGCAACCAACTCCAAGGATGAGAAGAGTCCACGATAATCCCCCCGAACCCGATTGGCAACATCCCAGANAGCAACCAACTCCAAGGATAAGAAGAGTCCACGACAATCCCCCCGAACCCGATTGGCAACATCCCAGATTACGAATAAGCCATCGCTCTTTACTACCCCGGGATATGCTTCAACCTTTTCTCCATCTAGCATCCGTTCCACGCCTAGTCCTCGTAAGGCGCGAATCATTGTTTCTGATCCAAACGGCATGACGTGCGATACGTCGGAGCCACTAGTCCGTCTTCAAGTTTCGGCTGTTGATTTACTTCCCTGACGAACATCCTTTATTGAGAAGACTCTCAATACGTTTCATGTATGATTAAGTTGGCACCAATTAAATCTTCCCCAAAAAAAATTATCGAGTGGGGTTGATCATAACCAGATAAAACTCCCCAAAACTTATTTGAGAGAAAATTTTTCAATTTAATAAACCCTTATTAGTTTATATATAAATCAAATCGATTTGTAAAATTCTCTTAATTGTAAATTATTTTACGAAATCAGAAGTTGTTTAGAAAAGAGGGTTGGGCCCATCCTAGTTGAAGATATGGTCTATTGGAAAAGTGGGAGAGATCTATCACTGATCAAATTTGATTTGTCTACCATGTTGACCAAGCCTAATAGACAGACAATTAATTACTATTTACTTGTAATTAGGTTCAATTAATTTGGTGACTTATAAGAAAAAAAATACAATCAATTAGGTGATGAGCCCCAAAAAGACTGCCGGCAACCTCACTGTACACAATCAGTTGGTGCTGGCCATTTCTTCGAGAGCTTTACGGAGCTCCGGCCTGCGCCAGCAATGGCTATCAGCGAAGAAAATTCACGGAAAAAAAAAAATTCTGCCCGGGTTTCATCATGTTTCCGTGAATCACATAAATACTCAAGAGACCGATTCCATCTGATATATAAGCTGAATCTCACTTACATGATCTAAGATTATGGAGCAGTTAAAATTTTGCAGCGAGTCGAGGTTTGGTTTGNATACTCAAGAGACCGATTCCATCTGATATATAAGCTGAATCTCACTTACATGATCTAAGATTATGGAGCAGTTAAAATTTTGCAGCGAGTCGAGGTTTGGTTTGATTCCATGAGGACTAGTCGGTAATCACTTTCCTGGCTCCTAACCACAGGTAGCTCAACACTACGAGCAAGTAATCAGGACTGATGTAAGTGAGTCGCAGTTGAAGCATGGAAAACCACATCCACGAGTTCGATATGTCCACACTCCCCTCTCCCTCTCTGATGAGCTCGTGGCAATGTCGGGGGGAGAGAACTCGGTCGACCTGATCACCGTGGCCCAAGCCGTCCACTGGTTCGACCTCCCAGAGTTCTACTTCCTCGTGGGCTGGCTCCTGCAGAAGCCCGGAGGCCTACTCACGGTCTGGGCCTACCAAACGCAAGGTCTGAGCCCAGCGTTCTGGAACGGCTTCTCAGCACGACCATGCTTTACTGGAACCCGAACGTTCAGTACCTGTTCGACCAGTACCGGATGCCGCCTTTTTCCTTTCGAGAGCTTGGGACTCGGCTCAGAAGGGAGCCCCTGCACGATGGATCTGCACAGGGTGATCTCGTTGGATGGGTTCATCAGGGAGCTGAAGTTGTAGTCCGTGGTCACCACGGCTAAGGAGTGCGGCGTCAACTTGCTGTTGGAGGGGGTTGGGAAGGAGTTTGAGTGGGCCTGGGGCGGGTCCAAGCTAGTGAGGTCGGTCGTGTGTAAGATATTCATGCTTGCTGGAAGAGTGAGGGTGTGATGAAGAATATGCTTCTTGCCCCGACCTGGTGTCAAAAGAAATAGCTGATGTACGTGTGAGAAAATACCAAAAGAGGATAAAATATATGTTTGTATATAGTAAACTAAACTCAATGGCATGTTTGGCGATGTGGAACGGAGATTCTGATTTCGATAAATTTTTGAAGGAATCTTCATGTCAAGATTTGGTTACAAGTTGATCAGGAATAAAAATTTCTGCTGATGGCTCCATTTCTTATCAACAAGGAATAGAGAAGGAGCGAGCGTCATCGATATGTATTCATTCCATAGCCATTTCTACTGCAGATAGAGGGTCAATCTGTAAAATTGAGCTCCGGCTGAGCTCATTGCAGGATTTGGTAAAGCTTTCTTAAGAAATCGCTAGCACCAACTGGTTGTGTACAATGAGGTTTTCGGCAGACCTTTAGGGCTTATACCAACCCCAGTTGACTGAATTTTTGCATTAGTCTGCTGCACCTAATTAATTGATTGTTTATTGGGTTTGGTAAACATGGTGGACAAATCAAATTTGATCAGTGATAGACCACCTCTTCCCCTCTTTTAATATAAAATCAACCTGGACTAATCCCCGTTAAAAGAGTGCAAGAGGTCTGCAGGGGATCAAATCTGACACTCCACCATGTTTGCCAACCCAATGAACAATCTACACGGACCAATGCTTGTTCATGGAAGACATGGACTCTTGACATAGGGGATGGATCCATAAATGATTGAATTTGACTACGATTAGCTTTTCTAATAAAGACTCTTTCAAAAGACAATTGAGGAGGTAGATGTTTTTTCACTTCAATTGTGTACATGTCACTATCTCCGATCAATTTTATTAAGATAACATACATAATACGTAGCACTGTTAGAATCTAATATATATATGGCCGGTTGAAAGATTGGGAAAGATCCATCCATGGTCGAATTTTATTTCTCTACCATATAGTTTACCTAATCCGACAAACAGTTAACTGATTAGGTGATGAGCCCCAAAAGTCCGCAATGATGCTCGGCCTGATCTCATATGACGATGTGGTTGCCTAGAACCTCAAGAACTTGGAATAGGTCGGAGCAAATTATGTGAAGGCAGAAAAATCTTCCGAAGAAAGCCTCTCAGGATCGGCTGCCTCGTGTCGTTCCTCCATATATTAAAACTATCCCAATCTGAGAGTTGATGGTGCGAGTGGATTCGTAGACGGCGAGAGAGACGGTGATGGCGGGTCTGTTCGACAGGCAAGCTGAAGTGTATGCTAGGGTGAGGCCTACTTACCCGAGGGAGCTGTACGAGAAGCTTGCTGGGCTCACCCCTTGCCATGGCTTGGCTTGGGATGTCGGCACCGGCAGCGGCCAGGCTGCTATCGGAGTAAGCGTCTGTCTATCAGGGATTTATGTGCCAGGCATATTGATTTCTATCCACCATCGTTAGATCATGAAGGTTATACAGCAGCGAAGATTTTACATCGTAAGTCCATTCCATCTCCACGAGGACTGATCGATTTTCCTGGTTCCGAATTACAGGTAGCCGAACACTTCGAGCAAGTGATTGCGACAGATGTGAGCGGGTCACAGTTAAAGCATGGAATGCCGCACCCACGAGTTCGATACGTCCACACTCCCCTTTCCCTCTCCGACGAAGAACTCGTGGCAACGTTGGGGGGAGAGACCTCGGTCGACTTGATCACGGTAGCCCAAGCCGTTCACTGGTTCGACCTCCCAAGGTTCTACTCTCTCGTGGAACGAGTTTTGCGCAAGCCTGGAGGCTTAGTCGCCGTCTGGGCCTACCATTTGTACAGAGTGAGCCCGACATTCGATCTGATCCTGAAACGGTTCTTCGAGACGATTGTACCTTACTGGAGCCCGGGTGCTGGGTACGTGTTCGAACAGTACCGGACGCTCCCTTTTCCCTTCGAGGGCGTGGGCCTGGGCTCCGAAGGTTGCCCCTACACGATGGAGCTGCACAAGGAGATCTCATTCGATGAGCTCGTCGGGTTGCTGAAGTCACTGTCTGTGGTCGCCACGGCGAAGGAACGTGGCATCGATTTGTTGTCCGAGGGGTTTGTGAAGGAGCTGGAGCAGGCTTGGGGCGAGACGACGCTAGTGAGGTCGGTGGTGTGTAAGATGTTTATGCTCGCAGGAAGAGTGAGGATGCACTGAAACCACTGGTTCATGCAGGGATCGGGAAGGGCCACGAGCCTCGACGGCTAGTCGGGCTTCCCTGATGCTTCGATGTATAAGGATTAGCCGCCGTAGTCGGGATTGGCTCTGTGCTTCTTATAGCTTTAATCCGACATGGGAATAACAGTTACGTCAAGATTACCATTAATTACCAAATGCCATTTCTCTGGAGTCTTCCCTATAGAATTGTCATCCATCTTCATTCTTGATGAAATCCATATGTGAATTCACACACTTACACATCTCTCCGGATCAGGTATCCACCGACTGCTACTCGCATCTTGTCAGCTTCTCCCTCGGCACAGGTCTCGTTGAAATATCGAATAGCTTTTAATTTTTTTTTCCAATTACAATACGTATTAATTTTATCGAACAAGATTTTGATCGCAAGTTGAACTTTCCTTCTTCTTCGATTATTCATATTCTATTTCCATAATTTTCTTGATTGAAATATAATAGTAAACACATATTTATTTTTTTTGATTATATAATAGGTTAATAAAGTTATATATATATATATATATGTTTGAATTTTTAATGGGTGACGTTCGAGTCAATCTATATAAATTTCATGTTACCGAATAAGGGAATTAATTAATTTCATTATTCCGCCACGATTCCCCCTTTCCCGTCTACTCAAATTTTCTTTAATTACTCATAAATACCACTCCCCACGATCAATCTGCCCACCTAGCGTGATGGTGGCGATGCCATTTAGTCATCGATTACTGTAAAAGAAGAATCCAAGTCCTCGATCTTCTCATATCCAACGCGCTTTCTCTTCCCCGTTGTCATTGTTTGACTAATGAAAATGCCACTAGTAAACAATATCCATATGCCTTGCTTCTTTCTCAGCATTTAGACTGTAGACGATCTCAGACACAGACAAGACGAACCAACGTCACCCGTTTGGACGGAAGGACAGTATACTGAGGGCATCGACAGGGACCACCCGTGGCCTCCACGGAGGCTGCCGATGAGTGGTACAGAGACGATCCGTGATCGTAATGGCCACTAGACAAGGTTTCGCCGCTCTAAAAATTGAGGATCACCCGGACAGATGGTTCTTGGTATGACCGGCATGGGATGTCCTGGCGATCACTGCCCACGATTGAGATCGCCGACGACCTCCGCAATGATCAACGGTATAACAAATAATAGGGATGGTGGTGTTAGTTACAACCCCTTTTACCACAAAAATGATCTTATAAGATAATATCACTATATGACAGCACTTACATGACAAATTACATTATCGTTTAATAAGTAATATCACAAATTATGTAATGTCCCATCATCTTATTTGAATATTTTATTTTGAGCATAGTAATTAATCTTTTATCATTGATAATGAGTTTTTAAGATTTTATTTAATATTTTTTTTTTTTGTATTTTATTGGTGATACCGTTGTGAGTCACCCCACCCTTTAGCCTCCCGCTCGATCTTCCATCTTATCTAATTTCTTATTTTTTAATATATAAAATTTAATATAATAATATTACTATCAACTTAATAACTAAAATATTATAAATTTAATTCTCACCATTAAACACATCTCATTCTTTTATTTTACACTTTTTATATTTTATTATAAATTTATAAGTTGTATATATATAATTGATATTTTTATCAGGGCGGATTGACTCTTACCGTCGGCCTCGGCTATCGCTGTCCGAGGTGACTGCCGAAGTCTTGACGCTCCTCAGCAGCCACGCGTGAAGAGGTGGTAGCCGGTGGCCCGCCTCCTAATTTTTCCACTCACACTGTTCTACTCCCCTCCGCCCACCTTTTTTTGTTTTGTAATTTAACAAGTGGGCATCAANTGATTAGGTGATGAGCCCCAAAAGTCCGCAATGATGCTCGGCCTGATCTCATATGACGATGTGGTTGCCTAGAACCTCAAGAACTTGGAATAGGTCGGAGCAAATTATGTGAAGGCAGAAAAATCTTCCGAAGAAAGCCTCTCAGGATCGGCTGCCTCGTGTCGTTCCTCCATATATTAAAACTATCCCAATCTGAGAGTTGATGGTGCGAGTGGATTCGTAGACGGCGAGAGAGACGGTGATGGCGGGTCTGTTCGACAGGCAAGCTGAAGTGTATGCTAGGGTGAGGCCTACTTACCCGAGGGAGCTGTACGAGAAGCTTGCTGGGCTCACCCCTTGCCATGGCTTGGCTTGGGATGTCGGCACCGGCAGCGGCCAGGCTGCTATCGGAGTAAGCGTCTGTCTATCAGGGATTTATGTGCCAGGCATATTGATTTCTATCCACCATCGTTAGATCATGAAGGTTATACAGCAGCGAAGATTTTACATCGTAAGTCCATTCCATCTCCACGAGGACTGATCGATTTTCCTGGTTCCGAATTACAGGTAGCCGAACACTTCGAGCAAGTGATTGCGACAGATGTGAGCGGGTCACAGTTAAAGCATGGAATGCCGCACCCACGAGTTCGATACGTCCACACTCCCCTTTCCCTCTCCGACGAAGAACTCGTGGCAACGTTGGGGGGAGAGACCTCGGTCGACTTGATCACGGTAGCCCAAGCCGTTCACTGGTTCGACCTCCCAAGGTTCTACTCTCTCGTGGAACGAGTTTTGCGCAAGCCTGGAGGCTTAGTCGCCGTCTGGGCCTACCATTTGTACAGAGTGAGCCCGACATTCGATCTGATCCTGAAACGGTTCTTCGAGACGATTGTACCTTACTGGAGCCCGGGTGCTGGGTACGTGTTCGAACAGTACCGGACGCTCCCTTTTCCCTTCGAGGGCGTGGGCCTGGGCTCCGAAGGTTGCCCCTACACGATGGAGCTGCACAAGGAGATCTCATTCGATGAGCTCGTCGGGTTGCTGAAGTCACTGTCTGTGGTCGCCACGGCGAAGGAACGTGGCATCGATTTGTTGTCCGAGGGGTTTGTGAAGGAGCTGGAGCAGGCTTGGGGCGAGACGACGCTAGTGAGGTCGGTGGTGTGTAAGATGTTTATGCTCGCAGGAAGAGTGAGGATGCACTGAAACCACTGGTTCATGCAGGGATCGGGAAGGGCCACGAGCCTCGACGGCTAGTCGGGCTTCCCTGATGCTTCGATGTATAAGGATTAGCCGCCGTAGTCGGGATTGGCTCTGTGCTTCTTATAGCTTTAATCCGACATGGGAATAACAGTTACGTCAAGATTACCATTAATTACCAAATGCCATTTCTCTGGAGTCTTCCCTATAGAATTGTCATCCATCTTCATTCTTGATGAAATCCATATGTGAATTCACACACTTACACATCTCTCCGGATCAGGTATCCACCGACTGCTACTCGCATCTTGTCAGCTTCTCCCTCGGCACAGGTCTCGTTGAAATATCGAATAGCTTTTAATTTTTTTTTCCAATTACAATACGTATTAATTTTATCGAACAAGATTTTGATCGCAAGTTGAACTTTCCTTCTTCTTCGATTATTCATATTCTATTTCCATAATTTTCTTGATTGAAATATAATAGTAAACACATATTTATTTTTTTTGATTATATAATAGGTTAATAAAGTTATATATATATATATATATGTTTGAATTTTTAATGGGTGACGTTCGAGTCAATCTATATAAATTTCATGTTACCGAATAAGGGAATTAATTAATTTCATTATTCCGCCACGATTCCCCCTTTCCCGTCTACTCAAATTTTCTTTAATTACTCATAAATACCACTCCCCACGATCAATCTGCCCACCTAGCGTGATGGTGGCGATGCCATTTAGTCATCGATTACTGTAAAAGAAGAATCCAAGTCCTCGATCTGCTCATATCCAACGCGCTTTCTCTTCCCCGTTGTCATTGTTTGACTAATGAAAATGCCACTAGTAAACAATATCCATATGCCTTGCTTCTTTCTCAGCATTTAGACTGTAGACGATCTCAGACACAGACAAGACGAACCAACGTCACCCGTTTGGACGGAAGGACAGTATACTGAGGGCATCGACAGGGACCACCCGTGGCCTCCACGGAGGCTGCCGATGAGTGGTACAGAGACGATCCGTGATCGTAATGGCCACTAGACAAGGTTTCGCCGCTCTAAAAATTGAGGATCACCCGGACAGATGGTTCTTGGTATGACCGGCATGGGATGTCCTGGCGATCACTGCCCACGATTGAGATCGCCGACGACCTCCGCAATGATCAACGGTATAACAAATAATAGGGATGGTGGTGTTAGTTACAACCCCTTTTACCACAAAAATGATCTTATAAGATAATATCACTATATGACAGCACTTACATGACAAATTACATTATCGTTTAATAAGTAATATCACAAATTATGTAATGTCCCATCATCTTATTTGAATATTTTATTTTGAGCATAGTAATTAATCTTTTATCATTGATAATGAGTTTTTAAGATTTTATTTAATATTATTTTTTTTGTATTTTATTGGTGATACCGTTGTGAGTCACCCCACCCTTTAGCCTCCCGCTCGATCTTCCATCTTATCTAATTTCTTATTTTTTTAATATATAAAATTTAATATAATAATATTATTATCAATTTAATAATTAAAATATTATAAATTTAAACTTGTATATATATAATTGATATTTTTATCAGGGCGGATTGACTCTTACCGTCGGCCTCGGCTATCGCTGTCCGAGGTGACTGCCGAAGTCTTGACGCTCCTCAGCAGCCACGCGTGAAGAGGTGGTAGCCGGTGGCCCGCCTCCTAATTTTTCCACTCACACTGTTCTACTCCCCTCCGCCCACCTTTTTTTGTTTTGTAATTTAACAAGTGGGCATCAACGACTAACCAGAGCTCTAATTTGGCACATTTGCGATCACTGGCCCGGCGTGTGATATTAGCTAATATAGGGTGGATGCTATATTTTGTGAAATTCTCATGAATTTCTTGAACTTTTACCACAAAAATTGTAGTTGGTATTGGTAATAAAACCAGAAATTTGACATATTTCACAATTTATCTGAACCAATTTAACCTGTAATCAAACTTTGCAATGATTTTTCTCATTCTTTTCTCTCTTCTCTCGAAGAATAATTCAACGATTGATTTGGTGATCATAAAAATGTGCTAGAATGGGAAATAATTTTTATCTCATTGTGAGTTATATATTCATCTAAGTATAATTCAAAATTAACACCAATAGCATGGGTTAAAATATACGATATAATGTCGATCAAATAAAGTGAAAATTGTAAGCTCATAAGGAGTTAGACTCATTTATATCTAAAAATATAATATAATATATGACGGTACATAATTTTTTTCGTACTATTAATGTAAATTTATATATCTCAATACTCATAATCATGTGATGGCGTGTTCACTTTCTCACGTGCTGCTAAACACTTGCACTCAATAACTGTTTACGAGTCAAATATTTATCTTATGGTCTCGAGCGAGGGAGACAACGGGTCACGAATTAAGTAATTTTCTTTCATATTCAAGCTTATATCGACTGATCATGAACCTTATACTCAGATCGGGGAGGTGTTAATTTATTGGTTTTGATGTCATATTAAATTTATTATAAGTCATAACGGATTAGACTAATTTTCACTCAAACTAATAGTTAGTGGTACTTAATTTTTTTATAAACTTATAATTTTCTTTTCCTTTGGTTAATATGGCAATTGAGATTATATATCTCAATATAAATTATATATGAATTATTGATTTATTTTGAAACATTATATAAAATAAGAGTAGCTGTCAAAATCACCCGTCAAGGGAGAAATATGGGTGGTGACTTCCATTACCCCCACCTTGTTTTCTGTTGAAAGAGAGGAACATTAGTAAAGAGGTTTGGCAAGAATTTTTTATATGAGATTAAGGTATTTTAAATTTAAATTTTATTAGTAAAATATCTTTATACTTATTTATTACTTTTTTTTTATTTTATCCTTAAATTTATGGTATTTTTATAATTAAAAAAATCGAGTGGGGTAGAGAGATGGGGAGACCCGTTTGCTGGAAAAGGAGATCCCGGGTGACTTAAATTCAAATTTGGTCATCCACTACGACCAGTTGGCTCTCCTTTATTCAGCCAAGGTGGGCTCACTTTGACCTACTGCACTGCAGTCTACCTACCATGCACATGATCCATAGCCAGGCACAAGGTGAGCGTCTCCCAGCTGTGAGTAATCGTACCATGGAATAGATTTGTAGCATACTTAGTAGTTTAGTATCGTTCATATTTTACGAGATTTTTATTTTATTTTATAGATGATAAAATTAATATCATGTAATATTATTATTTTACTAATGGTAAGCAGACCATTATATCTCTCCTCTCTTTTAAACTCTATATAACTTGAGAATTAAATGATTAAATCGAACGGCAACCTAATCTTAAATTTCTTTTTTATTTTTGGTGCTCAAGCTCGGTCGAGGCAACGTGAGGAGATCTAAGGAGAATCATTAATCACCTATTTTGCCGGTCTTCTTTCACTTTAGCTGTTACATCTCGTACTCTGCCTTTCCTAACCTTACATATGGTCAAGTGCCTGTTCTGTCGGTCTCCAGCATAATATTTCAATATTAATCNAAGGTGGGCTCACTTTGACCTACTGCACTGCACTGCAGTATACCTACCATGCACATGATCCATAGCCAGGCACAAGGTGAGCGTCTCCCAGCAGTGAGTAATCGTACCATGGGATAGATCTGTACATACTTAGTAGTTTACTATCATTCATATTTTACGAGATTTTTATTTTATTTTATAGATGATAAAATTAATATCATGTAATATTATCATTTTACTAATGTTCAGCATACCATTATATCTCTCCTCTCTTTTAAACTCTATATAACTTGAGAATTAAATGATTAAATCGAACGGCAACCTAATCTTAAATTTCTTTTTTATTTTTGGTGCTCAAGCTCGGTCGNTTGTATATATATAATTGATATTTTTATCAGGGCGGATTGACTCTTACCGTCGGCCTCGGCTATCGCTGTCCGAGGTGACTGCCGAAGTCTTGACGCTCCTCAGCAGCCACGCGTGAAGAGGTGGTAGCCGGTGGCCCGCCTCCTAATTTTTCCACTCACACTGTTCTACTCCCCTCCGCCCACCTTTTTTTGTTTTGTAATTTAACAAGTGGGCATCAACGACTAACCAGAGCTCTAATTTGGCACATTTGCGATCACTGGCCCGGCGTGTGATATTAGCTAATATAGGGTGGATGCTATATTTTGTGAAATTCTCATGAATTTCTTGAACTTTTACCACAAAAATTGTAGTTGGTATTGGTAATAAAACCAGAAATTTGACATATTTCACAATTTATCTGAACCAATTTAACCTGTAATCAAACTTTGCAATGATTTTTCTCATTCTTTTCTCTCTTCTCTGATTTGGTGATCATAAAAATGTGCTAGAATGGGAAATAATTTTTATCTCATTGTGAGTTATATATTCATCTAAGTATAATTCAAAATTAACACCAATAGCATGGGTTAAAATATACGAGATAATGTCGATCAAATAAAGTGAAAATTGTAAGCTCATAAGGAGTTAGACTCGTTTATACCTAAAAATCTAATATAATATATGACGGTACATAATTTTTTTCGTACTATTAATGTAAATTTATATATCTCAATACTCATAATCATGTGATGACGTGTTCACTTTGTCACGTGCTGCTAAACACTTGCACTCAATAACTGTTTACGAGTCAAATATTTATCTTATGGTCTCGAGCGAGGGAGACAACGGGTCACGAATTAAGTAATTTTCTTTCATATTCAAGCTTATATCGACTGATCATGAACCTTATACTCAGATCGGGGAGGTGTTAATTTATTGGTTTTGATGTCATATTAAATTTATTATAAGTCATAACGGATTAGACTAATTTTCACTCAAACTAATAGTTAGTGGTACTTAATTTTTTTATAAACTTATAATTTTCTTTTCCTTTGGTTAATATGGCAATTGAGATTATATATCTCAATATAAATTATATATGAATTATTGATTTATTTTGAAACATTATATAAAATAAGAGTAGCTGTCAAAATCACCCGTCAAGGGAGAAATATGGGTGGTGACTTCCATTACCCCCACCTTGTTTTCTGTTGAAAGAGAGGAACATTAGTAAAGAGGTTTGGCAAGAATTTTTTATATGAGATTAAGGTATTTTAAATTTAAATTTTATTAGTAAAATATCTTTATACTTATTTATTACTTTTTTTTTATTTTATCCTTAAATTTATGGTATTTTTATAATTAAAAAAATCGAGTGGGGTAGAGAGATGGGGAGACCCGTTTGCTGGAAAAGGAGATCCCGGGTGACTTAAATTCAAATTTGGTCATCCACTACGACCAGTTGGCTCTCCTTTATTCAGCCAAGGTGGGCTCACTTTGACCTACTGCACTGCACTGCAGTATACCTACCATGCACATGATCCATAGCCAGGCACAAGGTGAGCGTCTCCCAGCAGTGAGTAATCGTACCATGGGATAGATCTGTACATACTTAGTAGTTT
This sequence comes from Sonneratia caseolaris, assembly GCA_900006705.1. Classification (NCBI taxonomy): domain Eukaryota; kingdom Viridiplantae; phylum Streptophyta; class Magnoliopsida; order Myrtales; family Lythraceae; genus Sonneratia; species Sonneratia caseolaris. The sequence continues at coordinate 2,498,283 of CXYZ01002951.1, forward strand.
ACTATCATTCATATTTTACGAGATTTTTATTTTATTTTATAGATGATAAAATTAATATCATGTAATATTATCATTTTACTAATGTTCAGCATACCATTATATCTCTCCTCTCTTTTAAACTCTATATAACTTGAGAATTAAATGATTAAATCGAACGGCAACCTAATCTTAAATTTCTTTTTTATTTTTGGTGCTCAAGCTCGGTCGAGGCAACGTGAGGAGATCTAAGGAGAATCATTAATCACCTATTTTGCCGGTCTTCTTTCACTTTAGCTGTTACATCTCGTACTCTGCCTTTCCTAACCTTACATATGGTCAAGTGCCTGTTCTGTCGGTCTCCAGCATAATATTTCAATATTAATCTAAATATATTTTAAGACTAATATGCGGTATTAAAAAATTTTCGTCGACTTTATGAACTTGTATCATTCTATTCATTTATTCTTATATTTAATTTTAAATTTATATTTCCTTTATATAATTAAAAAAATTATGCCCCATTATTTTACTTAAGATGATTTTGCGTAGTCGCCTCGCGTGCACTTTAGCTATATTGCGTTCTACTTATGTTAGTGTCGGCAAGACGTACCTTGAACGTTGGGGTGTGGTGCTCCTCGGACAAAATCTTGGTGGTCGCGGTGGCGGCACCGATCAATCTCTTGCGTACCGTATGCTTGATTGACTGGCCTACGAAGGACTGATGTCGTCGTGTACTTTAAATTGACAAAAATACCATCGCGGTTATCTTCCATTTACCAAGAGAACATACTTGCAATCATTGGTAAATAGAAGACATGAGAGCAAGCTTGTTTTCATTATAATAAGTCGCAGGAGTTGCTTCACGATATGAAAATTACGAATTGCTCTGCAATTTTATTTATTTATTTTGCCAAACTTTACCTAAAAGAGATTAACATAGTTAATACCATTTATCAAGTTAACTTATCAGCATTCAAGAGTTAAAATTTATTTTTTATAGTCTACCAACAAATTTTATAAGACTGAATGCTCACGAAAAGTTATCATTAATAAAATTGAAGTTTTTCCATCATAAATAGTTTGATATATAAGAATTTTAGTTTTAATACCTTTTATATAAGAAAAATATTTAGAAAATCACGTGAAATTCTAAAATTAGCTATATTGTTACGTAGTTTGTTAATCACTTAAATTAACCTATGTGATATGTTTTTTTTTCTTGCAATATCACAAAACTTAACCATATTACAAACTCACCATCAGACTGTGCATTCAACATGGAATGCTCTAATTAGTTTACGTGTGCAAAAAATACACTACATCGGCATGTGCGGTCAGCATTTGACAGCGAATTTATCATAGAGTTAAGCTGCTTCTTGACATTATGAAGAAAAGTTAATGCTAATTTAAGCTATTACCATAACGCAACACTAGCAATATAAGGAATTTAAAAATATTGAATTAATTTTTTAGATGGTTTACTCTCTTTTTTATTAAAAGAACTTTTATAATTTGTGCTTAATATAACTTAAATCTTAATTAATAATATTTTTTATACTATATGATTTATAATTAAATAGAAAAAAAAATTACGGGTCACTAAAAAATTATTATAAAAATTAATAATGAAAATCATAAATATAAAAATTATGGTAGTTACATTATCCGCCCCACAAACGGATAAATATCTCGTGGCACGGTGTACTCCTTTTTCTTGCACCTATCGTGTACATCCTTTCCAACTCAAAAAACAAAGACTCATAATTACCATGTGATTATCTCGAAGGACGCCCAATTAATATCGTCCATCCACCGTGGCCCCACACAAAAATATTCGAGAGATATAGAGAGAGCGAGAGAGAGAGAGCGAGAGAGAGAGAGCGACGTGCTCATCGGAATCACTGGACGAGACAGCGAAATTAACGGGGCTTGATGAGTCTCTTTTGGACTTTCTCGCCCCTTCATTTATTTTAAAAAAATAAATTTAATCTCTTTTAATTTAAATCTTAAAAATTATATATAATATATATATATATACTGCCAAAATAACTTAATCGTGATTTGCTTAGATGTTACATACCGAGAAAAGGATTAACCAGAATACGACAACGGGTTCCACTTGTTTTTTCTTCCTTCGCCGGCGGGCCGGCTCTATCTATCGCCGCTGTTACTGCTGACTCCATGACGCAATCCTCACTGGGAAAATTTCCGACCTCGTCCGAATGGGGGCTGCTCGGTCGGAGTGCCTAGGAAGGAAGGCGGGGGAGGGCGGTCATCGTAGAGAGGATTGAGATCGACTTTAATCAGATCATGGGGGACAACGTTAAGAGGCATCTTGAACTGTCAGGCATGACTTCCTACAATTTTTCCATTATTTACGAGAAATATGCGTGTCAGTCAGCTTTATGTATCGGCCAGTGGTGTTCATTGGGCCCATCAGCGATATAGTCTCAACTTTCTTTCAGACGAACATGGCTGTTAACGCAGTAAGGCGTACGGACAAATTTGTAAGTCCTGTTCCGCTACCTGGTGGCTAGGACATTCCAGTTCGAACCAGTGGATGCCTGGGAGCAAAGTGGACGAAGGTTGATACTTTAGGGTGCATAATTGCCTCAATCTCAAAATTTAAGGTGCAAAATGAAATATCACCATTTGTCCTCAAGGCCATGGAATTTTCCATGAATAACAACCACCCTCCCCTCTCTCTCTCTCTCTCGGAAGTAGACGAGCACATACTTCTACACAGCACGATATAGCGTTGTTATCGCAAGGCAGAGCGCCGTTGAGCTCCGAATCCTCCGTTGTTTTCTTGGCAGTTTCTCACCTCCATAGAATTTCAGGGATGCCGATGCTCGATTCCTAGCACTAGTAGAGACGACTTTGACCGCATCCAGCAGTTTCCCCCTCTCCATCCCTTACTTTTGCTGGGCTCGTGTTACCCTTTCCTCATTTTTTTTAATCTGAGCTCTATGCGCACGGTCGAGGGAGAAGTCTGTTAAGGCCAACCCACAGCCTTCAGGTGCAACACTTGAAGAGTCCTCCTGAGGATTCGTTGCCCAATTCAAGGTGTGATTTTGTGCGTCTTATTTATTTATTTATTTTTCACTTTTCAGCTGGAAACGGCTGCATATCGGGGCTGTTGATGTTTCCTGTGGTGAAGTCCTCTTATGATTGATCTGTGTAGCTCATAGATATCCAATTATAGCGAATTCGCTGCATTGCACTCGTTTGGGCGTCGATTGGTGATTCATTTTTTGGTCAATCCGATATTCTTTTGAGGCTGTTTTGAGTTGAGTTCCAGTTATGGTGTCTGAGAGGTGTGAACTGAGCTTAATTCAAGCCCTTCCGGATGATGTATTCGCTATAGTGTCTCGATCCCTCTCTCCAAGGGACGTATTTAATCTTAGCCTGTGTTGCCGGAGCCTCTACAACCTCGTGGAGTCTGAGAAGGTCTGGCTCTGTCAATGTGAGGTGCTAGGAATCTTGGCTCCTAAGGACCTCGTTGAATGGAGAAAGGGGGTCTCTTCCTACAAAGCACTCTGCCGCTTTCTCGTCAATGTTCAGCCGCTTATCGGGATATGGGTTCACCAGAATCCTGAGCTTGGAAATGTTGTGTATACGATGCCGGGTTTTGTTTCTGTCGTTGGATGCAGAATAATTCCTCAAGAACTAGGCCCTCTGGGAATTGAAGATGGGCCCATTTTGTGGGCGCCCGTTTTTGAAGTTATTGGTGATTTTGATGGTTCTCCAATTTTTCTCCTGCATGGGAGGGAGAAGAGGAATGACTACTTTTTTCCTGGTTCAGTAAAGGTTTCCGATAGGAATTGCAACGTGCTCTTGCTGGAGGTTGAGCCTAGGCTACAGAAAAACGGGGGTAAATTGATGTACAGTAAAAGCTTTGCACACTACCCGGAGAAGGAATGTCCAGTAGAGATCTGGAGGTCTGACAGTGTATTGAAGACTCAAAGAGTGCTACTACAGAATCAGACAAGGGTGCCCTTCGGCAGATTGGGTTTTAGTGATAGAAGAAAGTTGCTTGAGGTTGTTACTAGCCAGGTACGTCAAAAGGTGCCTGACCATGCTAACGGCCCTCTCTTTCCTCGACTGAGGGATGATGAAGAGAGCTTCCAGAAAGATTTAAAGCTCTTAGCAGAGAGAAGATCCTTACTCTTGCAGTCATGTAAGCTTGGTGGAGGGCACACAGATCGGAATCCAGAACAATCATCTGATCCAACCCAATTGCAGCTGAGTGAAATCCGGAAGACCTTTGACCAATCTACCAGTACCAGTAAGGTTTCTACCGAAGATGATGGCACGGGGACATGCATGAAAAAGAAAACGCTCGGGGGTTATGTTAGGAATAGTATCAGGCAAATTCTGAGGAAGTCCAACTCTTTTAATGGAAGCCACTTGTCTGTAAAGGGTGGTTCTTCAAGCAGTGAGATTAAGCATGCCCATCTTCATGAGTTTCTGAAATCGGGTGATACGATTGGACTCAGTCTGCATGCGTCCAACATTAAATTATCTTCTTACCGAGCATGGCCGAACATGCATGATAGTCGCTTTGCTGTGTACAAGTTGCCTCTTAAGGTTCCACGAGCTGAGCAAGAGTATGCTGGACTCTGGGGTGGGACTTTTGGATGGCCTCCAGGGAAGCCTACCGAAGATAAGCCAGGGAAGGCTCTATTCTTTCTCATGCTTTCTTATGAGGAATCCCAAGGCCAGCGCTTTCTAATTGCCACCAAGATATTGGAGGGCACCCACTATGTTCTACATCCAAATGGTTCGGCAATGTTCATAGTAAACATTGATCAGCCATCAGAGGATATTTTCCCATGGAACTCCGATGCTGATGGCCGCCTCGTAACTGTGGAAAATGCTTTTACTGGAGAGGGTATTGCAAATGGATATGGTTTCAGATACCCTGGTGCAAAGCCTGGTTCACTTTATGTGCTCCAAAATGGTCTTCTTGCATTCATTTGGAAAGAGTCAAAGGCAGTATTAACGTTGCAGAGGCTTAACCTACAAGACCTATTGAAGAAAGGTGAACGAGTGCCTGCCCTATCTGCAACTTACAACTTCTCATATTTGACGAAGTCGTACTCAAATGTGTTTGGTGGTTTCTCGCATTCCTCCACTAGTCTGAATTCACCAAGGTTCGAGCTTCTCAGTAACTTTTCTTCTATCATTTGGTTGCTGCCTTTTGTTATCCGATGCATACTAAACCTTTTGGTCAATGCGTGTATTACAAACAGTATGTTCTAGTTGAACTTTTGGAGCTGCTTTTTCATGATTTGATTCACATCTTATTGCTAAAGTTATGCAGTTTTCTGAGGGAAATTCCCCATGATATGCAAGCAAAATACGAAAGTGGAGTTTTATTGAAAAGGACATAAACAAACTAGTGGATACTGATAAATACCAACCATTTAGATTTGGTCATAGTTTCAACTTAGTTCAATGTTTTTTTAAGTTTTCTCGTGTCCGCACTTTCTGTTTACAAGTTTTTCATTTTAAATTTTGATTGACAAACTTATGAAGGCAGCCCTCTGTCGCCATTGGGGTATGTAGGAACTAGTAGGTGGAAACTTCTTTTGCGATAGTTGTGCATGAATCTGAATTGGTTAGGCTGTTAATATCCCTCTTCATGATGCTCCATTAGATGAAAAGAAAACTGAGAAACATGAGTGCAAGTCTGAAGGGAATTTTATAAAAGAATCTATTTTGATGACTGAGAGTAAACAGAGCCAGCCATCTGGAAAAAGCATTGGTTGGCATTCCTCTCTAACTACTGACCACTAGAAACTATATTGTTGTTGTATTTGATAGGAAGGAATTGGGTGGAATAAAATGGAATTGATTTTTATACTTTCATTTTACATTTTTATGTGGTTATTTAATTGATAATTAACATGTTCATTTCATTAGAAAGAATTTTATATTTAGATTTATTGAACAAGCATTCATTTAAAAACAATTCATAAATGTTCATTTCATCATTTTTATCGAATTTAAATCAAGTTCATTCCTTCACATCTTTAAGATTATCATAAAAATTCACCAAACATCCTTACTGTAATTACATTTTATTCTACTGAACTCATTCCATTTCACCCCACCCTATTCTTCCCACCAAACAAAACATATATATACCTCCTCCTCTCAGATTACTTCATTTCCCAGCCATACTAAAACGATCAAGAGTTTTTTTTTTTTAATTCCATAGAAAATTTCAAGATTGATGGAAGCATAAAGCAAGAAACATCAAATATGGGGATTACGTATCCTCCTTTCTAGGCTTTGCTGTTGATGCTAAATTTATTTTTGCTTATGATGTCCAGTGCATTTCACATTTGGTTTTCCGGAGGAAAGCCGACTGCATCTCAATCTCTCAGTCTTCATCTTGACAGGGAAAAACACCCCTAGGACGTTCACGTGCATGTGGATGAGGATCCTCAATGTTTCTGTAATGTTTGCTTCTGAAATAAGGATTGTCTTGCTAAGTGGGTACCGGCAGTGACGATATGGATGCCCCGTCTGCTATTTATCTGTTGTGACTGCTGCTGGCTAGTATTTGCAGCAGGCTCCTCCACTGAGAGCCGCTAAAGGGTAAGGTATTTATGTCTATACAGCATTGAATTTACCTTTGATGCGATAGTAAAGTTAGTTCGCGAATGAATTTGCAATCAGTTTATATATAGCAACGGTGTATTTGCATTGATGTTAATAAATTTTCTCCAGGAATTTCGTTTGTGTTTGGCCAAGAAAGCTGTGATCTGCATCTGTACCTTCTTGCCCCATATGAACTTCTTGTCCATTCTCTATTTTTTGAGATCTTTTTTAGGGTGCATATCAGAAAAGGGTGTTATATTATAGCCAGTTGCAAAAAAGATAACACCCTTTTCTGATATTCGGATATATATCTTCATACGTGCACACTCATACCCAAATATCGACTATATCAGATCCACGAATAACGAACCAAACACTGTCGCTGAAGGCTCATTGGTTGTGTAAAGTGAAGTCGAAACTGCTGCAGGTCATTGGGCAGGCTTCCCCGCCGTTTGGGCCCCGAGGGAGAGGATTGCCTTCGTCCATATCGGTGATCATTGGCTTCTTCGCAGATACATTCCCCGTCTGATCAAAATACATATGAATTTTGATCGATTCACGGCGCTTTAATCCCCAGTGAGATAAACCAACCAGTGGAACTGTACAGAGAGGAGACAGCAGAGCAGGATTTCAATCGGATCGGATGGCATGGACGAGAGGAGTGGAACCCTAGATTGGAGAGCTCGAACGTCACTTTTGCTGACAGGTTCCGCCGCCATCTCCATTCCTTACAGCGTTTTGTCGGGAAAAGTTGGGGTTTTGGTGGGTAGCCTCTCCACGGTCAACCTTGAATGATATCTTTGATGTTAAGATATACTTTGGTTCTAATATATCAGTGAGAGTAGTCAGAACGATTATCAAAGGCTTTTGTGCCAGGAATGTGGATGATTCAGCCAAGGTAGCCATTATGGTTTAAGAACTTGGGAGGAGTTGGAACCAGAACCATCGTCGAAGGTTTTTTTTTTTTTGGGTGCATTTTGATCGAGAGAGGTGCAAGAGTAACTTAGACCCGCATTTTCTCGGTGTTTTGCCGCATTCTGGATCCGAGCTGCCGACCCATAAAACGACTAACCACTGCTGCCAATCCTTTCTGCCAGTGCCCAATTGCTTTCATTCTAAAGCTCCTGTGGTAGCTTCTGTCCGAGCCTCTACAGAAATCCCACGGGACATATGGACTTTACACACCCTGAGATGAAAATGGAGCATAATCCGAAATCATGTCAAAGAATTGGAATACTGTTATTCAATTTGTGGGGAGAGGAGAGTGCGAAATCCTTGTCCAGAGTCCTCGATGATTGTTTCATCCACCGCCGCCGCACGCTCCCCTTATAACACCTGTCCACTGCTTTTTCCCCTATCATCTGGTCGGCTATTCTCCTTTTACCGTCCGGACATCCACACACACGCACACACAAAAGTAAGGGCTGGGAGGTAATCGAACCATTGTTTTTAAAATCGAACCGGGTTGGGAACCGGTCAAGATATGAGTTTAGGGTTCCTGGGTCGGACTGGGAGTTCAATGGGTTGAATCGCATGTTTAATAAATAATATTAATAATATAATATTCTAATAAATTGATATAATATTATAATTTAA
>CXYZ01002951.1:2507304-2519592 GCA_900006705.1 Sonneratia caseolaris
GGTCGAACCGGCCGGCCCGGTCCGGTTTAAAAAACTATGAATCGAAGTTTCTTTGAGATCCATTAGGCTGTATCATCCTAACACACAAGTAAGGTCTTAGGTAATTTAGGTTCCTATAAGTTTAGCTTGAGGTTGAATTTTGGTACTGAAAGTATAGGTCATACTGTATAAATAAATTCTGATTATGAACAGTGTGCTAAGATCTAATTTAGTGACTAGTTGGTTGAAGGTATGTGTTCGTACATGGGTCAAATCAGAGATTCAATAGGTCGAACCGTATATTTAATAAATAATATTAATAATATAATATTACAAATAAATCTACATAATATTATAATTTAATTATAATTTATAATACAAATGATTAATATAGTCATTATATTAGTCACAAATTTAACATAAAATATGAATATAAGTATAGTAAAATAAAATAAGTACATTATAATATTTTTTATTTTTTATTTTTAATTTTAAGTTGGTCGGTTTTCTTACTGATTCAATCAGGTTAGTCGGTTCAATCGGATTTGACCTAATTTACAGTGTAATTCGATTATTTATGAGAACCAGACCGGGTGAGTGGCCGGTTCTCGATCGAACTGGCCGGCCCAATCCAGTTTTTAAAACTATGCTCATAGTACTCATTTTCATTTTAGGAAAAAAAATGGTCGTATGATTTAACCGTTATTGAATTATATTTATGAAATTATTATTTGATATGACTATCTTTATTAGTTAGCAATTGCTATTAAATATGGTTAGGCAAATATTCAAGTATGCAACCAAATAGATAGGTAAGGATTTGTAGAACTGGCAGTCATATATATTATGCAGCATATGTTGGTATATAACTGCGGTGACAACTAAACTAACAAGATAAAATACAAATTCGATCAATTTATGCCGATTCCAACGGGATATAAATAAAATAAGTACATTATAATATTTTTTATTTTTTATTCGATTATTTATGCTAGTGTTTATCGTGCCGTGCCGGTACGGCCCGATAATTTTATTGGGCGTGCCGGGCCCTATGATCCCTGTGCCTTGCCGGCATGATGGCTCGATTATGGATATTTAAATAAAAACTAATAGACAATTAGATACTATTGAAAGATAGAAAAAAAAATCTCATTTGTGAGTTCACTTGTAGTTGCAAATAAGTCACGATCAAACGAAATTTTTATCGGGCTATCGGGCCGGGCCAAGGCTGCCCCTGTCTTATCGTGCCATGTCGGAACGGCCTGATAAGACCGGGCCGGCACGATTTGCTACCTCTAGATATAAATTGGGACTTGAGTAATGCTAACTTTACGATCCTAGCGGCATATATGAGTGTATCCCTTTTCAAGACCCCTATGGGGGGAAAAGAACAGGGAGAAAAAAATGATGGTGAATGTGACGGGTCCGGCTCTTATTGCCACAGAGTAATAGGCAGCCTCGTAATTGCGGTAGATGAAGCAGTGTACTGGTAGATGAATATGATGATATGGATCGATATGGGAATTCAGAGTAGCATAAGAGAGATGAGTGTTTGTATTGCCATAAATTTGACACAGAAGTAATGCCAGACCACAACTACTGTTTGCTATGTTTGATCTCTTGCATTGCTTAAGTTGTGTTTGTTGTAAATGTTCAAGGTAGCTATAAATTTTCCCTTTAGATAAGGGTGGCAACTGGTTGGGTGGACTAACCATTTTTAATTTGGGGACCAAAGTAAATGGGCTTAGTAGAGAATGGATGATAATGATCTAAAAAATTGTGTGTAAGCTGTAAATATTTGGGCTTTAAGCCCATTAAAGCCCACAAACCCTTTTTTTTTTCCTCCTTTCACTGCCTTCAATTTCCATGTAACCACCACCTGTCCACCCTTTGTCTTCTCACCCACCCCCAAAATTTTATTAGCACTTCGCATTTCATGCGAGAAACATAGAGGGTTAATAGATAGGGATAGGGAGAATAAGACAAAGTTAAAAGGGAAGAAGTCTCACATTGTACTTGTGGATTTATAGTAAGTGTAGTTAAATTCATTATCATCTTCTCGATTTCAGCTTGAGTATGATTATTATTTTTAGCTAATGGGTGTGGGTGGAGTCATTAAATTTGGGTTACATGGGGGGGTTTCTTTCGCCCATGTGGTGATGGGTTGAGACGAGCATGGAGTTCAATGGACCCTAAGCGATGAAGCTCCTTGGCTGTGAAGAATAGTCATTTGCTGGGGTCTCTAATGAATTCAACGGAACACGGCCTACACTCTCATAGGGATATTAAATAATAAATAATACATACATATATAATATAACTGATTAGGTGAGGAAGTTTTTAAGTATCATTTACATATGTGTATATATATATATATATATATATCTATGTAAGTTAGTTACAAACATGGGCAGATTCTTTGTTTGGTGATAAGTTTTCTTTTATAGTAAAAGTGTATGTTATTATACGATATGTATTAATCTTATTATGAATCAAATGATAGGTATCGAGGAGATTTGAAATGCACATCTCAAATATCCTACTTCATGATTTGTGGATTTAAGGGTTGTGAATATATTTTTTTCATTGTGAACTACTATATTTATGATTAATAATTAGTAAATATTAATTATAAAATAATTATTTGATATATCTAACTAACTGTCGTATCTAGCAGCTAAGCATATTTCGCATAAGTGACGAAGAAAATAAGAAAAGGTTAAATTGTCATATTAGTCGCACATGCATATATATATATATGTATATATATATTATGCATTACTTAATGTATTTGCATATCACCATAGTAACCACTAAGACCGCAGACTAGAAATAGTCCTTTTAAATTGTTGCGGGTATCATACGAGATATAAACATGAGATATGAGTGATGATAGCGTTGTAGATTTAGTGGAATATGTGAGATGACCCATTTTTATAATCCAATTGAAAAAATAATGACTAGAAATGAGAAATAAGAAAAGGAGATAAACTTATATGCGATAGGCCCATTTTTACTACCAAAGAATAATAGGCAACTCCCATGATTTCATGCAAAGATGAAAGGCACGGGAAGAAGAATATTATGATATTGATTGAAATGTGGGGTCACAATACCATCAGAGATAGGAGTATCGGTATTGCTATAACTCTGTCGTAAAGATAGTGTGACCCCATTGTTATTGTTTGATATGAATGATGTCATGCATTGTATTATGTAAATAATTTGGAATTAGCTAGGCTGCTAATAACCGTTTATTCTAGTTATTTGGTTAACTGGCATAATGAATACAATTATGTAAAAGCCTACACCAAAATTAATGTTATTTCACCTTGAAAATTTATATTCATTAAGTTACCACTCAATTGCTTCATAATTTTTTTTCAAATAAGGAAAATACTCGGCGAGTAGATCAACTAAATTTTGATTCGAGATCAAATACAACGAATAGTTAATAGAGCATGTGTAAAATAGTATACAATTTTATGTGCAATGGTATAACTTGAAACATTTGACAATAACTATAATTTGATATGTATATGCTATTGTGTGATGGTGAAAATATGATATGTTATGAAAAACTATTATTAAATATATTGATTATAATGTTATATAATATGTTTATAAATTTTAGTTTTTATTAAAATATAGAAAAATTCTACTAAAATTTTAAGTCATGAGTTATAAATTAGAGAGGTAAAACTTCGTATGACTAGTTAATGACAAATTTTCATACAAGCCTATTCTACTCGAACATTTGTACTCCTATTGATAGTGACAAATGATGAAAATTATGTTTAAATGACCTAATTAATGTTAATCGGTATTTAGAAGGCCAAATGACATAATTAATATTTCAAAGAACTAATTAATATTCAAGGGACTTATTATATGCAAAATCTAAATTGTATGAAACTAATGTTCAACTCATTTCTTGTCAACTAAAATTTGTATTTATACATTTTGATTTTAGACGACCAATTTTTGACACCGCAAATAATCCAATATGAGACGATATAGAATTAAACAAATTTGGATTGAATTATGGTAAATATTGATAACTTGAAAAAATATATATATATTTAAATATATAATCAATATGGTAATATATAATTAATTAATTTAATTTATGATATTTTATAGGTTAAAGTTTATCTATGAATTTTATTATAAAATTTTCATTATTATAAATTATAAATATTTTAATTGAAAGTTATTATTAAATTAAATATATCAATTATTTATACAAAATTATAAATTAAGAGTCTTTTATATGAGTGTTTAAACATAATATACCTAAACACAACACAATTACGAATAAGTCTTACTTTCATTGTAATGCCCCTTCTTCACCTCCGCCAAGGAGAAAGAGGGGCAGAGGTTTCCCCTCTCTCTGCAATTTTCTTCTCCGTCAGATCCCTTTCCCTGTTGATTGGATCTCTTCCTGTCTTCTTTGGATCGAGCCCTCCATTTTAACCCTCAGCTGACCAGGAAATTCCACCCTCTCAGCCATGAACGACTTCGAGGGTCTCTTGTCCTCCGACTTCGGCTTCAAGCCTCAGGGCAAATCCGCTCCAATGTCCTCCTCCAGGCCCCCCTCCTCTAACCCGTCCACGGCCACTTCTCTCAACTTCGATCTTGGATCTCGCACCTCCAGCTCCTTCTCCGATTCGATCTTCAACTCTAAACCCAGCCACAACTCTCGGACTCTCGATGATTTTGGGGACATTTTCAGCGCTCCTGCCGGGCGAGTTGATAAATCAGCGAGCGCAAGAACCGATCCCTCCTTCGATTTTGAATCGATGTTCAACTCGAGCTCTAAGTCCTCTAGCGCACCAGTTTATGATAAGCCCTTGTATGATGATGACATCTTCGAGGGCGTGCCTGGAATAAAGAGTTCGGCGGCTTCCGGTGCGAAGTACGATAATGTGTTCCAATCAATTTCCAGCACTTCTCCTCGTAGTGGAAGAGGTGCTGCTAGCAGTGGATTGGATGATCTGTTGGGTGGATTAGGAAGCAGAGAGAGTCGACAACCGAAGAGTAGAAAGGAGGATCCGGTCATGCCTGCTTTTGATGATCTGATTCCCGGTTTTGGAGGGTCTAGTCCTGCTGAAAGGTGATCATTGTCGATTCCTCGCTCTTGAATTTTAGTCAGCATTTGTGGTCAACCTTGTCTTCTGATTTGCCCCAAATGCCCGCAATGGCTGCACTTATATCTTTAGGGAATTACATTTTGATTTTCAGTCTCTGGCTATGCACGTCCTTGGTAGTTCAAGGATTGTGAGGATTGAAATTTGAAATGTGAGATCAGTCAGCAGTAGGTTCTAATGATCTACTGGGGATAATGCTTGTGTGGCTGATTTTTGTTCTTAGTTTTTTTCCCTGATCTTTTCATACCAATTGAAAAACTTTCTGGGTTTTATATGTTGGATTTATTAGAACCCGGACATTGCAGTTGTATAATCATAGTCCTGGATCGTTTGATTTTGGACTTGAATTTTTTTCATTCACTTATGATATTTTCAGTAAGAGGTTAAAGTGTTATAGTTGCAGAGGATCATCAGGAATGATTTGTCCTTTTTTGCCTGTAAGCTTCTTTCCTTGAAATACTGTCTTTGTTGGAGCAATGGATTTATCTGATTATATATTCATTAGCGGGTTCAACATGTTTTATAGAAGCTTAGGCAGTTGTAAATACATGTTCTATGGAGAGCCACCATAAAATCATCAATGGTAGTGTGATTCTGCAAGTCATATCACAGATATGATCGAACCTTTGGTGTCATTTATTTTTACCCTCTTGAAACTGATTTGTTGTCCATGACATTCCCTTAATTTATGCACCACTAGCAGATGTTGACATTGATTACTGTAACATTTTGGCAGGTCAATTCCTAAGTCCACTTGGTCTTCAGAATCACCGGCCACATCACATAAAACCATGGAAGATCGGTTTGCAGCTCCACGATCTGCATCACCTCCTGCTGTCTCATCTTCTGGAGTTACTATTGATCCATTTGAAGAACTCAGTGTGTTCAGTAAATCTGGAGGCACAAAAGCTGATGTCCCTTCTGTTCCTAGCAGAGTTGATGATTTGGACTCATTTGATGGTTTGGGAAAATATATACCCCCATCTTCTCCTGATGACACTATCAAGGGGAAAGATAGAAATTCATTGGGGACAGATCACAGCTACATTAATAGTGAACAGCATAATGACAGAGAACACTCTGATCTTATTTCACAGAAGACTGTCCCTGTCGATGATGATCTTGAATCTAATCAGAATGTTTTCCACATGTCTTCACCTGCTGGTAGTTTTTCTGCTTCGATCCATTCACATGAGAAGGCCAGTTCCCATGAGGCAAATGTTCCAGCAGAAACATCTTCTGGGTATGAAGAAGATATTGATACCTCCGATACAGTATGGCTGACAGTATCGGAGATTCCCCTCTTTACCCAACCAACTAGAGCGCCACCACCATCCAGGCCTCCTCCTCCCCGACCGGCTCGAGCACCAAAGGTGGGAAGCAGTTCTTTTGGTTCCAAGAGTGCTAGGAAGGTTGGTGAGTTCTCTCCCTTTGCAAATTCCACCAAGCACTCTGATGGTGCTAATTTGGATCAGAAGGCTAGAACAGCTACCATAGATGAGTTGGGGGATTTTTCAATGGGAAGTATTAGAAATAACTTTGATGTGCATGTTAATTGGGCTCCTGGTGAGGAAATAGACATGAACTCAGATGCTGCCGCATCGGCGGCAGCTATGAAGGAGGCTATGGATAGAGCCGAGGCTAAATTTAGGCAGGCAAAAGAAGTGAGGGAGAGAGAGAACTCCAAGGCTTCTAGAATTAGGGAATCAGTGCAGCTGGAAAAGGATCAGAATTGGCTAGATACTGAGGAGAGAGCTCTCAGGGAAAAGCAGGAGAGGTTAGAGCTGGAAAGACTACGGCGAGACAGGGAAGAGAAAGAGAGAGAACAAAGGAGACTTGAGAAAGAAAGGGAAAGAGAGGAGAAGGAAAGAGAGCAGCAGAGGCTTGAGAAGGAAAGAGCAAGAGCAAGGGAAATTGAGAGGGAAAGGGCCCGGCAGGCTGTTGAAAGGGCTAGCAGGGAAGCACGGGAAAGAGCAGCTGCTGAAGCCCGGCTAAAAGCTGAAAGGGCAGCTGTAGAGAAAGCAAGTGCTGAAGCTCGAGAACGTGCAGAAAGGGCTGCAGTTCTCAGAGTGCAGGCTGAAGCCCGCGAAAGGGCAGCAGCTGAGGCAAGAGAAAGAGCTGAAAGGGCAGCTGCAGAAGCAAAGGAAAAAGAAGTGCGGGAAAGGGCTGCTGAAGCAAGGGCCAGAGCTGAAAAAGCTGAAAGGGCAGCTGCAGAAGCAAGGGAGAAGGAAGCAAGAGAACATGCTGCTGAAGCAAGGAGAAGAGCAGAACGAGCTGCTGTTGAAAGAGCTGCTGCAGAAGCACGAGAAAGGGCGGCGGCAGAGGCCAGAGACAGGGCAGCTGCAAGTGCGAGGGCAAAGCAGCAAAGCAGTGATAATGATCTTGATTCTTTCTTTGGCTCTGGTCGAGCAAGCAGTGCGCCAAGGCCCAGGGCAAATTATTCAGTGAGCATCATTTATGCGATATTTGAGTTGTTATCTCTACTTTGTTGGTAATGCTAGCGTTTCTTCATCCAGGATCCAGTATTTGACGCACAGTTTCCAAGTAGGAAGGGGCCTGAGGTTGCTAGGACGTCAGATTCAAATCCAAGCATGAAGAAAGCATCTTCATCTGCTAACATTGTTGATGATCTTTCCTCAATTTTTGGAGGTGCTTGCAAGGATAATCTGGTTTTCTTACAACCATGCTGATGCTTTGACTTGTTGCTAAAAGTTCCCCTCCTTTCCTTGTTAAAGGTGTTGCAACATCTGGAGAGTTCCCGGAAGTTGAAGGGGAAAGTGAAGAAAGACGTAGAGCCAGATTGGAACGTCACCAAAGAACTCAGGAGAGAGCTGTATGTCTTCTGAATAGAATCAATACTTAAGTTTTGTGCGAATTGATGGATGCTTTTTAAATTGTGTCCTCATTTTGGCTGATTTAGTTAATTATGCTCCCACTTTCTTACTCCTCCCTACTCAGGCAAAAGCACTGGCTGAAAAGAATCAGCGTGACCTGCAAGCTCAGAGAGAACAAGCTGAAAGACATGTGAGAATTCTATTTCAGCTTATATAGTTTCCTATGTCTGTGCACATCCCTTCTTGGAATTAACTGCCTGATGCAGAATTTGTAGAAGGTTGAATGGTCAATGCCTGGGAGCTGTAGATCGTTATAGTCATCGTTGACAATGATAGTAGAACTTTATAATTTAATTAGCTTTCGAATTTGTATGTTCTAGTTATTATGGAATTTATTTTGACAAGGGCTTAAATGATGGTAGAGAGAGGCCTAGGTTTATTAATGTCATTTTTTCTCATTCTAAGTTTACAAGTCTGATGTTAGCGAAGGCTTATAACTTGGCTCAAATTTATCCAGGCATTGATTTTTGTCAGAATATTCAACCATGAATAGGGCAGTAGTGGCCAATACACTAGCAATCCCCAGTAATCATTGGTTCATTGGTTAAATGGTCAGAGGTCCTAGAGTGCAAAGCCTCTGATTTTGAAGCAAGTTGACATAAAAGAGAGACAAATGCCAACTGTTGAACCATGAATGTCATGGCCTGACAGGGAGAAATTACGGAATCCAGAACCGAACTGAGGGCTTCTCGTTAACTGAGTATATAATTACTCTGTACTGTTAGTGTTCTCATTATTTTTAAGAGGATATGTATGGGAACCAGAAAAATGCATTTGTTTACATCCATTGAAAAAGAAAAGGAAAAACTGTTTCTGCTGCTTGTACCATGTATTTTAGATCATCTTCACAAATAAATCACATTAGATCTCACTCAAAGGTATGCCCAGTCAGTCTAATATGACATGCTCCTCTTTCAGAGAATTTCGGAATCTTTGGATGTTGAGATCAAGAGATGGGCTGCTGGAAAAGAGGGGAACTTGCGTGCTCTGCTTTCGACTTTGCAATATGTATGTTCAATTGTACCTTCAGTACTACCCTGGATTTCTAGCAAATATTGGATATAGCTAAATTACCCTTCTTTCTTTCTTTTAATTTACCACTGCTGCCCGTTATCTAAGTGCCTACTATGCAAATCCTGGGAAGTAATGGAGTTTAACTGGAAACCATAAAGCATTGGAAGGATTATCTTCTGTCAGAAGCATTTCCATTGCCTTCTCTACTGATTTCCCTCTTAATTTGCGATAGCAAATATATTCTATGAAGGAAATATTATGCTGATAATATAACTGCAAAAAAAAACTGGTTTTGTTGGCTTAATTTTTCTTATCTGTATGATGATCAGGTGCTCTGGCCTGAGTGTGGGTGGCAGCCAGTTTCCTTGACCGATTTGATTACCGCTGCCACAGTTAAGAAGGCATATAGAAAAGCCACTTTGAGTATCCATCCTGATAAGGTTCAGCAAAAAGGTGCCAATCTCCAGCAAAAATACGTAGCTGAGAAGGTCTTTGACCTACTCAAGGTATGATGACTTAACTTTTTATTATTGAATTATTATTTCTGAGCATTTCGGAACTTTTAGATTATGAGCTCCACTCTGTGTTCTTGATGTGGTTCTGTTGACTTGCCATAAGAAAAGTGGCTTTATATTTTGAACCTAAGTCGGCTAATTCTTATGCAGGAAGCCTGGAACAAATTCAATTCAGAGGAATTGTTCTGAAGTTATGGGGGCTGTTTCATCCTTCCACTTGCAAGTTGCTGCGCTTGATGGAAGCATTATCTTCAGGAGGTAACGCTCGTTTCTGGAAGAAATATATTCGTCATCAGCCTACATATGTCAATCTGGAGTTCAGAGATGACCATGGTACGGGTTGTTCTCTTACTTGCTGTTGCTTGCTGTACAAGTGAGACTATTGGGGGAGTTGAGAGTTCAGTTAAAAGAAGTGGTCCCTGAAGGTGGATTTTGTGTAGATTAAATACAATAATACTTCAAGTGATCCGGCTGAAGAAATGCAGATCAGTCTCTCATTTTGAGCGTGAGGGCTGCTCCTCTCTCGTTTTTGTACGAGTTTCTATTTCACTTTCATATTGATTTTCTCCACCCCACCCCCAATCTGGTTTATAATATAATATAGCATTTTCTTTTCAATTTCTTTTCGAGCGCATATTTTCACATGTGTGTTCTTGCTGTTTTCTCTGTGGGTCGCTATGGATATGCTGTAGGATTGACAATAGAGATCAGAGATGATATTCTTGAGTGTATACTACGAAAGGACCTATGCCTCGTTTTGGTCTTCTAAGTGCTATTTCAATCTTGTCCATGCGCATACTTGAAAAGCATTAACTAGTCGTGTACTATTTGGGCTAGATTTGCCCGGATGGAGTTGGTGCTGAGCGATGATTATTTGATTTGTTTGATATATTCACGATTGTATATAAATGCACGGAGATTATGTAGCGGGGTCGGTTAAATTGTCATCAGTACAAATACCTTATTTTAAGACCCAGAAAAGAAAGAAAGAAAGAAAGAAAACACGCACATACAAACACCATAGTAACAGAAGCACCCAAAATCGGACGCGGGGGTCTCCGATCGGGATAAACAGTGTTCTATGAGATCGATTGATTCCTCTCCCTATCTGTCCTCAAGTGATGAGCGATGACTGTGATGCTATTCCAACGCATATACTGTTCTCTCGGTCTCACTGTCACCTCAATCTGAGGTCTCTCATGGGGGATGAGCTTCTATTGATAGTATGGTTAGGGGAGTATAAGATAATTTCCCTATTAGACAACTTTCAAAAATTATAATATCCAATTTGCCTATTTATCAGATAAACGGATGAAAAATAACGTAAAATCTAATTGGCATATTTATTCAACAAGATCTAATCTAATCTAATCTAATCTAATCTAATCACCAACAGCCATAAGGGAATGCGACTCTTTTTTCCCTGACATCTGAAGCTAAGGTTTGATGCAATACAAAGAGTTTCCCTTTTGGTGTCTAGTAGTGTTCTCAGTTAATATCTCAACCGTCAAAATTGTGTTGTTGCTGTCAAAGCGGTAGATGTTTACATTTATCCGTACGGCCCATTACTATGCTCCTTTCTTCAGATGTTTTCCTGAACTCCTCGAGAAGAATCTCTCCTTTCTGAAGCATCCCTATATAGATAAAAGACCTCCTGCATGCTTTTTCGATATGGGTGAATCGTATTTTCATGCTATTCTTTCGTCTCCTCCGATTCTTCTACCGCGGAGGTTGACCTACCGACAATTTGCCAGTCAAGTGAACGTGTGTCCACCATGAACCTTAGCTGAGAGAGCAGGTTTCAAGTTTGGAAATGCCCTGGAATTGGTAGATGTAGATTTTGAGGTAGCAAAGTAGAGGACACCAGGTTGGCTGAGAAGTTACCGATACCTGAACACTCCATTATCCATCTCTTATATATATATATAACTAAGGAAATCGGGTTCCCAGCAAGAGTAGTTCCTCTCAGAAATTTGGAAAACAAAAATGCCTACATGAGGGTCCAGTAATACTCTCATCATACACGCAAATCTAAAATTTTCTTTACTCACTGTGCACAAAACAAAATTATTTTGTACTAACTAAAAATATTTTCAAAACTTTTTATACAAATAGTGAAATTAATATTAATGATATCGTAACAGTATTATTATAATTTTAACTATTTATATTAATGGATGACTTATTTATAACTTTTTATACTAACAAAAAATTAAAAAAAAAATTGTACTATTTGCGTAATGAACCCATGCGGCTGCCAATTTCGGCCTCTCATTTTTTGTTTTTTTGTTTGTAACATATGAGACCAACCATTGGAGTGTTGGAGCCAATAGCTACTCTTTATTTTTATAATATCTGAGTTCGATATTTTTATATAACCGATTATGAAATTTTGAGTTTGGATTTTACCTTATTGACTACTGGTACCACCGCATCCTAGTTGGAATCTATGTTATATCACATGTCCACAGTACCGGTCGCGACTGTAATAGAATTCATGGGTCCACAATTGAAGTCCATTAAGTGCCAAATTTAGAGGGAAATCAGAGACATACTTGTCGACCAAAGTCAATTTTGGCAGCAATATTATTGGGATGCCGATGCCTTAAATCAGAAGTAGGAGGAGTGGGGGTGGTGGCGGGGAAAGAGAGAGACATAGAGTCAGTGGAAGCAGAGTTTCCAGGAAGGAGAAGAGCGTTGGAGGGTTCGGGATAAGGCCCTCCCTCAGACTCTGTG
>CXYZ01002951.1:2524501-2538181 GCA_900006705.1 Sonneratia caseolaris
AAAACTTACGGGGTCATTCTTTCTTGAGTAATTTGATGTAGTTGTTCAATCGATTTCAATTTACACCAGGCTGTCTTGACATGTTCCAATATTAAACCATCTGCAGCATACCTGCAAGTTCCAATATTAGCCTAATGAATGTCTTCTCTGTTTGCAGCTTGATGACTGGGTCCTCTGCAGAATATACAACAAGAAAGGGTACGTTGAGAAGTACCCGATAATTGAACCCAGCGGCTTGCAGACCCAAGAAGTGGAAGAAGACAAGAAGCCCGAGATCTCATTGTCGACCAGGCCGCAGCTCGATCCACGGCCCATGAATAGCTTGCCGGTGAACAGTGAGGCCCACGTGGTGGAAACGTTGGACTCGCTCCCCAAGCTGCNCCCACGGCCCATGAATAGCTTGCCGGTGAACAATGAGGCCCACATGGTGGAAACGTTGGACTCGCTCCCCAAGCTGCATCCCGAGTCGAGTGGCTCAGAGCACATGAATTCATTCGAATTCACGCATGATAAGGAGGTCCAGAGCGAGTCCATGTGGGATGACTATGAGAAGGACCTGGAGAAGGCATTCAACTTCCCCACGGTGGGCTTCTTGTGCGAGGGTGACCTTTCCGGGACTCATGTTCAGCTCCAGATGAACGAGTTCTCGCCTCTGCAGGATATCTTCCTATTTCCCAGCAGAATACCCAGTAGAAATCCTTGAGTTTTTCTGACCAGTTCCCTCGGACGGAATTTTACAACTTCGTTGAAAGTCTCCTAGATTTACATCATAACAAATTATCAGTCTTTTTAGGAACTTTTATCTTATCATGAATTGATTCGACATGGTACCAGATGGATCCTGTAAAATGACAGTAGGTGACCTGATCGGTTGCGCGATTGAGGATGGAAAGCTTCAATGGATCTCCAGCGATCCGGAGCTCAAAAAGCTTGGAATTTATTTGTTGTTGATAGATGGCAATATTTATGGAAACATTCTTCTTTCAGTCTGTAGACCATTTTTTTTTCATGAATTTCAATGCTTTGATTGGTTTCAACTGTTCAGTGAACTGTCGTCCAGGCCATTCATATCGAGACGCAGGTTGAAAGGGCTATCACTAGTCTTGAGTTTGTATCGAGGGATTTAGGCAAAGCTTCCAGTTGTAGCTGGATTTACCCTCCCTTGAAATTGGATAGAAATCCTAGTTCAGTGTAACATTTGCACGGGGTTCTGAAGCGGAGAATCGAAATGCTATGTCGATGAACTAAGTTGTTCATGCGAAGAAGCAGCCGAAGAAAATGAATTGTGAATCTCACTCCTAAGATGGCGTCCTTCTCAAAGTGCTCAAGTCTCCCTCTCTCCTCATCCCAGAGAGTTGTGCATGCTTCTTGTTGGCTACCTCTCTCTCTCACACACACACTCACGAATCTGATCGCTGCGCTCAAGTTTATCCTCTTAAGACCTTGAAAACGGCGTCTCCAAGGGTGTCCCAGGCTTCACACCTGTCCTAAGAACTCTACAAAGAACCAGCTTTTGCTGTTGCATCTAACCAAATTGGTATTGCAACAGCTAAGAATTTCCATGCAGACTACTGCCTCAATCATATCCTCCAGTTGCCTGATTCCCTTTCCAAAAACAAAACTTGCACCAACCCGAATGGTAGACATTTAATTTGTATTCTTATCGAAAAGTCATCTGTGCATTGGGCCATTGATTAGTGATGCGTTCATACCTCAAACCATTTATTATATATACGGAAACATAGGAAGACATAGAGGTCCTACATGAGTATAGTCAAAAGCTAATTTAAGATTTCAATTTTAACGGTGGTTTCTGATTAGAGGAAATTCCACCCATTTCATTCATCAGAAGGCCGTCAAAATGTCAACTTTTGTGTAAGTTCAGCATCTGATGGAGAGACTATACAAGCTCATCAGATCTTAGCAAAGCCATTAGGGTCAATGAGGGCGATTTGAAGACAATCACAAGGAAGGGTACTGTGGTCAGGTGCACCTAGCCCTTCTGCCTCTCTTCTCGAAGTATCAAGTCAACGAACCATACGTGGATATGAAGAATGTAAAAGCTAATTTTAGCAAAAGTCACCTCCAATATGTGGACAGGCAGTATCGTGTGGTGGTTCATCTGCAGGAGAGAGGATAAACTCTGCAGGAGCCGTCTCTGCCAAATGGATCTCGTGCTATATAGAAAGTGCCCTGCAGTCGAATTTCCTCCATGAGATCATAGACAGACAGTAATATCGGTTGCTGTAATAGCTCTGATAATCATTCAGCATAACCACAGCAGGAAAACTGGAATGGTAAAGCATGCAATTTTGATGCCATCTAGTTGGATTTAGTTTCTGTTCCAGCATACTGATGGATGGGGAAATTAGGTTGAAGATTATGGAACTGAAAAAAAAAATCAAAATCCACTGGGCCCTAGCATATTTTGCCTGGCTCCAGCGGCTAATGGTCATAACCGATTCCTTAGGGCAAGAAAGTCGGTCGGATGCATAAACTGAGAATTTTAAGTGCATTTCTCTCCTCCAAAAAAGGGAAGATTACATGGGACTTTGCCCACTGCTTCCTAGACATAGATCTATCGCATTAAGAAGATTTAGGGGCTGGTCATCTACTTGTGTCTTCTTTGAACAACATGCTTGAAGCCATTTAATTCGCCGTTCATGTCAAGAACAAAACAGACTGCAGAAAATTTGCCTCGAGAAACCAACCATGAGCCATCAGTGGACCGTGCATAAGCAGGGAACTTTGGCGAACAGACAACGGTGAGAACAAAAGCAAATTACTTGCCTGTCTCATGCTAGATAGAAGACATCATCAGTCATCAGCACAATGTATTGCAGAATCCTCAATGGGGCATTCCTAAAATCCAAGGGCGGCAGCCTCAGCTCCCGAATTCTACACTCCCCGTTGTTCTGACGGACCCTGACACGATTTGACTCCATCTTCCTGAAAAGGTACACTGCATTGCCTCTGCAGGCATTGCTTGGATCCGAGGGATCCGTCCTCCTATCTTTCCAGGTCTTGAAAAGGGTCCACCCATTACCTGCGAGAGCCCGACAGAAACTGTCCATCGTGTCGATCCTGTAGTGGCTAAGCCGCGAGAAGAGCGAGACGGAGCAGCAGTTCCAGTTCCTGGAGGCGGAGCCGTCGGGGTCACCGATATCCCCGATGGACTTGACGAGGACGAGCTTGAAGAGACCCCGGGAGAGGGAGACGAAGGAGCGGAGAGCGGGGAGAGAGGCAGGGGAGAGGGAAGGGAAAGGGAGGGGGACAGCGCCGTCGGGAATCAGCAGTGAGGAAGAGGAGGAGGGGAAGGAAGAGAGCGGGGAAGTGGAGGAAGACGACGCCGGGGAGGGGGAAGCGGATGATGGGTAGGTGAAGATGATGTGGGAGAGGGACGGCGTGGGGTGAAGGTCCATGCCCATGTCCCTAGCAACAGCGGCTAACCTGTAAGTGTCGGTGACGAGCTCTCTCGTCGGGAGGAAGAGCAGCATGGGGGTTCTCGAACAGATGGGCCCATCGCCATCGTCGTCGTCGTCGTCGTTGCCGTTGCCGTCGCCGTCAGAGGAAGGAGAGTTGTCGTACGAGAGAGGGTTAGGTAGGGACTCCTTGAGCACCAACGAGCGGACGAGCTTTAGAGGCAGCATCTTCTGGGATCGATCGATCTCTGTCAATCGTTGAAGTGGAAGAGGAATGGGCAGTCACAGAGAGAGAGAGAGAGAGAGAGGGACAGAGAGATTTCGCAGTCTTCTGAACTTTAGCCTTTTTGACGGGGAAGGAAGGTAACTTAATATACGTTTTTTTTAATGGTAATATTAAAATTATTGTATAAATTTATTTAGAATATTCTAAGTATATATATATATATATATGAGCTTTTGCCGTATATTTATATTTGGATTCAAATTATCTGAATAAATTTTTATACAATATACTTATGTGGTGGGGTCGCGTTGCGTGCTCCAGCGGAAGATGACTCGACGGGTTAAAGAATTTAATTTCACGAGATTAGTAAAATTATTATTATTATTATATTAATAATATTTAATATTATAATAATTAATTAATCTATTAAATTATATATTATATGATTTAAATTTTACATTAATTTTTAAACAAAATTATTATATTATATATTATTAATTTATTAACAAACTAATAAGCTGAACACCTTTATAAATGTAACAGCAATATTAACTATGATGTCTCATTCGTTTGACCTAGTGGGCCTACACGACGACGCATCAAGGACGATAAATCCACGTTGCAGCGACTATGGAACCATGTGAATAAAGGCGACTTAGGAGAATGAAAAAAAATAAAAAGATAGAATATAATATAATTATTTTTATTTACATGTTAAATAGTTACGTATTGAAATTATTATTTTATGAAATTGTCTTATGTCCAAATCCCTTTTCCTAATCATAAACTTGTGCACATAATTTGTAATAATAATAATAAATGGCTCACGAGAGGCACAGGTTAATTATTTACGTGGAAGGCTTTGCTCGGAAGGCCCTACCGAGCTGCTCCATCGTTAGGAATGCTCGTGGGACGGTGTTGGAACCACTAGACTGGTTCTGAATTCGAATCTTGAATCTCATATGACTCAACCGGCAAGACCCGATCGGGATGGGCCATAACCCATCAACAGGGACCCATGGACATCCCTATCCATCATGGAATATCTCAACTTCATGCCCATTCTGCAGATCGGGCAGGCTAGAGAAGACCCTTGAGCGAGCGCTTGCTCTTGGGGTTGCACATTAACCGCAGACGTCTCGGCTGATCTCAAGATGGCCTTTTGGGTCATCTTGATAGATTCTCAGGTTTATAAATTTACCACTTTTGCTTTCCTTTCCTTGTTTTTTTTTTTTTGGCCATTGATACACTCCATTAGACATCCAACATGACTTCATACGGCGGGCTGTCACTTGTCTCCATGTTCTCTGGAAACAACATAATCTCCTTTTGCAGCAACCCAACACCTTCATATCAGTATGTCAATATCGAGATCGTAAAGGAACAATCAACCTCGAACTTGATCCTAAATGAACAGTCGAGGGGCCTGATCTTTCCAACTGTCCACATCGATCTCCGATCCTCTCCGTGGAGAAGCTCTTGCGGCTAAAGAAGCCAATGGATGTGTCCTCTGCGGATCTACTGCTATTTATGAATGGATTCGCCTTTCCAGAAAGGAAAACAATGATATAATTTGATGAGTGGGGATGAGAGGGAATGAGATATACCACAGTATCAAATATTTCCTGATTAAATGTAAGAGAATTAATTATCAATAGAAAGTAAATACGAAATTTGATTTAAAATATTACTTCGATTACATGTGGATTGGATTGTCATGATGTATATAGGAAAACATGCCAAATGCATATGAACTTTGATATTCAAATAAATATATTTATGATAAATGGCATGTAAAATCATAAATTTATGTAAAATTTCCAATTCTAACATCAACTTTGACCATTTTTACTAAATAAAATATAATATTATCGAAATCCTATTAAATATAAAAATAAATTTACCCTCTATCTCTGAATACAACAAATGATGAAGTCTTGCAAAATGCGAAAAAAAAAATCAACTGGAAAAGTATCTTCAAATCTCCGGTTAACGTCGCTTTGAGGGTTCTCTAGCTTATGTAGGGTTAGTTGGTGGGCACGTTCTATGGAGGCCGAATCATTGACCACCTGATCTCAAATTCAATAAGAACAACTGGAATGCCCCCAGTATTGCTCTGAGACCAATTTGGCTCGAGAAGCAGGCTGAGGTAGTGGATCTGAAGAAGTGGAAGGGGACACAAGTCCTGTGTCTCACTCAGTCTACTCTCCTCGAAAGAGTCATCAGCAGTCTCTTCCTCTCTATATATAGACTCGTTAGGCTCCTCGTTCTAAGCAGGTATAAATCAATGCCTTCATCAAATGTAGCTTCCGAGTCAAGTTTTAGATTATCACTAAGAAATCCGCAAATAATAGGAATTATCGCAGGACAACGGGGCTAGTGATGGTCCGGCCAGGCCTGTTTCAGTAAGCAGGTCACACTCCGGACAAAATTTGCTTCCGCAGGGCTCGGATTGACAGGGACACGGCATGCCTAGATGTCGCCATTGACATATCAATTACTGAAACCCTTGATGAATCTCCTCCTCACAGCTTCCTAGGGTTCATAAGAGGAAGCTCCGACGGGAGAGAGACCGAGTGATCGACGGTGACAGTGGAGTGAGATGTTGAGAAGGGATGGTTGTACTCATATATTTTGACATTGGAGAGATATTTTTGTTTGAACGATTACTTGTGAACATTTGAGATATTATCTTTATATTTTATATGGACAATCAAGTTAATTTATATTTTACTACAAATTTCAATATTATATTATCATTATTTCAATTTTATTTATTAAAATATGTAGGTTCCAATGGGTACCGAGAATCTGTGGTATATTGTAGGTTCTGAGTAGGTTCGATTCTTGACACTAACAGGGCTGGTTCCGGTTCTAAATTTTTGGAACTAATCTTACTTGGAATAGGGTTTTAACTAGAGATAGTAATTCAGGCCAGCAAAATATGAATCTAGTATCGATCTCAGGCATACGAAATTTTGTACAGTTTTGACATGAATCATATAAATAATTATTTTTTAAAATTAAATTTAAATAAGTAATATTTTAAGATAAATCTTTTACTGTATAATTAGATGATTAATTTAAATTTTATATTAATTTAACTAAAATATTAAAATAACAAATATATATAATTAATTTTTTTAAATTTTCTCATAATTTTCTTTTTACTATAAAATTTCTTTTTACACTTTCGTACTAATAGAACTTTATCAAGGCATACTAGCACAACTTAATTAATCTCTCAAACAACCCAAAACAATATACCAGAGATAATTTTTATTTTTCATTTATTTATACCATGTTAATTTTTACCACTTCTAATTTTAATACCCTAAATAATAAAAATGGTACCCGAACCCACTCGTCCCTAATGTCAATGGGTATTGGATGGAGCAGGAGCCGATAGCCACGTACTCTGACTTCAATAAAATTTAGGTATATAGTAAATTAATTAATTAGTTCATGAATCATATATTTCGATTATTTTCTGGATTTTTATATCAATATTACCATTTCTAACATTAACTTTATCATTCCGAACATCAATTTGGCCGTTGGTGCATCAATCTCTTCTTTTCTATAAATGAGCTTGCTCCTCAAATTCATCAATTTCATCCCCTCATACATCAATAAAATATTTAAGGAGCCATAGATTTTAATTCTAAGACATCCAGCACCCTACAGCAGTAGCATATTGAATGGAAGAGATATGTTCATATCGATGTCGACCGCTCGTAACTTATTCATTCGGGTTTCATCACTTGTTGGACGATTTGTACCATCATACTCCTTGATCTTCCCGAGCTTATCATATTCAAGGTATTCCAATAATCTAAAGTCTCTTAATAAAGAGAATATTGAACATACAAACTATTACATAAATTGATGATAATAAATTAAATTTCGATAAAAATAACCATATTATATCAACAAAACCATTAAAAAAATTAACATCTAGTATGTACAAAAAAACAATAAACAAGTCCAATGGGTATCCCAACGTGTAAAATCTGCTCTGAGTCGAGTCTGATTGCTGCGCAGTGGGTTAAGACTCACAGTATAAGAATATGGCCCGATGTCCCTCAGTCAGAATACTGATAAAAGTTCCATGTATATTTCCACGAACTCAATCATCCAGTCAAAGGGTAAAGTGTTGTTGGGGGTGTTGGGGTTGGGGGGTTGAGTGCGTGGTTCCACGGAAAGTGCCGACAATCAAGAAAGGCAGACAATACCAAATGAGCCATCTATCATACAACAGATGACAAAGATGCAAAGGAAATGCAAAGTTCCCACGGACCAGTTGAAATGGTCTGATACCTCCTTTCTCTTGAATGAGGTCCGGTATCGAGTCTTGCTATTGGGTTGAATGCACTGGAAGGGAAGGAGAAGAAGGCGGTCCAAGACCCAGTTTCAAATAGTATAAAACTGGCAAGTGTGGTTTGAACTTGAATTAACCTTAGCTAGTTTGATTGCGACAGTTGGTTCTTCCACCAAAACATCTGGTGGGGCTGTCGAATTCTTTCGGAAGAAAAAGAGAACCAAAAGCACGTTATCCTCTTCTTCTCCTTCACTATCCTCTTCAGTGGCTCATAAATCACCAACACCCAGGTCTCCTAATTCTTCTTCAACTCCTCAAAAATGTCCGGAGAGATCCTGCAGGCATATCTGCTGGGTCACGGCTTTAAGTCTGCTCTTGGCTTTTCTTCTTAATCATGAACAGCGTCTACAGTGATCCTTTCCAGGCTTTCAGGTTCTCTCTCTCTCTCTCTCTCTCTCTTCCTCTCCGTCAGCTCTACCTCTAAATCACCATTTTTCAATCCATTCTGTTTCTCTCTTTTTATGGTTTGATAACTTCACCTGTGTAGTAGTTTCTTTAGTAGATTCACCAAAGTTCCGCGTGATGCTTGGTCCGTGTAGCTCAGTCTCAGTTAGGCAATTTTTACTTGCTCAGACTATTGAATCGACTCGTTAAGAGATAGGCCAATGGAAGATGATCGGCCATAGCTTGGTATTTGCATAATGGCAAGGAAAGCATATAGATCACTGTTCATCTGGACTCCAGAACCACATGTCTAAAACATGATTGAAGATATTGGAAGTTCATGTCAAAATGTCTAGTTCAGTGGAATCTCTTGTTTAATGTTCGGAAAGGTTATTTTTTATAATTCTGGAACAGTTTCCTAATTCGGGATTTCGTTCCACTGATGAAACAGGTCAGTTGGTAGAGGCAGCCGGTGCCTAATATTCGGAAACCATTTTACAGATAAATCCAAGCTGCCGCTTCTTCCTGTTCCAAGCTCTTGTCCCACCATCTCCCTTTCTTTGTAAATCTCTCGGCTACTCCTCTTCTTCTTCGTCTCGAGTCTCTGCTTTTAGGGCTCTGCTACCAGAGTCACCTATTCGTCTTAATACTTGTGTCTTTGCCCGTGCCTCTTGAAGTTGCTCTGCATCTACATCTTCAGTCCTTCCGGTGATGGCAGAGGAGAAACGTGCATTTGATGCAAGCGAGGCTTCACTGTTGGTTCGGGAGCTCAGGACTATCTTCAACTCAGGCAGGACGAAGAGCTATGATTGGAGGATTTCTCAGCTCAGGGGCATCGAGATGATGATGGTGGAGAGGGAGAGGGATGTCGTTGAAGCTCTCCACATGGACCTCTCAAAGCCTGAGCTTGAAACAATCATTGCAGAGGTTAGGCTAACCTCACTCCTCCTGCCAGTAGGGTTAATCTCTCAGTGCGGCAGTTTGCTTGCCTTTCAGCTTGTACAAAAACCAGTTTTCCATTTTCCTAAAAAAAAGTACAACAAAAAGTTCAAGCGACGAAGACAATGGTTTCCCGGAAGAGAAGAACTTGAATAAAAGGGCCATTGAAACAACTTTACCATGCTATTGGATTTACAGAAAACTGGAACTGTGTTCTCCAGATAGAGAATGAAAAAGGGCCGTCGGCTTTGTAAACCATAGAAATTTCAGCATGTGAGACTTTCTGGAGTATATTGCAGATTTCTGCGTTGAAGACTTCATGTAAGAAGGCCCTCAACGAATTAAAGAAATGGATGACGCCAGAGAAGGTGATTTTTGGCACTTCGAGTCATATCTATAAATGATCTTGCTGTCCTTGTAACGTTTACTGCAAGTAGCCTTGAATTGTTTTGTGCAAAATCCCGAGTTTCAGGTGAAGACTTCTATGACAACTTACCCGTCTTCAGCAGAAATAGTGTCGGAACCGCTTGGGGTTGTGCTGATCATTTCAACGTGGAACTATCCTTTCTGTACGTACATATAAATCGATGTTTTAGAACATACATGTATGATCAGGCTTTTGTTAGTCTTGCTTTTATCTCTGGCCTAATCAAATCCTGATCTTCTATGCTTCTGCCTTTCATTCAGTGTTATCGCTCGACCCCCTGATAGGAGCAATAGCAGCTGGTAATGCTGTCGTATTAAAACCATCAGAAATTGCTCCTGCCACTTCATTGCTTCTAGCAAGATTACTGGACGAGTATCTGGACAAGAGTGCTATCAGAGTCATCGAAGGAGCTGTTCCTGAAACAACCGCTCTCTTGGAGCAGAAGTGGGACAAGATAATGTACACAGGTCTGTTAACAATTCATCGGTGTATCAGATAAAATTGAATATGTGGGAAAAACACGGGAAAGATTGTGGGAGATGGGATGATGATGGGGCCTAGACATCTCAGAATAGGTTTAAACACTATCTATTGCTAAGCAAAGGAAGTGTATTGATTTTCTCAGGCAGTGGAAGAGTGGGCCGAATCGTTATGGCTGCAGCTGCTAGGCACCTCACTCCTGTAATTCTCGAACTTGGAGGAAAATGCCCTGCAATAGTCGATTCGAATGTCAAGTTAGAGGTAAGATGAGATGGGTCATAAGAGTCTTAAATGTGTACTTTGCATTCGATTATGCATGTCCTAGTAAACAACCACACACATTTCATATGAAGGTCTGTGTGAGGAGAATAATAGCAGGAAAGTGGGCTGCTAATTGTGGGCAAGCATGCATCAGTATTGACTACATTATCACCGTGAAAACATTCGCCCCCAAGCTGGTACGGTACTTTCACATTGCTGTCTGTTTTAATTTTTCGTTTCCTGGTTCGTTCTCTCGGCTTGAAAATCCAGAATTTGCAGGAAGATGCAGCAAATCACACTTTTGATATCCTTTTATGATCCGGAATCCCGTTTACTTACTCCGTTCTTTCCTAGATTTCCTTATTTACATAGCTGAAGGAAAACAAAACAGGGGACACTTCTCATGCTTTCCCCCAGACAGATGGATCATTGAAATAGTTTTCCAAGAATCGAATTTGACATTTGTCTAGTAACCAGATTGATGCTCTCAAACAAGCACTTGAAGAATTCTTCGGAGAGAAACCGATGGAATCGAAGGACATGTCTCGTATAGTGAACTTGTTTCACTTCAAACGCTTGGTGAACCTCTTGGACGAGGATCGGGTCTCTGAAAAGATTGTCTTTGGTGGCCAGAGGGACGAGAAGTTGCTGTATGGCTAGTAGTTACTCCATTTGTTAATGCTTTGGCTGATATCTGGAATACGTATAATGTACAAGCTCACAAGCATTGATCCATCTTGTTCATTTATCCAGAAAGATATCTCCAACTGTCCTGTTGGATGTACCGGAAGATTCGCAGATAATGCAGGAGGAAATATTCGGGCCACTACTGCCCATTCTCACGGTGAAGAGCCCGAACCTTTTCAGTATTCTCTGCTTATATTTCTTCTGTTCTCCTCTAATTTATACTCCATCCTATTTTGGTTTTGATAGGTCGAAAATTTAGAAGAATGTTTTGAGGTCATAAACTCGAAATCGAAGCCTCTAGCAGCATATCTCTTCACCAACAATGAGCAGATGAAGAAGGAATTTGTGCAGAATGTATATGCTGGAGGAATGGTCATCAACGACGCAATCATACATGTAATCTATCTCTACTGTCTGTAATCTCGCACCACCCAGAAAAGAGAAAAAGGGTCCAAATGAGTTATAGATGTTAAAAAAAAAAAATGGTGCTAACCTCGATGCAGGTCACAGTTCCTGGATTACCTTTTGGTGGCGTTGGGGAGAGTGGGATTGGTGCATACCACGGTAAATTTTCATTCGATGCATTTAGCCACAAGAAGGGAGTTCTCTATAGAAGCTTTGAGGGAGACGCATCAGTGAGGTACCCACCCTACACACAGAAGAAGCAGGTGCTGTTGAAGGCGCTGTTAAACGGGAACATTATTGGCATAATTCTTGCACTGATTGGGTGGCGGTCCGGGAAATGAGAACCAACAAGGCGAGCGCCCGTTGATTTCTTCTTCTTCTTCTTCTTCTTCTTCTTCTTCTTCTTCTCAACTCCAAATCTACATAAAGCTGTAGTAGTATGTAAAAACTAATAAAGGCATTCACAGTGGCAGATGGGGGTACCCGAATTTATAGTCATTGTCTCGATTTGGAGATTCCGGAAATTGCTCGCTGCCAACTGATCTAAAAAGTTTATACAAAACACTACCAGGTTCCATCCATCCCGCACACGAGTCACAATAAATAAGATTTATATAGCTGATCTTCTGTGGCAGAAAAGGAAAAAAATGTCTCAACGCACCTTCAGGAAAATCAGCAATCCAAGACAGCTAACTGAAGAGAAGTTCATGCTCAGTGTGATATGTATAGCGATCTTCCGTTACTCTGCTTCCCCGGATCCGGTTCTATTGCGGGAAGAGCTCCCACAGGGAAGAACCTCGGCATCCCTCTTCTTGCCCCAGTCATGGAATCTCAGGTGGAGCTCCGCGGCAGCAATCAGGAAGTGGACTCCCTGCATCGGGGTCAGGATCTTGAGGATCTCCTTGAGTGTGTTCAGCCTAAGGTCGTCGGCCCTCTTCAGGATCCCCTCGAGCCTCTCCTCCTTGGAAGCGAGCATGCTCTCAACTCGCTCCTCGACCCGGCCCCTGCTCTCGCTGCCAGAGCCGTCCCCGTCCTGCAGCATCTCAGTCATTATGTGGGACAGCTCCACCGAGGATGAGTCCGCGACCGTCTCCTGGAGTTTCGCGAGCTTCTCAGAGATCTCCTTCTCCTTCACTATAGTCCTCTGGTGCAGCTCGTCCACTTGGGACAGCTGCCCCAGGGAGAGGTCAGCCAGGTCGCCGACACCCAGGCCCCGGATGAGCCCCTCGAGCTGGCACTCAAGCTGGAGGCCCGACTTGGAGTAGAGCAGATGGAAAGCCGTTGTCGGGCGCCACCCACCGACCCAGACGAATGCTTCCTCGAGAGAGCTCCTCCAGGATGGAGAGAACAAGGAGAGGACGTCCCGCTCCACGCAGCGTGACTTGGCACGGTAGTAATGCTCGTAGTGCTGGACTACCTTGTTGATCAGCGGCTGAAGGATGCCATCGGGATTGGGATCATTTGCATTTGAGGAGGAAGTGGAGGAGGACGAGGACGAGGAGGCGGAGGCGGCGGAGATGAGCTCCTGGAGGTGCTGGTTCTGCTCGACGAGCCAGCTCTCGAAGAACTCAGGGAAGCTCTCCTGTGCTGAAACGACGTTCTGTTCGACAGACGCCATTATCATCTTACCCATATGGGATAGTGGATGTGGATTTTGCACTGAACTTGTTTGCATTGAGAGAAAGGATAGGGCTCTGGATGATTCGATGTTCGGTCCAATAAGAATGTTAGAATTGGAGCGTTAAATTTGAAGTATAGATTAGGGTTGAAGCAGTGTTTTCACTATATTTTTAAATGATTGATTTAAGAATCAAATCTAAAGTTTGGAAGATCAATGAAAAATTTTTAAAAATTTTTCTCCAATTGTATACTAATTTTAAAGTATATTTTAACTAATTCAAAAATATTATCTAATGGAGATGTATGGGTAATAATAATTAAATAAAAATAAAGTTTCAAATATTAGAAATTTGAATTTTACTATTTATTTATTTAAAAATTTAAGGTAAAAATAGTTAAAATTTTGATATTATCTTTATTATAAAAAATATTTTTAAATATTAAATAA
>CXYZ01002951.1:2538446-2577168 GCA_900006705.1 Sonneratia caseolaris
AAATATTAAATAATTTAAAATTTAAAATTATCTTATATTTGATTTAAGTGTTGTTGTAATATTTTATCATTATTTATTTTCATATATTACTATTATTCTAAGTAAGCTAGTCACACAACATAATTTTTCGAATAACTTAATATAAAATTATCAATTACTTTAATATATTCAATTTTTGAGGTACAAGTTTCTATCATTTCATTTATTAAAATATATATATATATAATTTAACAAAAATGGTGTAGTAAATTCCTCTGAATGCAGGGAATAATTTTCGAATTATTTCAATTTATTAAATAAAAAGTCACATGGAATGAATTTAATGGTAGATCTTTTACCCAAACTGATTTCCTTTATCTTCACTCCAACAAAGAAAGAGAGAGTAGTGAAACAAAGTACTACAGAGGGCGTTGTCGGGTTGCCCGTCATGCATACATACAGTATAGACAAATTGCATAAATTCAATATAAGTCCGACAGTTTGTATAAAACATTTTTCCTTGACAAGGCCGATAACATTGTTCTTCATGCAGAAACCCAATGCCTTTCAAATAAATAATAAATATATATTTTTTAAAAGTGTTATCAGGACATTGGCCTCGTAATGCCGTGGCCCGGCACGCCTGATACAATCAATAACGTCACTCGTATGGCCAGTTCACAGGCATCCCCAGGTAAACCACTACTCTCTTTCCACTCTGAATTCTATCGACTCTCTCTGCCCGCTGAAGTGAGGTTTTTCTCTGGGATTCCCTTTTGCCTGTCTGTACCGCGTAACTAAACGGTTGTAATGGCAAGTGCCGCCCCCCTCACTACTCCAACATGATGCGGGTTCCTTGATCCTTTGTCGTGCTTTGTCGTGCTTGCTTGGATTTGGATAATAGGATTTCCGCTTTGTTTCTTCATGTTCATGGACCGTAGAAGCGTTGCGGGCCGGGCTGGCATGATCCGATAATGTTATTGGGCCTCAGTAGGGACGCCGATACAATCGATCGCATGTAATATGATAGCTCAAAAGTCCACGGATGTGCAATCTCCTCTACATAGATTCTATTTTAATTTCTTTGTAGTTGCTACGCTATCGAGCTGACATGGCCTGACAATTCCATCACCCACCACACCCCCAATAAGATTATTATTGGGTTGTATAGGCCCGACTCTATAACTCTCAGCCTAGGTATGGTATTATCAGGGCAGGCCGAAAATTGTCACTCATGACTTAGTGGCACAAGTCGTGTAATCATGGACGAATTGTTTGTGGTGCGTATATATCGCAGAAGGATTGGACCAAGTATGAATTATTTGGGTCTAAGACTGTCTGCCCTATTGCAGCAAGTGCTAAGTCGGTAGATTCCAGTCTCCTTTGGTGAGGAATAGATGTGCTGATTTCATGCACTTCATCTTCGGCAGCTGCATGCGCTGGTTCTTGCTTGTGGGGGCTCAAACCAAACTGGATATCATCCCTGGTGCTGCAGAATTTCTATTGCCCTTTTCCACACATTCGAAATATGCATGAGTTAAGATATGAGTTTTTTTTTTTGGGGCCTCCAGGGACCTCATCTTCAAACAACTCGCTCTTTTTGATTCCTAATCTGAAGAAGAGCATAGTTGAACCATCCGCATTCTATAGGTTCGTATCTTCTCTCAACAATTCATGTTTCCCACAGAGGAACATGTATGTAATTACAATGGCTGTATAGCAGATCCCCGAATGAACCTTGCCGATTTCTTTCATCGAGAATAAAATATATCTGCAGAGATAAATGAAATTCGCTTGTCTCCTTAAGCTTCTTCTGCGACTGCTCGACTGTACTTTTTTCAACTTCCTGTCCTATTACCTCGGCTGGGCAGCTTGCCGAGCCCGCGCCGACTCTTCTCTGAAGAAACGCTCCGGTTGTCAGAAGGATTTGCTCCTCCCCTTTCCCTAGCCTTTTGGGATAGAGTGGAAAAATTGTCCCTCGAGTAATCTGATTCTCTTTTCTCTGAGGTCAGATAAGAGGGATCTGGTTTGCATGGTCCATAGCCGCTTTCAGGATGCCGCAGATCTTCTTCATCCGTTAGACCCGGAATAGTTTCGGAATCAACCAAGAAATCCTCTAAAGATGCAAGCGACTTCAGTTTCTGACCAAGGGATGCAATTGTCCTCTGGCATTCAGCGAATTTGCTAGCGGCGGCTGCCAGCTCCTGTGCCTGTTTCATCGATGATAAAACATCAGCTGCTTCAAACATGAAGTGAAAAGAACACAGAGAGGCAAATCTACAGTGGTCGGAGATAGAAAGTCAAACCTGCTTCATTTTAGTTTCATCACGGGAGTTAGCGACCTGCTGAATCTCAGCGTTTTGCTGTAGCTCGGCTTCTTCCTTCATCCTCGAAATCTCTTCCTCCAAAGTCCTAAGTTTTTCTTCTTTCTCCACCTTTTCAACCTGTTCGGACCCGAGTTCTTCCTCTAATAACCTAACTTTCAAGTGTAAACTCTGAATCTCCATCATCACATCTCTCAGTTTTGACTCAGTTGCTTCAAGTTTCTCCTCGGCAGCTCCTTTCAATTCTTCCATCTCCGAAAGCCGAGTTTCTAGCTCAGTCAATCTCAACTCTGCCTCCTCAAGACAAGTTTGCGACTTGTGGAGCTGCTTATGGAGTTGCCTCATAGCCACCTCCAGTTCAGCTCTCTCTGCTTCCTTCTTCTCAATCTCTTCCTCCAAATCAGCCGTCCTGTTAATCATGGCGTCAAGCTCCAATTTGTACCGGTTTTCTTTAAATTGCTCAGACACAGCTCCCACCTCGGTCCTGGAGTTTCTGGCTTCTGCATCTGGCAATCCTGCAAGCCTTTCCATTTCAAGAAAGTCATCCATCAGATCAATCTGCAATGAGGACATGATGAGGTTCTTTCCCAGGGCCTTCTGATTTCTTAAACTACCAAGTGCTGTTACAAGATTAGATGTCCGGGACTCAGCATGGGCAGAGGCCGAATCGAAATCATTTTGACCGCTATTTTCAAACGCTAGAATCCGTTCCCCAGCATCTGACTGGCTATCTGTGAATGATTCGACACAAAATGATGAAGCAGATGCCGCTTTACGAGCCATGGCTTTCAGCCTACGAATCTCGGATTCAAGCTTAGCCACCTTCTTTATGCTCTCCAGATTCTGCTTGCTTGCTGCTTCGGCAGCCTTCGTGCTCAGGTCAAGTTCGATAGTTCTAACCTCTAACTCCTCAACTCGGGACAGGAGCTCAGATTTGAGGATTGATTTCTCCCTCTCATTGGCATCAAGCTTTGTTCGGAGATCAGAAACGACTAACTCCCATTCGCGAGTCTTCTCTATGATAGCCTCATTGATCTTCTGCTCTTGCTCTTCTCTCGATTGCCTGAGCTGCCTCAAGCATTCCTTGAGTGCTCCATCAAGATGACTCACACGATTCTCGAGTGTTGAATTCCTCTCTTTTGCAGATTCGAGCTGTTTCTTTAAGGCTGAAACCTCATTTTCTGCTTTCTCCCACCCTGATATTAATCAAGAACTTGGATATGGAATCAATAGAGAATGACGTCCGGCTTCTGGAAGAAAAAATGATGCAGAAACTCGCAGTAAAGAATTCACGAA
Organism: Sonneratia caseolaris; assembly: GCA_900006705.1. Lineage (NCBI taxonomy): Eukaryota > Viridiplantae > Streptophyta > Magnoliopsida > Myrtales > Lythraceae > Sonneratia > Sonneratia caseolaris. The sequence goes on from CXYZ01002951.1 coordinate 2,542,046, forward strand.
GACCGAGAGATTGTTGCTGCTGATACCTGAGACCGCCTCTTCTGCTACTTTTGCGTGCTGCTTTACTAGTTGTTCCTTGGCACTGATGTTCAGAAGAGCAGCGGATAATCTCTCCGACAAAGTCTTGACCCGATCGTTCATATCTTCATCAGCAACAATAGCTTTAGATGTGACTTCGAGAGATTGAGAACTTTGGGCTGCGTATGCCTTGAGTGACATGCCAAGAAACATCAGACTATATCGAACTGCGATTATTATTGAATGACAATGCTGAAGAAATCCAGACCTAACAGAGCTAAACACCATCTGTAAAGATAGAGACTACAATATGATCACTGAGGAGCGAGGACGAAGAGAACCAATAGACTGTCAAATCTGAAGAAGTAAAGAATTTCAATTGGAGAACCATATGGCAACTTATTTCAATCTCAAATGAATCTCCCTACCTGATCATCAGAGAATCGCTCTGAGTGAGAAGAAATGGAACCAGAACTCTCGGTCTCGCCGGGGCTTTTCTCGGAGGCCTTCCTCCGCCAGAGCCAGCTCCTCCGGTCCATGTTAGAGATTCAGCTCCTCTGCCTGAAGTAGCCTCCCCCTCCCTTTTCTCAACCACTACCGTTACCTTCCCTGAAAGAGCCAAAATCAAAATGACAAATGTTATCAAGACTGAAAGAGCAAAACCACCAGACGGAGCTGTCTCAACCATTGAGGGAAGCATTTTTGAGGAACGTGCCCAGCTATTGCTTAGAGCGCACTTCCCTTCGCAACCAATCCATCTGATTTCCCAATTAAATTTCCGACAAAAGGTGAAAGCTTTACCACCCTCGCAGGATGGAAAGCAATTCGTCAATTTCGAAAATACTACCAACCTTAATCTATCAGGAATTACTTCAAGCGCAAAACTCGAGCTACTTGTATGTACAATTTTCACCTAACCTGTCCCCAAAAGTTCACGCCATACCCTCGAGAAGCACAGAGAGAGAGAGAGAGAGAGAGAGAGCGGGAGGGGGAATGTGTCAGTGAGAGAGAGAGATAGAGGAGAGGACCACAGGAAGAATGTGATCGTGAAGTGGAACAGCCGAAACCCACTTCAGAAAATATCTGCACAGACCCAATAAAGACAGGGGAAGAAGAAAGACCCGCTGCCCTTTTTCACGAGATTAAAATATCGCCCAAAAAGCCAGCACGTAATTGACCCATCATGGCTATTAGCTTCAAAAAGATCCATAAAATCTCCAACGGAGGAGTCTTACCGCTCGCTGCATTAAACTAGTGACACCCAAAAGTCCCCCACCTTTTAGAAAACCATTTCAATGTGAATGAATCCCGAGACGAACAAAACGTTGCAGAGCAGAGCGGCAAAGAACAGAGCAGACTTACTCACTTGGAGATCTGAGGCATGACAGGGAGGAACTGGGAAGAACCCCCGTGGACAATATGCGTCACAGCCGATTATTCCTCCCTCTCTCTGTCTGTCTCTCTCCATCCCTTTCAATATTCTCGGCTTATAAAAATAGAGACGTAGGAAGTTAGAAGTCGTACGGCACACATAACATATATACATATACATATAGATCTGTGCGTGCATATGTAGCCGTGTAAACCATAGTTTTTAAAACCGGACCGGGCCGGGAACTAGTCAAAATATGGATTCATGGGTCGGACCGGATGTTCAATGGATTGAATCGCATGTTTAATAAATAATATTAATAATATAATATTTCAATAAATTGATATAATATTATAATTTAACTATGATTTATAATCAAAATCATTAATATAATTATAATATTAGTTCCAAATTTAACATAAAATATAAATATAAGTCTAGTAAAATAAAATAAATATATTATAATATATTTTTATTTTTAAGTTGGTCGATTTTTTTATCGGTTCAATTGAATTTATTGGTTCGAGTGAGAACCGACCGGTCAGTTAGATTTGACCTCATTTAAATTATAATTGAATTTTTTGTGAGAATCGAATCGGGTGAGTGATCGGTTCCAGGTCGAACCGACCGATCCGGTCCGGTTTTTAAAACTATGGTGTGAACCGGAGATAGTAGAGGAGGTCGTGCTCTGAGAGGGACAAGTAGCCTTCTTTCTCTGAAATAATTGATTAATTGTCTTCACAGGGATTGTTCTGTCTCTGTCGCTGTTTTCCTTCGAAACCGTACAGCGTCATTCCCGCCCTTTCTTGGGGCCTCGTCCTGACAAGAAATCTGCTTACAGATACAAACTGTCCTTCCTCTCCTCCTCCTCCTGACGCAACAGTTGCAGCCCTTGAACGTGAAGATCTCAAGTGGTGCAAGAAGTAAAAGCTTTACATCTTTATGCTAATTCGATGGATGATCCACTGGAAAGGAACGTCCTTGCCGTCCAGAACGGTCGAGTCATCAGCCGTTCGATGCATCTGCTCATCCACGATCGATAAGAGCTCAATATCAAAGTCCGAATACAAGTGTTTCTGCAATTCGGCCAAAGCCTCAGGGCCCCTTTCAACTTGTTGTTTAACAACATCTGATCCTGGTACGTTCATAATTCTCCAAGATCCATGTTAGTTGTTCCCTGTGAATGTAAAATAGTGAATAAAGTGGGTCAACTGCACTGCTTCTTCCTTTGGAACCGCTGTTATCATATCATCTTAGAAGCAAATATTAGCGGCTCTACTTCAAAGGATCACATATTTTAGGGGAAATGAAGTGGTGCCTTAGTTACATCCGTGTAGGAATTGAGTTTAGATCATGTGAATAGACTAAGGGAATAGTGGATTTAAAGAAATGAGACAAAATAATTCTGTGAAGAGCTTATTAAAACCGTTTATATATTACATAATAAAAAAAATGGAACGAAATCGGTTTCATAAAAATAAAATACATTCTATCACAGAGAAATTTAGCAATTTTTGAATTTTTATTAAAAGTGAAGGAATAAAATTTTATAAAATAAAATGGGTATGTATTAACATTTTTTTTTGAAGGAATTTGCATTACATCAATGTGAGAGAAACAATTATATATAATCTAATGAAATATAAATATGAACTCTTAGAAGTGAAAATAAGTTAAAAATGTGAAATGGAATGTCATAATTTCCATTCTATTCCATTCATCTCGACTAAACATAATATTAAAATAATGGTTACTTACACTTAGAGATGTAATATGAGCAAGTCGCATCGATTCAAAATTGATATGGAATTGTTGGCCTGCTAATCATAATGACCTAGTTTGATTATAAGTTATGGTTCAAGAAATTATAAACTTGTTGGTTCAAACTAGTTCGAACTATAAATCTTAACTATTTTGCTTTTTAAAAAATTAAAATTTGCTAAAAAAATTCACGGTTAATTATAGGATTTTTTACTATCCGTGCTTTTTTTTAGAAGATTTCGATAAATTCAATAAAAAAATGTATCGTGCAAGTTTTGGTTTAACAAGTTTATTTCTTGAGTCTAACAACTTATCAATTTAATAAGAGAAGCTGCGTACCGGTTTAGGGGGCAATGAGGACTGGTTCTAAGTTTTGGTAGACTAGTTTGGAGCCTAACCGGTCCGCTTAACATCTCTATGTGTACTACATATTTCATATAAGAACAGATTCCTTGCCGTCGAACTTGATTTGAATACTCATCTTATGGTGATCACTTGGCACAAAAGTGGACATGAATTAGATGCAAATTATTCACCGTATCAATTTTATCTTCTTTTTTTTTTGCCTGATTTGGGTCGGAAAATTTACTTTCATGACGGACAAGTCGAGGTTTTTCTTGTAGATAGTGAGTTACTGAAACTGTTGCAAGTAATTCACGACCGTTCCAGCATCACGCTAGCCTTAAAAGGTTCCACGTGTACACAAAAATCACATCTTTCAAGAGCACGGGCAGACAATAGATTAAGACCTGATCATAATTCCATATCTTGTAAAGGGAGAGAGAGGCAAAAATGGGGGATGACTTGGTGAGGGAATATCAACTAATTTGCTCCGATTAACAATATTTATGGCAATTATGCGGGTGATTAATGCCAATTAGCTTAGTTTTCACAATTCTTCGTTAGTAATTTTTCGTATGATATGACCAGGTAGGTCCATCTAAGAATTTCTGTCAGTGAAGGATGTCATGGCCAAAAAAGGGCATTGCACAGGCGGCCCCCGATAAGCAAAATAATTTGCAATCAAGTACTACTACCACTCTTCTTCGATCGTGGAAGTAAAAGGGTATTCAAGAACCAAAAAAAAGGTTGATTGCGAGCATTCAATCTCTACTTTTCTTCCTTAAGTTTTTGGGTTCACATGCCATAAAATGAGGAACATATGTGAATTACTACACACTCCTAATTACAATGCTGGATTAGTGAAAATCATGTGCACATATTTTAAAATTTGAAAGTGTTAAATGAATTAGCTGGGGGTGTTTGTTTCTATTGCCTTCAATTATGGGAAAGTTCGAATATTAATAACATTTCGTAGTATAATGTGATTATATATTACTTGAAAGAATATATAGTTTGTTGTAAAATTTAACATGCATATATAAAATAGTTGCAAAGTAATTGTAAATTAATAATAAATGATTATTGAATATACTAAAGAATTTGAAAATTTTAACTAATATAATATTACGATAATTTGAAAAGTTTAACTAATATAATATTATGATAAACCGTAACGCGGAAGGTGTGCAGATAAAACATCCACTCAATGTGACGGAGCAAATCGAGCAGAGGAGACAGATATGGATTTTCGACCGTACCTTGTCTGATATTCAATTTTCTATGTTGGGTGAATGAATAGAGGGCATATATACATATTTTATTTCATTTTTTTCTGAATATGAGAATAGCAACAACAACCCAAAAAAAAGAAAAGAAAAAGAAAAACAACTCAAAAGGAAATCATGGAAATTTCTTCCCGATGATTGATTCACAATTATTGTGGGTGTCCTGAACGTCAATGATGGTGACATGCAGATGTGTGTCCCATCCCAATCTCTACATAATCTTACATGGCCCTTCTATCGGGTCCCACCCGACCATCGACAGATTTCTTCGCATAATTGCTAAAATTAAGGAATGCAGACAACTCATCATCACATCAGAGATCTATTGTCGTTAGCTCCCCGGTTGAACGGACCAAAGTTACTTCAACACCTGATAATTATTTTAATTTTGAAACTCTCTCAATATTTTTTATGCCACGATTTACGAATGTTCGTAGTACTACATTGAATCTGATTAAAAAAAGCACCCCTAAGAATGCTCCTGAATGTTCTTAGATATAATGGACTGACGGCAGTAAATTCATTTTCAAAAAATTATATTTTTTAATGGATATATGTGATTCAAATTTAAATGGGTAACTGCACACCCCATCTATCAAAATGCGGATTCTGTGGGCGGAGCTGTGAATCTTGAACGCTTTGCCCCGCGTTCTCACAGGCTGACCATTTCGTGGAACAATGTGGTAGCGATGGGAAACTATGCTGGACGGTCTAGAAGGGACGGATGTCTGTGCGAATTCCTACTTTTATCTGTCTCGTCAATTATGAATTATTATTAATCAATATACTGATCTCAGGCATGTAAAAAATGGCACAGTCCAAGCTCAGCATGAAAAAAATTATCCACAAGCTGTCGTAAGAGAATATTGAAATGTAATTGTTTAAAAGTATAAATAAATATTTATAATAAAATAAAAATCATAAGAAAAAATTAATTTAATTTTTAAATTAATATNTAAATTATTTAAATTTATTTTTATTTGATTTGAGCCGGAGTTAGGGAAGCAAAGCGCTGAAAACATCATGCTCGGGCCGGGCTTTTTCAGACTCATCAAGACAGCGCGGCCCAAACGTAGAATTGTGCCGTGCCGGCCCAAAATGACAAAACTACTCAATTCCAAACCAACCAATGGTACATACACATACCCAACTAAACTAATAGATTATTATTATTGTTATTATTATATTTGATATCTCATACTTGTTATAAATTTCAATGATAAAATATTTGATAAAAAAATTTGATCGAGAATATTTTATTTTTAAATGAACTGATCAAATTCAAACTAAATTAATAGAGATAAAGTTAATTTTAATAAAGTCATAATAAATTTGTCATACATATAAATAACTTTTGATTAGAAAAAACTTGCTCGAATTCTCACAATTTTGTCATTTTAGGGTATGACATCCGGCTCTCATCGCATTAACATTTTCTCTTTACCTGTACAAGTTTTCGAACTGATACAGTGTCGCGGATTGTTACACAAGTAAAGAATATGACATGACAAAGAGAAATGATGTTATCTTTTGACGATGTTACACACAGTAACATGACAATATAGTCTAATGAGTTGCCAAGGGAAGACGTGGCAAATATACCGATACACATGTGACATCGCGGTGCATTTATCACATCAGCAAACGGTGATAGATGTGGGCACCGTCGGCGTCTCATACATCGAATCCATGAATTTGCGCAGGCGGGTGGGCCGTTGGGCCTCGGGAAAGTTGGGCATGACCCAAGAAACCGTCGGGCACAAGGCTATATTAATTAGTAATTTTAGTTTATTTTTTAAGATATTTTTAATTTAAATCTTACTGCATATTTTAATGATTTGACCGACCCATTAGTCACACTGGCTCACTTCCGTTAATTTTCTATGGTGAAATTTATTAAAAATTACTATATTTAAAAATGAATTTAATATTTTGATTAATTTTAGATAGCGTTATTCTAGGTGTACTATTAGTGGGCTCCTAACTATTGGATTTTCGCAAATGATTCTCACTATAATTTTTAGACTCGAGGAAACCGATCTGGGAAGAGTTATCAACGGACCCATTGGATTCCTCTCTTAGGACCCTTCTGCCGTTTCAAGAAAACTGATGAGTGCATCCGCCCTCGTCTTCGTCCCCTAACGAACAAAAAACCGTCTCTGCCCGAGGGTGACTCTTGAGACAAACTGGTAGACGGACAGAGAGACACGGATAGAGATCAGGGATGGCTGAACAAGGCAATCTCTTTCACCAAATTCGACATGAGCGTGGTCTTCAACCGTCATCGTCCTCTTTCGGTTACGTCAATTGCAGGTTCCTACCATCCCCGTTTCTCACTCACCCATTATGGGACGTGCATATATGGATTCAACCTTAATGATCTGCTGCCGAGGTCGGATATCTGTGGGCTTTTTCGCTATGTAACTCGGGTTGCACGCCGGAGCTCGAAATCATTCGTATTCGACTCGATGCTGACAATCCTTCTAGCACTGCTGAAACGCTTCTGATTCACCGTAGTTGTTGGGTGATTCTGGGTGACAGGGTTGACAGGATGGAACTCGGGGAAGTGACTTCCGAACTCCTTGCCCTGAGAAAGTTGTATGGACTGCTCCAAGAAAGTGAAGATGGCAAACCTGACGGGCTTTCGGTACATGTATGTGCAGTCCTCTAGTTTTCGAAGTCTTAGGTGCTCGGGCTTGTTCAATGTCCGGTTGGGTCTCCGAATCTGTACCGGTTTTGCCGTTCTCCTTCGAGAAGCAAAACTAAGGCAATTAAGTGTCGTATTGATTCCAAACAGTATTGCCCTCACAGAGATGGGTGCCTTCACAAGATGTCCATATCGTACTTTAATTCTGAACAGATTATTGAATAAAATATTAAGCGGGCAGCGGCTATGAGATTCTCACCGTCCTTCTGAGGCAATGTGCCTTCCTTGTCGGGTCAAGTTTAACTATACTGTCACCTAATCTTCTCCGCCGCCGCTTTCGCTTTCTTTTGCCCTGTAATATGTGTTTCCGAATACACACCAAACATTTGAAGATTCTTTTTATGTTCATTCTGTTATCTATCCGGTGTCTTTCAGTTTCTTTTCCTCTGGAGATGAGTAGTTATATCCTTTGCAGCCCATATACAATATGCAGCCATTAGTTAATCTTTATATTTCTAGCTAAGAGATCTTACTTCTTGCTGTGGCGGCTTTCAGTTGGATGCGGGTGCACGGGCATTGTTGAATGATCTACTTGATCAGGCATCAGAAAGACTTCTTGAAACATATTCACAGGTCTGTTTCCGTAAGCGTTGGCTTCCCTGCTAATTGCAATACTCGAAAGTTCCATCTTTGGTGAGAGCGTGGATATTGCTTGGAAGATGGTTTCCTTTGAGTCTGCAGATTTTTTTCGTTGCATCTTATATAACAATGATTCTCTTCTGATAAGACATTTGATCTGATTGCCGTGCAGATTATAACTGGCAGATTGAGTACAGGCTTAGCATATTCTGCTTCCTCTTTGCTGCAGCCTGCTGATTCAACCCAAATGGCGAGAAATTCTGATCTTGCCAATCCAAACACTCAAAGTGATTCAGGTTTTGGAAGAACAATCTCATACATGGATGCGACACCGAGTGCCAAAGAATCAGCTTGGCTTCATGGAATCTCCTCGAACAAACCTAGAATCTCGAATGAACATTGCAGTGTTTGTGCCCAAAACAGCACGATGCTCCACGTCCCGCCAGAGGAGACAAAGAGAAGATCCATGACAGATTGTGAGAGCATACTGGGCAATCATCTTTGTAAATCAAGTGCTGTCATTGAAGGTTCTAGACCCGCTACCCACACATCAGAGAAGAGCAAACAGAATACACTGAGGCAGAAGAAGATTCAGCCTGCAAACTCTACATTTGTTAAAGTTGAAAGCAGCAACAGAGAGATTTCCCCGTGCCGAGATATATCTTATGCCGTTAAGCGGATCGAAACCCAGATTTTGGTTCTGCAGCATCTTTCTCGACTTGCTAATCCTCTTGAGAGTGCTGGAAGACAGGTGAAAGAGCGAGAAACAAAAATTCCGAGTCAGATAGGCAATCAGACAACAAGAATTCTTTCAAGTTTGCCAAAACGTCTGAGGGAGGATAGCAAATCTTCTACTGAGATGGTTGGAAGAGCTAAAATTCCCATGTGGAGCATGAGTCATGTTCAGGCATCGAATGATAGGAATTCTAGTCAGATTAGCAACCTCGGGCACGGCTTTCGCATCCCAAAGAGCGTGACTGGGTTGGAGATGAGTCCTAATCAGACAGTTGACAGGAAGTCAGTCCGGAAGGTAGTGCAACCAACGCATTTTTTGCAGGATGAGATACACACGGTGGCTTCTGCTAGTTCCACCAACCGAATGTTGATGAGGGGGGAGAACCTGGAAGGCCATGTGAATATTCATAGACCGGCTTTAGTAGAACAAAAAACTGGAAACAGGAGGTCATATTTGGGTGGGAATAAGACCTGCAAGTTCGCTCATCCTGCTCCGACGAATAGGAAGTTGGCATTACAGATGGATTCAGAGGAAAGTAGCTCTGGTTCTCAGGATTCCTCTTCATACAGTAGCAGCTCAACGGGTAGTCAGCAGACAGACTCAAGCAGCAGTTACACTGGCGAGGATGACTCAAGATCCTATACAGATTACACAGATTTCTCTCGGGGAAGCAGAAGTGAATCAGAGGATGGCAGCTCCTTTTCTTCGGAATCAGTGCCAAGCCCACAAGGGCACATAGAACCTGCACATAAGAAGGTCGTCCCAACAAGGAGATCTCAATCGCTGAATTCCGGAGGAGCAATTGGGAAGCTCAGAAAGATCAAAAATAAGTTGGGGCTTATATTCCATCACCACCACCATCATCACCACCACCATTACGACGCAAATGATAAAGATAGAGTTCACATGTCCAAGTGGAAGAATGTGGGAGACAACATTCTTCACGGTGCAAACAAGAATCAAGTCAATGGTGGGAGGAAGATAATAGGCAAGTCAAAGAAGCCGGTAGATAAAAGAAGCCAAGGAGGCCATTTTCACATGCTTGTTGAAGGCCTTCTAAGGCACATTCGACACAGCAAGAAGGAATTGAGGCCCCCAAACCCAAATGCCATAATGAGGAACAGTAAGAAGAAGAAGTCGCATTGGTGGCAGATGATGAGGCGCCGTGGTGGAGTGAAGCTCCCCAAAGGACGACGACAACCCAAGCTCAAGTTACCTAAGAAGAGGAAGCAGCTCAGAGCTACAAAATGATTAGTTGAGTTAACCATTCAAACATTCTTGATATCGAAATACCTTGGATTACTTCATTTATTGCTCTAGCCTTTTCTCCTAGCTAGGTTTGTTTGCCATATGAAACTTGAAAGATGTCTATATGCCTTAATGTACCATAATTATGGAAGTCTGTTAAAAACCAACTGGGATTCAAGGTTCAAGCAATTATTTTCATCTTCTAGGATGGTGCAGATAGCTATTTCAAATTTGGGATGCAATGCATTATTTGCTTGCCGGATCGCACTGATACAAAATATCAATAGACATTTTTCTTGGTGCACTTGATCAAATAGAAAAATCCATGATCCCTGTGCATACATGCAAGTCTGGGAAGTCTCAAGGATGGGGTTGGACTCGAGTGAAATCTTCTTGGTTCATCCATTCAAATCCCATCAGGATCCCATCCGATCCCCAGAGCATGCCAATAGTCCACTGCATCATCTTGTCCATTAAAGCTACATGGGAATGAGATACTAAGTGTTTCCATTTTGTAACCCCTTCAAAGAACAAGACTTGTTTCTATCTAGCAACTTCACTGTGCCTTTGGTGGACTGCGATGCTCATCTATCCATTATCGGTCATCAATGATGATTGCCCGGTTTCCATTTTTCATTAGCTATTTTGAAGGCGACATGCCCAAAACACATATGGGAGCTTCTATTGTCAAGGGTGTGGAACTGTTTGGTGAGGTAAGCCCTACTTTCCACTTCATCAAAGCGTGGTCTGCTGAATAGTTCCCTGGAACTGTGAAATTTTCCCATTTGCTAAATAAAATAAAAGTTAGTGAGGTGTTCCAATAAGATTAGACATCATCCATTGGCACCTCATGGGAAAAGCTTTTGATGTGATGAATAGTTTTGGGTAAAAATCCAGCTAGAGCGAAGCCCATCCCATCCCATCCCATTACTACCGGCTTCTTTCATGCTTTATGACCGGTCGTTCTGCATTTTTCCCTTGTCTCCAAAACTGTGCCGAGATGACTGAAGAAAGCAATTGTTATGGACCGAATAGGAGACCTCGACGCAAAAGACTAGTTCTTTAGATGGTAGAACCTGTTGGTCCATATATTTCATATTTTCGAAGCTAATCCCAGAGGTGTGGGATTTGTATTGTAATAATGTCCCCGCTTGAGAATCAACGCCCTCTGTTGGTCATGGCTAGCATCTGCTCTTAGTCCATGCCACTACTCCATGATCCACCACTCCATGGGCCAAACATTCCGAGTCGTAGTATCGAGTGTGGGGTTGGCTATAATACCATTTGCTATCGCCTGGTTGATGAGATTCAAAGTAATTTCCGTTTACACAAGCATTCCCTTCCTTATGTATGTGACGATCATTCACCAGCCAGTTCTTCTGCATAATCTCTCTAATGGCCTCGACTAGTTGCTTGGCTTAAACCACACATACCTTAAATCCTCCATTACGTTGCACACGGCTTCATAGTCCACCTCAACAATGGTCATATGGTAACCCATAATCCGATATTATTGCAATCTTATGAAAACAACACAATGTTCCACCATAAATGCGGAAGTTATACCAATGTTATGTGCACAGTCTAAACCCGATCACCAACTTCATTTCTAAGAAGGCCACTAGCACCTAAAATTCCCTCCTGGATTTCCTTCTGATCAAGGATGGACTACCTTATTCATTGCCAAGCTCTATCCTACCCCAGCTTCCTACTGAATTTTGCGGTGCATTCTTAGATTATACCTGAATAAGACAGCATAGCCGTCACTTTTACCTGGTGGGACTATAAACTCTAAATCAGACAATGTTCTGTTCCTTCAATACCAAATCTCAAACGAAGATGGCGCAGGATTAATCGGGTGTGGGTGCCCCGTGCACTGTGCCAGCTACCGCCCGCCCTCAGGTCAGTGGGGAGGTCACCCTAGTCTGTAATGAGGGAGCACCGGCCATAAGGGGATGAGCACATACTGCATGCATTTTAGGAGGACGTGTCTCCACTGTTAATAGGGAACTATATATGGCTGGTACGTACGTGGAATTGATAGCAATTCATCATCCAACTTAGCTGATTTAGGCTTTAGAAATGGACAAAGATAAGAAAGGACCAAGACCAAGGTCAAGGACATCAGCAATTAATTTGTTACTTTCTCATCAGACATTTCCCCCCCGTTTTAGGCTGCAGATATACCGTATTCTATCATCTGGCCCTGCCCTAAGACTATTCAATTTTTATATTATGATTCGGTGTGATGGTATTGTCTCTCGAGTTAACATTCAAAAATGTCCTATCTTAATGAATGAAATCCTCCATAACTCTTAGTTATTCCCGTATTCTTAGTATTTTCTTTTTTTTTTCCAAAACCTAGCCTCCTTTTGTTAAAGAAAAAGCAAGGAAAGACTCACTCAATTTCAGCATTTTGCTTCTTTTACTTCACCTTTTATTGGGATGAGTATAGTGAAAGTGTTATATATATACATTTTTTTATTTTAAAATTATTCTTCAAATTATATATTTAAATTCTAATTTTAACTATCTATTAACATAATAAATTTAACATGTGTGACACAATAATGTGACAAAAAAAAGTTACTAAGATGTCATGCCACATTAGCATAATAACTGGCCTATAATATTATTAAATTATATATTAATATTATTAAAAATAAATGTATAATATAAAATAATAATTTAAAAAAGAAAGAAAGATAAATATATAAAATATCTTCATGATTCTACTGTTCCTTTTATCGTCCTTTTCTTCCTCCTTATTAGTATTACATCTGCTCTTGTCATCGTCTCGGCCAGTCACTAGCTGTGCACGATAGTACGTGGTTCAACCTGTCATTGTGATTGATAGATAGGCTTTGTGCTACAGTTGTCAATTCCTGGTTTTTTTTCTCCCCCATTGAAAGTTAGTTCGGGTTTTAAGACATTGGACAATACATGCACGCATGCATATGGAACCACGTATCCGTCAATGAACACTGTACGTCCTAATGGGATTCAGTCCTGCTGGTGTCATGAACATGATCTCCATTCTATTGTCGAAAGCTTGAAACGATCATCATGAACCCGTTCCGAACGTAATTACATGTAATCTAGTATGCAGAATACATCGCGATCGTCTCCCCTAACTTGATTTGAGGCTCATATGGGCATTGTAAAGATGTACGCATGCATAATAATTTTGCTGCCATTGTTAATCTATCTTAGCTATGTTGGAGGGGAGAGAGGGAGACGATGGGATGCTGAGATTTTGGCGTCATGCGGGTCAGTCAGTAACATTGAATGGGACTTGAACCACCGGACAAAAAGCAGGGGCCAACACGGTTTGTGTGTTGCAGTGATCAGACATCAGACTTCAGAGGGAGAAACACAAACATCATATCACACAGCTCAGACACACAAATATATATATATATATATATGTACATATCGAGAGAGAGAGAGAGAGAGATTGGATAGATGATAGATTGGAAAAGTAAAAATGGTGACATTGAGAGAGAGAGAGAGAGACAGGCGCCAATTGGACCAATCTTTCCCTTAAAAACAATGAACAATCAAAACACAAAATCTATGAAAATTTGCGTAGAACATTTAATCGATACTATGATATGTTGAACTCATCTTCTAATTTATATGTCTTATTTGATTCGTGAGTCTTTCAATTAAGAAGCCGAAAATATACATATGCGATCCATATATATATATAATATATATATATGTATGCTCTATATGCTGCTAGAAATAAGGGATCAGATGGATATATGTATAATATATAAAAGAAATTCCATGGCTGTCTACCATTGATTGATTTCAAGTAAAGATGATAAAACATGATATTCATTTACTATGTAAATGCTACTACCACAAAATACTGATCCAGCGGATCCTAACCCACAAAATAGCTCCTTAAATAGACCGAGCGAATGTTCAACTATGCATTTGGATGATCTATCATGTCTTTTTTTACATGAAATTTTAAATTTAAATATTATAAATTGAAAAAATATATTATTAGGGTCATAAATGAGATGATATGTGCCTTGATTTCGGACTACTTTAGGCCGATCTAAACTTTCCAGTACCATGTGAAGACTTTCGATGCAACTTGCTTCTTAAGTTACCCTCCTTCTGCCTCCCCTTTTCCACCCAAATTCCGCAATCTGTCGCTTCCCTTTTGTTAGGTTTTACTTTAATATGGAAATTTCTCTCATGGGTAGGTGAAAACTGAAAATCAGCAACATGCACTGTAACACTGCTATAGATGCTGCTGTTATCATTGTATTTATTTGCTATTATTGAGGGCAATTCACTACAACTCACAGGAAAGATGATGTGAAATCAAAAACATATTTTTTTTTCTTAATTTGCATCTGAAAGAATGAAACCCAAAACACTTCATTATGACGAAAAGCAAAAACACTTACTAGGGCAAAATTTGGGGCATTCTATGATGTTTCTGACAAACTTTTTTCTAGTAATAAAACTTAAATATTAGATATTATTTAAGAAAAAAAAATGTGTCGAATCACATTAATCAATCATGATAGTTATTTTTTTCTTGATTACATACATCCACGTTTCATTTCCTGATTACAGTGCAAAGACATGAACATTATGAAAGTTAAAGTAATGTGCTTATCGAGAGAGAGAGTGAGAGTGTGTGTGTGTGTTTTAAACTAATGACTTAAATACATGCTAACGCGTGACCCTTTGACTTGTGCGCAAAATGCAACTTATTATTGTTTATGGCTTCCAAATTCTCTTGATTTTCTACGAAGTTCATAGCTCGCCATTAATTCCTGCCACTGTCTAATTCATAGATTAGTGAAGCCGCTAATGACAGAGACTCACTTAGGAATTTAGGAATTAAGTGATAGACAGAAGGCTCAATATAACAGATATAAATATAATCAACTAAATTGATCTATTTTCTAGTGTTTTCGCAGGAGTCTAAGAATGCGGCTGCACTCCACCGTTCACCATATTTATGTACCTGGCTGTTGGATCATACATGATGGACACCAGTGGTTCAGAAGCGATCCCATGCAGCTGTCGGAATGCAGTGTGACCAGATCAGATCGAATGGTAGCCAAAGTTGCACATGCCATGGCAAACCCTTGGTGGACAGTATCTTTCTGCAGATAAAAGGGTTCAACGACAGAAGGATAATGAATGAAGGATAGAGGGGAAACCTGCTTTATATATATATATATATATATATATATATAAAGAGACCAACAAAATGGTAGGAAATTTTTGTGGTGCAGTGTTTGAATAGTTTATTAGGTATTATAAACCATTGAATTATTTGAATAAACTGTTGAATAATTCAATAGTTAAATCATAAATACTTCCAAAATTTTATTAGAAAGAGAGAGAGGGTTGAATGTACGAAGAATGAGTCTCTGTGGCGTGTGCTGTTGGCTGTGTCGATGTTTGATGAGCTAATAACTCTTCTCATTTCCCAAGGGAAAGTCGGATAGTCGTCATTCACCCCTTCGGATGCCCCCTTTCCCTCCAACATTTCACTGCTTATTAAACTGTTTCACGAGTCCAACAGTCGATTGCATAATTATAATTTGTTGAGTTAAATTGCATTATTATTAAGCTGAGTCATTTGATGGTTTTCTATACTTTTTAATTTTATGTCGGCTGTATTTTATCTAGAAGCCAAATGGGCATCTGGGTTCAAGTTAAAAAGGAGCCCAAATTTTCATAATTATGAGTTTTATCATCTATTAGGTCCTAAATGTCAAGACGTTAAGTAAAAGGGAAAAAAATGGTCAGCATGACTTTGATTGACTCATATTGGTTTTCGATGTTGACTTTTCAGAAGACCAAAATCTTGTATCAAATATTATGACTAACTTTCCTTTCCCCCACGTTTTTTCTCCAGCCGGGATTATCGAGGGCTCCTACGTAATGATTTCTTGAATTTTTTTTTACTTTGTTCATCTCTCTTTCTGTTCTTTCCAATGTTAGTATCTGTCTTCTTGCCCTCCTTCTAAAGCTTCCATCATTTCTATCGTATAATCAATCCATCAACATCTTCTTTCCCACCAACACACTCAATCCAATACAGTGCCGTTGATTGCCATCCACGCCTTTCATTGCATGTAAATTCGATAAATCATGTGTCATGGTGACTTGCATCAGTCAGGGACCTTATGCTTTATGCAGTTGTGCTGATAGCAGTATCGGCTAGCAAGCTGAAAAATTATCATATCAAGAATCATCTCATTAATATAAGATGTTACTGTTCATTTATATCACTGATTTATCAGTCGAAACTCAGATAAAATTATGATGTTAGTTTAACAACTACAGGAAAATCGGATCAATCATGTACTAATAATCAATCTAGTGACTTGCATTCATTAGGACATAGGATGAATCCCAAAAAACTTGCTTAAGGGGATTCAAAGGAAAAGTAAAGTGATAGGAGTTTAAATGCGAAAGAGAAATATAAGATAGTTTGACCAATAAATAAATAAATAAACAAACATGAAAACAAGCAGTGAAATTTATACGACGTTCCTTCAGGGAGCAATCTTCCCTTGGTCATGAACCTTGAATTTTACATTACCCAGCCATAATTAAATCCACATCGGAAAATTGTGGTAAATTCATATTGGCTCGAACTTTTTAATTAAACATGGGATCTGCTCTCTTCTTTTAAGTCGTGTGGATATTTTGATGATATGCAAGAAGCATATGCAATAGAACTTCATAGAGTCATGATCATTAGGATAATATTATGTCAGATAAACAATGAAATACATATATGTTATGAGAAATGATGCAATACAGTAATATCATCCTCAACCTATAATCATTGTCATGTCTTCACTCGGTTTTCAATGGTCATTTTTAACTCTGAGCATCCCTTGAACTTCCTCCGTAATCCTATCCACATTTCCATGTCTCATGATCACTTTGTACTTGGAAAGAGGAACACCACAATACGCATGCCATCACTATTCACTAATTAGGGAAATTACACACTCCCTCTCTCTCTCTTTTCATTTTTGCACTTACGGTTATTTGGCAAAAGAATGGAATATGATCATAATGTTTCAGAAAAGCCAACGCAATCAACAGTAGTGGAAATCCAGACCTATCTGTGTGGTTTATCGACAGTCACCGATAATCCAGACCTACTGGAAATCTCCATGCCTCACTGCTTCATTGTCGGCTTCCTTTTACCTTCAGGCAGCAATTAATTACACCATAGGAATCTCTGCTAACTGATTACTGAAAATGCGATGGAGGGAAGAAAAAGGTAAATTGCTGAGCTTTACTTTGAAGCTACGTTCGGATGAGAGCTGTGTCACGTTCTATTTTTTACGCACGGAAGAAGAAATTAGGGTTTTGCAGCAGGCCAGTAGCTGAAAAATGTAGCTTGAGCGGACAAAAGGAAAATAGACTAGAGAAGGTAAATTTCTTAGGGTATGCACGGGTATCGAGTAGATTGAGAACCATTAAGAAGTCCAAAAGTAGGTTTTGAAAATCTTATTGAATTTCCTTCCTGTAAGATAAATTTGAGAACCGGCCAACAGGGCATCCGCAATTGGAACTGAATGGGATCGGGTATAAAAAAAAAAAAACACTTTCACGCAATCAATCAACCTCAGTTGTTCATAATTTGTTCGTTCACACCTAAATTCTTGTATCATTGGTACCATGGTGATAACTATCATTTGATTTTGTAATAATGTATATTTATATAGAGTTTGTTTTCGCATATTTAACAACTTAGAGGGCTATTGTGAAGAATATTCAACTTATAAAAAATTACATATCCAAATCGACTGTTGTACAACAAACTTTAATTAATTAACTGTACCAAATTAACAAAGATATGAAGCAATAAAAAGAAATAAACTAAGCTTGATTACTTACTAACAATAATATTCAAAAATAGTAATGAACAAATTCTAATAGGACATACAATATGGCGGTGTAATACAAGTTATGAGTAGAATCCAGTTCAGACTTGCAATAGAGTACACAATCAAGGGATAGAAGAAATGCATGATACATAGATCTGATTGCCTCTAAATTTTTCCTATTAAAAAAGGGTTTTATAAATTCAAAAGTAGATGAAAGGAAGATTGAAATAATGGAGAGGATTAATATAAAAGTGCTAATTTTTTTCCTATTCCCAAGAAAACATTGCTAGAATGACCTAATTCGAGCGTAGCTTTTCAGCCAAGGAATTTCACTTCTCAAGTGGCCACCCAGCTAGGTTTTACTCGTCCTGCTCTTGCTCTCGAGTTGGTCAGTAATCGAACATAAGTGACTAGATATTCAGCATCTACCATGTACCACTTTGTTATCAAAAAAATTAATTAGATAACGGTAAGTATATATCTTAGTTTTTAAATTTATTTTTAAGGATTTTTAAATTTTTAAATCTATATATATATTATCTTTTGTTTTGTTTTAATTTTGCCCAATAAAGAGAGTCATATAACACGCACCAAATGTTTACTCAACCAGATGAAAGCTATATAGCTACTATGTATAGCTAGAGGTTCTCAGAAAATCAGTTTCAGGATAAATATGGATGTCTGTTCCCCTCGATGATAAGAAACCCTAGGGGAAACACGTCATGCTTTCCTAAATGCTTACCCAGAATCTCATGCCTGTAACTCGTAAGAACAGTACGTTATCAGCAATTATTTCACAAGAAGATCTGCAACCCTTCGGGGGTTGTGGCTTGAAATTAATGGTTCAATGATCCAAAGAGTCGATCAAGAATCGACTGTAAAAGCACGTGGGGATTGCATACGATGTATCTGCAAAATTCCTGCAGGAGAATTATGTTAAGGAACCAAACTTAGCATATAAAGCAAGAAACCGGTAGTATTGGTCGATTGAACGACCTAATCTTCGAGTAGAGAGGAGAGAAAAGGAGAGCTAGGGCAGCAATGATCGTTGTTCATCGTGAAAAACGGGAGAAGAGTCGTCGGGTAAGAGGAATGAAGCCCGGTCCGAGAGTCATTTAAGGTTTGGGTTCAGTTAATATTGAACTGCGTACGTCAGTTGGTCCCTTAACGACCTCGAGCCAGACGAGCAATATTCCTCTCATCCTGACCCTACTCAAGGCAGCAAGAACTCCTCTCTGTGCATATACTCTTTCCCCCCTTCTTGGGGCAGCAAGGACTCGTCTCTCCTCTGTGCATGTGCTCATACCCTCAAATACAAATGTGCTGTTTGAGGGGAATGAAGCCTGGTCCGAAGCTATACAGTGACCGTTCGCCTCTTGGAACTTTGTATGAAAGCTTCGAGCCAGCCAACATTCCCCTCAAGACCCTAGCCGAAGCTGAAAAACACAAGACACAGAGAGATGATGAAGAAGAGAGAGGGAGAGAGACAGTGAGGCGAGAAGGAACATATGACTCATACGACCCCCCCTACTTACCAGCTCACTCCTTTATAAGGAAGTTCCTGATTTAGCTTACGCAAAATGGGTTCTATCTTGATAATTAGTAATATTGCCCATATTTTTTTCAATGGGAAAGGAAACCGAATAATATGAACCTCTTACAAAGATGAGATCCCTGCTCTCTTGTACACGTTCAATTGACTCGTCTGGCAGGTGACCAAGCTCTTATGCTTTTTCCTTCATTTCCTAGGTGGTCGGTTACTGTCACTGTTCATCATCCTAGAAAAACAACGGCAAATGTTTTGTTGGGCCTATTCCACTCTCCTCATCACTCCCTACTTCTGTACTATCACGGAATGAGGAGATAGAATAGGCTCAAATTTCATTTTGGAACTCACAAGTTCAATGAATTATCATCCACACAAAAGGAAAACAACAGCAATTAGAAATATGTTCTTATTAATATGTAACACTCTTCATTATTCATTATAGTAGTCAATACCATCTTCAAGATGGTATTCCATGCAATATTTTCTGATCCAACTTGTGTATGAACTAGCAAGTACCAGCTGAAGGGGTCATAGACAGCTAGTTTGTGAACCTGCTGGTTGCTGGTCAAATGTGACCTGCTGTCTCCAGTCTCTTCCTCTGCCCTAGATATCTAGTCAAACAAGGGCATCCAACATAACAACAATAAGAGAGTCATTTGGTTATAAAAAAAATGCTTATAAATTATTAGAATATAATAATTTAAAATTAGATGCAAAAAAACATATATAAATATTATTCACAAAAATTAAATTTAGAAAAATTTTAATTATAAATCAATAATCATACTGTTATAATATTTAAATACTGAAAAAAAAATCAGTATGACATAGAGAATAGACAAGACAAAGATTGACAGGAGTGGGGTGGGAGAGAAGGGGTACAAAACCTCCTTAAATGCGATTCTTTTCATCATTACCTTATTATTTTGAGCTTTTGGGAGAGCCCTTACTTTCCAACTTCCCCCACTGTGATCCAATGCCCGCACGGTCAGTCTGACTTTGATTTTTCCTTTCCCCTGAATCTCTATCATTTTCGTCATTAAATTAATTAGTCCAGTATTTAGGGTTTACAATTAGTTTTCTTTTAATGGTGTGTTTGATTTGTCGTTCTATATAATTGGATTATTTTACGACTCATTTACAAGGCCGCTCACATTTCCTTGTAATCATTTTGCAGTCGTGAGAGGCGGAATCCTGCAATTACCCCCCACCTCTAACTCATCAAATCCCCCGTTTGACCTTTCCCTCCTGAGTGAGAGGGGAAGGACGTGCGGGAGTGGAGTGGGCGGAATTGCAATTCTTTGCTTCTCTTATCGTCCTTTTCACCTTTGATTTTTAAGAATTTATGAAGTTTTATTTGTAAGAATGGGGATCAATATCTCGCATTCCCAAATTAAGGATGATACCGATTACATGAAACGCCTCACTTGCCCCCTTTCCATCCTTGTTTAATGCCGTGTGTGTGTATAAATATATTACACTGACTGTGATGAGTAAATGAGCAATTGCTATATGAAAATGACAAGATGCTGTGGTTCAGTGCAAGAAACGAGACAGCTTTCAAAAATGGTACCTCTCCATTGTCTATTTGTAATACTGCCTTAAATTTCCTGACCAGACATTCTAATGGCAGTAGTTAATGTGTGTGTCTCGTGTGTGCGTGTGTGACCCGTTGATCCCTCATGCAAGGAGTTCTTGCCAAATTTTCAAATCGATAATTGCTCCCCTTTCTCCAGTAGATTATATTATATTTTGGCTCTTCATTATCCCCATGAAAACCAAACTACAAAACAAGATTAATCAAAATCTCCGTGTTGAATCTTCACAATTATTTGAGGCCCGAGCGTGATATGGAATACTGAGTCATGATGCATGCCGACTTATGTTGGCACTTGCATGTGGGTGGTTGGTCGGCTTCGAACCATCAAAAATCGATCACGAAAATTTGGAAGGCCTTCAATCCTAAGTGAATTTGCATGTTTAGCCATAAATGGGTTGGAAAAGATTGACAATTAATCGAGAAGGTAAGAAGCACATATCGTGTATGTATGCGGTGGCCCATATGACACTCGTTACGTACTTATTTCTAGGCATGGCGCTGTTTTTGAACAGTGTCCTCCGTGAAACACGTCATCGCAAAGACGGCGTTTATGGCGGTCCACGATCTCAGCCGTCCAATGGAGCGATCTGACGGCCAGCACGAGGCCATACTGAGCAGCCCGACGTGTCGGTTGTCAGCGGGAGCGTAGGGTTGGGAAACGAGGAAAGATTGCCCACCTAATGAGGAGCGACGGGAAACCTATCCGGGAAAAGATTTTTACCTTTTTTTTTTCTTTTTAAAATCTCAAGGTGGTGACGTGGACCTGTCCAAGTCAAAGCGATCGACGGCTGGGATCCTCTCGCCCATCGTACGCTGCAGGCACCGCCACGTGATAAGATTTAATTCTCCAGCTGGTACTGTGGGCCCCACTGCGACGGAAGGAGACCGGGAGGGCAACTGCAACTGCACCTGCATGGCGGGCCCAGCCCCTGCAGGTTTTTTTTCACCACGTGGTCGGACACTATTGGCCAGGAAGTGGGGCCCGCTGGGGGGCGTAATCATGCCATAATGATGAATGTGATGGATGATGCACGGGCCGTGGCTGAGCCAACCCCCCGCGGTATGAAAACCCGCGCGATGTGTTGCAGATTTTTCGGGACAAATTATTAGATGTGATTTTTTATTTTTGAAGGATATTTTATCACAAATTTAACTTGTAATCAATAGTTAAATAATAAAAATACTAAGATAATAATTTTTTAATTCGTTATTTTTAAAGAATCTATTATCTTATTATTCTTAAGTAAAAAAATGACATTACTCTACGAAATCAATTTTAACTCCTGTCTGCATGTAGTCAGTCATCAATGGCTGCAATTGTTAGGTCATTTTCGCTCTCACCGATTGAAGGGCTATCGATGGCATTCACTTATGCAAGACAGAGACACATTTGGTTTGGTAAGGTCGTAATAAAAGTGCGTCTTTTCGCGCGTCGAGAGAAGACAACAGCTTCTCTGAAAAGTCAACAACCCCGTAGAAGGGGATCGTGCCCCCTCCTCTGACCAGCCCCCACTAGGTCGTCGAGGTCACCGACCACCGTAGTGGTCACCAGCGACCTCACCGGGCAGGGCCGCCTCCTCCGTCGTCTCTCTCTTCCAAGGTGTTACGAGGCCAGCCCAGTTGCCAACTCTTCCTCCCTCGAGTAGGAGGGGGAGAGTGATGAATTCCTTCCATCGGCCTCCTCTTCCAAGCAGGATCTTCGCAGGTCTTGAGGCCTTCGGAGATCTAACATGAGGGGAGATGGCAGACGAGGTGTCCCCACCACCATCTTAATGGGCTTACAAATTCCTCCACTGTAATAAAGTTTCGGCCCGCAATTGTCTCTTTCTTTTTTCAAAATTTTGTCCATCTATAGTTCACAGTCACATAGTGAATCCTAACGATGTAGATTCGAATCAGTTACCCGTGGGGGAAGAGGTGCAGTCACACCTCAAATCAACTTATGTTGGACACTCATAGCCATCCTCGGGCTTTCAAGTGGCCTCTTCTTGTCATTTCTCCACCACAAGAACAAGTTTTCGAACTTGTCAAGCAGTCCCAAAAGGAGACAGACAGTCGGAAATCCAAGTGCACAAATCCCAGATAAACCGATCATAGGATTAGAGAATAAGATAGTGAAAATAGCTGTTTGATAATCGGTCAGCCGGGAATCAGCCGACAATTGGGGTCGGGTGCACTTTTAAGGTCTACTCCGCATTGAAAAAAAGGAATGAATTTACAATGTGATTCCATATAACTTGAATTTCAAGCCTTGAAAATGGAGCAAATTTATTATTGAGAAAATTTTATGGCTTATTAGGTCTGCTTGGACTTCAACATGTAATTATTGTTGGGGTCGATCAGACTTTTGAATAGGTAAAAGGAGAGAGATGCATTTAACTGCTTTCACAACCACTGTATTCTCCTGGGTAAATGCAAACTCCAATTCAATGGAACATGCAGCAGAATGGTGCAAGTGAATAGGAAGGGAACCAGATTCAGGGCATTTTATTCATGGAACTGGAAACGACGTGCAACATAGGGAAAAAAGAGGGCCAGTTGAAGAGAAATGGTTAAAACTGAAGGACATCACAGTGGCTCGGCCCTCGCCAAGGATCACCAGATCCAAGGAACCGATGCTAGTGATTCTCATACTCGAATCGAGCCACTCCACATTCGGTACTTGCTTCGGCAACTTCTGCAGATCAATTAGATTGCAGTGAAAAACCGAGATATTTTCTTCCAACCCCAATCAAAACAATATCTCCTTTCCATTCCTTTATGTGTATACATCAAAACAAATCTGTGGCAGATCAAAAGTACAGGACACTACTGCAAGAACAGAAATGGCATCGAGTAAATCCGTCGAACTACTGCTGTGGATCATGTAGAAAGTATCGATACCTCTCAAAATGATGTCTATGTACAAGGGCACAAATAAATTAAAGCGCATTTACACGTGGAAGACCCTTACCTCCACACCTTTTGTTTGTCCAACCCAATCTAGACTTCCTTCTTACCTGACAATCTCGACTCTGTCAATCACGTCCAAGGCCTTCTCTCTGTTGATGCCAAAATCAATTGCTGCAATCCCCGAAGAAAGCCTCTTAATCGGGCACGGCTCCTCTCTTCTCCCACTCTCCTTTGCTGGAGAGTAACTGCCACTCTTGCTCAACCTGTCATGCTTTCTCAACTTGACTTTGATGGAGTCAAAGTCCTGGCTCTTGCTGATGCCTGGGTATCTGATCTTCTTACCAACTACTTTCCGTAGCATTTCCACTTCTTCCGGGGTCAACAAAGCTTTTGAGGGAGAACTTTCACTATAAGGCTTATCAGCCAAGTCCTTAAGATGGGGCGAGCGGTTCGGAGACTTCATGGACGACCTTGCAGGAACCCCATTGGTTGAAGAGTTCTTAGATGATTGGCTTACCAAATGGTGGAGCCACAGCAGCTGCTCAAGGATATAGCTTTCGGTTTTGTCCTGATCAGCATGATGAAGGGTTTCGATTCTAATCACATCAATTGGTCCAGAAGTCTTCCTATTTCCCTCAGAACTGGACGTATGAAATGATGTTATATAAACGAAAAAATGGAAGAATAGTAAACAAGGGAACAAAAGCAGGGTAAAGGCTCTTACCCAGTATTTGCCCATTCACCGACCCATCCAAAACCATGATGGGCTCTGTTCCAATTAAAATGTAAAAAGGGTTAGAAAGCTATGTCAGAATATTAGTTCAACCTAAATATATAAACCAAGATTCTTACTTGGCTGTGTTAGTGGCAATTGGCACAAGCCATTGCAAGGTTTTCTCCATCTCAGCCTTAATTTCTGTAACAGAAAGCTGCAGGAAAACAAAGTAAAACAGAGAAAACAATTCAAAGTTGCACTTCTCATCTGTGGCAAAAGAAAAGTTTATAAAATGAAAAAATACCTCTTCCTTGACGACAAAAGAGTGTATTTTGGATCGTAAAGCAGACTTTATACTCGGAGGCAAGCTTTGGTACAAAGTATCCCTCATATTTGCAGGCATGGAACTAGAACGAGCTACCTGATTGGATCAGTAATGAAAATAATGTAAGAAACCTCTGTATACATGAATTCAGGTATTAAAAACCGCAAAGCCTATAAAGAACAGGTGATTTGATTTCTCTGTGAAAATTTTAGCTTTGGTGAATTACAGTAACTCGATTCCAAAAAGAAAACTCACGGAAACTCAAAATTAGTTTGAACAAGCTGAGAACTCATTAGACTATCATTGTAAATTCTCATTAGACTATCATTGTAAATTCTTATTTTGGTAGGCTTGCAGCTACGAATTTCAGCGACTAGAATCTTATATAATAATACTGTAAAATGCAAACTACTTATTTAATCTATTTTCTAATGGCAAGTCTGTCTTTTTATGCATTCTTTGCCTTTCAACTGTTTTATTGGACAATATCATAGTCATCTTACAATCAAATAGTAAGGCAAACTTACTCCAAAATTATCATTAGGCAACATCCAATATCATACAAATTTCCAGAGACTACTGATGCACTGAATTATCCAAAAAAAATTAAAGAAGCCATTTATTTACCAACAAAATCTCTTAAGCATTATGTATTTACCTTGAGATTTTCACATTTAATCTATCAGAAATCTCAAGAGCCTCTTTTCTCCTACTTATTTAGAATTTCCTCTTGTATTCATGGACAGCATATGAATAGACGAGTTTTTACACATATATTCTCATTTTGTTTCTTTTTGAATCCTTCCTAGCAAGTTTATATTTTCAATGAGGTTTGACAGGTTGCACAAAAAGGATAAATTGAGAACAAAGTCTTATATACACTTACAAGAGTATCGATCTGGATTATAATATTTGCATAATGCAAGGAGAGGCCAGCAGGTCCCAGTCTTTGATTACTCATTGCAGAAGATTTTGCAGGTACGTTATCATCTGCACATGTGATCATCAGTCCAGTCATACAAACTTTCATTTCACATCACATGTCATAAAGTAGTCTAACATAATTTACTCTTCAGAGGGAAAAACAATTTTTGATCTTGAGCACATATTGTGCCCACTGGGAATAACCATTTTTCCTGGGACATTATATGTAGTAGAATTGAAAATCTAACACCCAGATTATTAACTTCTAGGCCTTCACAGTTTACATACCAGTAGCACCAAAAATGCTATGTATCTCCAGGAGCAAATAATGAACAATATCTACAAGCTTCTCCATTACCTGCAAATCAGACAATAATCATTGCTTCTATCTAACAAATCATTTCTTACACCAGCCATTCTCTGATTTAACCAGGCAACCAATCCTTCTGTGGCCAATCTTTAAGTCACTATTACTACATATATAATTAGATTGCAATTTTAAGATAGGAGATGCACATTTATATATTTTCTGTAGAACTAAAGTGACTGATGGTAAAATTGCTGTATGCAATTGATAGAATTACCTCCTCCAAACTTCTGGACCAAAGCGACTTCTTCTTCAAACTCTTTACTTGCTTCTTTTGGCTTTTAAGTTCCGATCTCAAAATGGATAGGCCATCACCTAGAGAACAATACAAGGAGTAAGCTTAAGATAATTAAAAACATCAAATACAAGTCCTTTGGAATGGAGGAAAGACCAGAGGTTAATCATACAGAGGCAAAGAAAAGACAGGAAATGAGAAAGTGGGTGGATATTAAGATTCAAAAAACAAATTGCCCACTGTAAACTCCATTATTTTCCGGTTGTCACAGGCTTGTGTTTTTTCAAGTTATATTTTTAATTTAGAATGCAATACTTTCTTCATTACTCTACAAGAAGTGGTGGAAGACCTTTATGTGCAGAACTTGAAATCTCATCCTCCAAACGTTTTCGATGATAATCTTGCTCAAATCTGTCCAATGTGTGCAATTCATGATACAATTCCTGAGAAAACCAAGAATATCCACACATATTTACTTCCATGAAGTGGGAAGGAATCATTATTTATGTCCAGAAAGAAGATAAGGGAAATTGCGAGAACAGATTATCATTTTACTGCCAGAAAAAAGAGTCAGTTAAATAGGACTGTATCCACCAAGGTCAAGAGAACATTTGAACGGTAGACCTAGCAAGGGTGGGGATGTCAAAAAATAATTATTTAACTCTACTAAACTTTTTATTAAACCTGCATTATCATCTTCATTTTAGTATCAAGCTTGCAAATCATAATAAACCCCTAACCCACCAAAATCAAAGACAACAGATTTTCCAAAATTGGATGTCCTATCTTGATAAAGCATAGTTATCTATAATCTACACTTCCATTCATTCTTAATTGAATAATATATGTATGAGCAGCTCTTTACAACTTTATGGTACACCGGTGGACTGATTTACCTGCTTCTACTTGGCAAATTCATGCAGCTTACTCAGTTAATGAAAATGCCAAAGCCTAGCCTCCAGACAGAAGCTGTGCTCATCACCGGGTTTAGGTCATTAAATGCAATGGGATGTGATTTATACCACTTAGTTGAAAAACCGTCGCTTTTCACCGTGTTCATTTCTAAGTGAGGCAACTTTGACCCAAAATCAGTAAAATAGACATTACTTATCTTTTCTGCTTGAAACTCATCTAGAAAGCAAACATGTCTTCCCATTAGGATAAAGAAAAGTTGATACTCACAGCTGTATACTGAACCATAGCCATCAACTGCTGCATCACAGTTTCAGCCTCTTCTTTCAATTGCTTTTGTGGAGTTAATTCTCTGCTTACTCTGTAAACATGAAGTTAGGTAGGTATCAATTCTTTTGACTTAAATAGTGAAATTAGATTACCAGGAAATGTAGAAATAGAATAAAAATGGTTACTTCTCAAAGTAGCGGTCTAAGTTGTGCCACTGAGGATCTTTACAGCGATTCCCAAAACGAACTACTTCTCCAGAGAAAATTTTCAACTCTTCCCTACAGACATAGGAGTGAGAAAAATTAAATCACAAGAGACCAGCTGATTTACCTTATAAATATTTTATGGTTTCTACCTCTTGTCAGATTCAACAATCCGTAGCAGTTCATCCATGTCTTTTGATATCAATTGCTGAACACCTTCTGAAGGAAGCACTACTTCTTTCAAGTGTCTTATACTCCTCTTTGAAAGAGATTGCATGAGACTGGATCCCTTAACTACAGTATTTGCCACTTCAAAAGCTAGTATCTCAAGTTCACTTCCTTTAGTTGCCACACCAGAAGCAAAACCACTGTTAGGATTTAAATTTGTCACGCTACTCCCTAGAGCATCGAAGACTTCAATAGCTCCTCTACCCAACCTTGAGCTAACTTCTGAAACCTGCAGAATGCAGGACTTAATCGCTCTTTAAATTTATAGTGGCATTTTTCAATAATGTGGAGTTATGCTTCATATTAGTCAATATGAAGTGTTTCCACACTTTGCTGGACATTAAGGTTACAGTTGGTACAACAAAATAGAAAGAGAATCAAAAGGCAGATACTTCTTATTCTTTTGTAGCTTATATAGCATAAGATCAGAGACCAGCACCACATCCCTCTTCCAGCTCCAACTTAGAAAAAGCAGTCAACTCATTTTTACAACAATGTGAATGCAATCTGATCCAATACAAAACTTAGGCAACAGGCCATCAGAAGAAGGTACATAAATTTCTTCATTGCATTAAAAGGAAATTTTTGGTTGAACATTCACCAATAATGGATGATGGCTTGCTATTATAATTATATATGTTACTTGCTCTCCATTAGTCATTAACAAGTTGTTTGCTTTCCATTGTTGATCTGCAACATTCATTTCTTACAGGTGGAAGAATTAAAGGTAGAAGATACCCCAAAAGACTTTGGCACCTCACCAAACATAATTCTAAATAATGAATTAATTGGTTGTGCCCTCCTCTAATTTCCACTTCATAAAAGAGCTAGGATATGACAAGTGCCACTCATTAGGACCCTACATTGTCTATTTCACACGTGTGGGTGAAACAATACAGCTTCATGAGACACATATAAGTCGCTCTAGCTAATTAATATAGCGCATACATTGATTGGTCAAAATGAAAAAAAAAATGTGAACAATTTTCAAACAGAAATGATATTATGAGGGATAAGAATCAAGATTCATTAGTCATTTTCATTGTTTTAGAATCATGCTTCTAGTCTGGCCCAAAAAAAAATGTGCTTCTTAATTGTGGACATTAGAGAAATTTTTATTCCATTGTCCAAAGACCACTTTTTAGCAGTGATGTATAAGCATTAAATAACTCAGAAATAGAACTGCTATCAGTAAATATGTATAGATGAATGCTAAATGCATTTCAATGCCGTGGTTTTTTTTGTAATCATGGTTCTGAAACTCCAAAAACCTTCCAAATCTTGATTCTGTTCCACCATCATCATGTACCTTAGCAACAGCAGCCTGTGTAGACCGAACCGATCTAGACTTCTGCATAGTGTACCGGGGAATCCCATCATAAAAATCATCAGCATTACTTGAATATTGAGCCGTTCCTGATTGTTGAACAGCTGGAGTCAACACCTGAGATTGTTTGGGTTGCTGGGACTGTTTCTCCATAACTTCTCGCACCCGTATAGGAGTTGCAGTGTAGCTCCGCACACTAGGGCGGTCAGTTGGTGCAGACTTGTGAGGATTAAAGCTCCCATTGGTGTCCGCATAAGGGTTCTGCTTAATTACAGTCTTTGAACAAAGCCCCCCCATTGCCTTGAAAAACCCAGCCAAAGTCTCAGCTCTCTACCAATCTTTCCATACAAGACAACAGCACCGCATGCACCTGAGCAGCTCTGATAAGCAGAATTTCCTCCGCAGAATCTGCGGATAGGGTCTGATTTTAGCAGCTATGTGCAATCCTACAAGTTCCTAAAACGCTATATCTTCTCTTAGATTCCAGCTGCAATTCAATATGGAAGAGTCAAGAAATGAACTCTACTGAGCAAGCGATCAGAAACTACGACCCATTTAAGCAACAGGGCAAGAAGGAAAAGGCGAAGCCACCAAGAGCCACCAAACTGTCAACAGGGCCAGCATAAACGGAAACCAATACCAGCACCCAAAAATATGAACTTACCTCAGTCAAAATGGAAGATAACCTGACAGCTAAATGGGAACAGAAGCTAAAGAGAGGAACAATGAAATCAGGTAAGGGCGAAAGGATTTATGGGTTTGAGCTAGTAGGGTCAGCGGAGGCGTGGATGTGGCGAAAGCTGACCAGACACCGAAGTGGGGAGAACTGGATCTGCGAATCACGAGGTGAAGCGACTCTCACAATTAGAGATTGAGGAGATTCCAGAGCCCAACGAAGAAGCACGAGGAGGAGAAAGGGGGGGTGCACACACGGCGTGGGAGAGTCGGGTGAGAGTCCACCCAATTGTCTTCCGACCGCCGAGAGATCTAATGTTTAATAAATAACGACAGTGGAAAGGCAAAGGGATGTTAAACGATAAAAATAATGGGCGCTTTGTGCTGTCAATCTTCCACCTCCACTGTACGACGTTGGAAGCGAAGGCACGGCGAGGAAGAAGATGGAGCCTCTGCTCTGCTCAGCAGCCTCAGCCCAATTATAAGGGTCAAACCACCGGCCTCGATCGCAGTTGAAGTGGTCAACGTTCAAACTTGTCCTTCTCTGACTTTTGCTTCCACCTGCTGCTTTTCACCTCTTTCTGGTTGGTGATCCTCCTCGACGGCTCCACATCAACTCCCTTGAATCAACTTTTGACGTCATTGGGGTGAGGAAGTTCAGATGTATTTTGGTAGTCTATCCCACTAAACATATAACCAAACCAATTTGGCACAAGTTAGGAGAGCAATTTGGAGATATATATATATTAATTATTTATTTACTTACCAATATAAATTCATCGAGCTAGTTGGTATCTTTTTCATTAAACAATACTCGAAAATTTATATCATAAAAATTTTATTCATCAAATGAGTTAATTCAAATTACAATGAGTTCTGGTTCATATAAAAGTTTATTAAAATAATAATTACATGAGAATTGGAATCCATGGAGAATTTACCAATAGCACAAATTAGTGGTAGGCTCGTGTGATAGATATATACACATCCGACTCCAATTTCGGCTAACCGTGCGTAAAAATCGAGGCAAACTGCTCTCTGAATTTTAGGCCTACCAAATATCCGTACGTACCTCTACTTGATATACACGAGGGATTTGAGAAACGTCGAGCGTTAATCTCTTAATTATGGAGAAGCCGTGATATATAAGACTTTAAATTTGTTATATAAATTTGGTATATTCTACCTTATTATTTATTAAATAATTTTATAGAGTCTCTGGTTATGGTTATTATTATTATTATTATTATTATTATTATTATGTGTGAGCTTCACCTATAGTTTTTAAAACGGAATCGGGTTTACTGGTTCAATCAGGAACAATCATTCAATTGATCCGGTTTCTAAAATTAATTCAATTACATTGTAAATAAAGTTAGTTTCGGTTGAATAAGTCGGTTCTCATTCGAATCGGCAAATCCAATTGAATCAATGAAAAATTAATTGATTTAAAATTGTAAAAAATAAAAATCTAATGTAATATATTTTATTTAAATCTATATTTATATTTTATATTTTATTTAAAGTTAATAGGATAGGTTAGGATTTTTTAATAAATTATTCTTAAATTATCACATTATATCAATTTATTAGTAATATTATATTATTAATATTATTTATTAAATATACAGTTCAATCTATTGAACATTCGATTGACCCATAAATTCATGTCTTGATCAATTTTCTATCCAGTATAGTTTTAAAAATTATGGTTCCACTCCTTTTAAATCTGCCTTTTAAATCCATTCTGATAATGGTGGTACGTGTAATAATCGATCACTGCCAGGTCTTGAACCCGAACCTGTAAAGACAGGAGGATCATGGGGCTCCCTTCGATTATGACTTGCAAGACTTGGCTCGACCCAGCCTCCAGAAGCAATCCCTAGTCAAGCGCCAAAGCCGGCTCAAGATCGACCCACAAACTCAAGCTCAAACCCACCTCAGCAAATACGACAATTGGACATGTGGGATTCCGAAAGAACCAATTCAAAAAAAAAAAACAAAGGCGAGTTTGGCCGAATTTGGGTATCATCTAATCAAAGAATCCTCATGTATTGGCCTATCTGCGAGGAGCTGGACCAAAGCTATGGGACAAAACAACTTCCGAGCACTAAATAGACAAGAATAATGTCAATGCGACATTGACAACAATTTTTGGAAGCCGCCGTTGGGGGATGAATATGGAGAAATTAAAGGAGCTTGAGGACAAATTTGCAGTGACGGCATTCTTCGGGAAGTGAGGAGTGACGACTGAGCATTATATATACATACATACATATACATATACATATAGATATATACACACAAAATATTCAGTAATTTTATTTTCACAATTAGAGCTTACTGTCAAATATTCTGAGTAATTTTTTGTGTGAACGATAAATGAAACCTGAAAATTTTACAAACTACTCATAATATAGATGAGCTTATTTTTCCTTAACTAGTCTTAAAAGTCTAAAAGAATGTAAGTGAGATTACTCTAATTAGTAACAATTAGGTAATTATTATGACTATCACAACTCATTTACAATTTTGATTGGTATTTTTCTTATATGATATAGTGAGGTAGGGTTAATTTACCCAATCATAAGAGCATAGTATCGGAAGGGATCGTGGAGGTACTCTACACAGAGACAATTCTAGAGTCCACTCAACTAGCCCGCGGCCTTGCGCCAGTCCCATTCATCAGACACGAGAATTGGATCGAGCAAACGTGTCAACCAGATAGGGAGCCATGTGGACCGGTGCCTCGAAAGGAGTCTTAGAAGTTCCCTCTTTTGGGACCATTCAAAGGGTAGCACGAACTCGGATGCAGTACAAAAGGATTGTGTCTGTATGTGATTTTTTAGTTGTTTGTAATATTATAATAGTTATGTTAATAATTTATTTAAATTAATATATAAATATGTATTAATAAGTTAATTATGTTGTATACAAATTTATTTGAAAATAAAAATTAATTTTTAAAAAATAATTACTTATTTAATTTAAAATATAAAAATATTTATATTTAAATTTTAAAAAAATTCAATAGTGAGCTGGAACAACACCCATGGAAAGTAAATTGGGGCCGACGTGAATTGATCGGTACGAGGATAAGAATTGCTGACGTGTTCCTGGATGGTGGTCAAATTGCCAACTTAGCACGAAATCTGGCCGGCCCTTTGGTCACATCGATGGTGATTTGGACATCCACGACACGATGTGCCAACTGTGACATATGCAACTTCCTGTCGCCATCGCATGACCATAATAGGATAAAAAACCAAAGGGTCAAAATTTTATTGGTGTACCACTTTTGAGATTAAAATTAAAATGAGTGAGAAAAGTGATTTATGTAATGATTTTTTTATTTATTAATTAAGGTGTTATAAGTTTATTTTATTTTTTATTTTTTCTATTTTTTATTCTAAATTCAACTACAAGCCATTAAAATAACTTAAATAAATAAAAAATTGTTTATCAAATTAATTCGAGCTTCGTGGGCTGATGGATGGTGGTTCGACCATCAACGCCCTCTCTGGTACGTGGGCTTCCGGGGTCCAATTAACATAACTAGGATATTTTTGAGGATGGGTAGAGTTTCTCGGATATCTAGATTGTAATATAATTTAATCTCGTTATACATCTCTTATTTATTTAATTAAATTTTGAGTTTGAATATTATGCATTGATATAATTTATATATTCGATTAATTGATTATCTAATCCGAACGTGAACAAGTTATGAAATACCGAACCTAGACCGTATGTATGGCATGGCATGATTTACGGGGAAGAACATGGATTACTCACCAAGCACGACTAAATTACTACGGACTGAAAAGACAATTAAAACCCAGGAAGTTGATTGCATGCAATTTAAAATTATATTATTAATAAATTTTCTCTAATTTCTGGCCAATTTTATTAGGCATAGATAGTTTGTGTCATAAGTGTAAAAATAACTGTGATAAATATAACTAATAAAAAAAGAATAAATTACCTTATAAAATCACATTTCAAATTGTAATTACCACTTAATCTCTAGTTATATATCCTCTATCTCTCTAATCTTTAAGACATGTAATTGACATTATAAATTTAATGATTTATATTAGTGGATAGATGGCTACTGAGGACATTAGTTGCACCTAAAAATATGTCTAATAATCGTGCGAGCTAATATTTTGATCTATAAATCTATCTGGCGCCTCTCGAATTCCAAATTTAATCAATTTATGTCTTTCCGTTAAAATTTTCGATAGAAATTTGATGTGACAAGATGATACATTATATTCCCGTTAAAAAATTCAACGGTTGCCACTTTGTGAATATTTAGCGTACCTAATTTTAACATCCAATAAGTAGCTCTCCCCTCTAGTATATGCTATCACACAATCAAACAACTAACATATTTTGACTAATTTATATTCGAGCTCAGTCACCCTATAAAAGAGGTAAAAAAAATTTTGACAGTAAATTTTCTCTATTTATAATATTTAAAAATAAAATTTTATTCAATAAATAAAAAATCTTTAGACTAACCAATCAGTTAATGCTCATTAGCTTAAACATGTTTAGTTTATCTTAAATTAATCCACCATCCACGAAAAAGTAAATTAATTAAACCTCCACACAGATACATGATCTACTATCCACTTCTTCTTTCTTTTTTTTTTTATTAATAATTTACCATCGAGATGTGGGGCTGAGCAGGTCCAACTGGCGAGACTGTATTTAATTCACAATTGTAAATTGCAATAATATGTTGAGACCATAGTTTTTAAAACCGGACCGAACCGGGAACCGGTGTAGACATAGGTTCATGGGTTGGACCGGAGGTTCAATAGGTTAAACCGTATGTTTAATAAATAATATTAATAGTATAATATTATTAATAAATTTATATAATATCATAATTTGAATATGATTTATAACAAAATTATTAATATAACTAATATATTAAACAAAA